>JAFEMH010002520.1:0-334788 GCA_022495995.1 Adenophora triphylla var. japonica | reverse complement strand
TCTCCTATACACGATCCCTCTTCACCATTCGCCAACTTCGACTCTTGGTATCGAGTTTGACTTTCTCCTCATGATTAATCAAAATGTTTTGTTCAATATCGAGATTAGGGGTTGAATAACCGAACATTAATAAAGGGTTTTAAGCAATCTTGTGATCATTTTGAATAAAACATATTTTCGTATGTCTCGACAAGTCTTCTTTTCTACATTATAGGAAAAATAGAGGCTAAACACTAATTTTCTCCCAAATGGCGGGGGCTTCCATACACTTTTACAAACCTTTCTCAACTTATGCTCTCTCAAAAGAATCAAACCCAAAGCGAAGTTCTTTTTGTGCCTTCGTCAAATGAGGCCATCAAATAATACAAATCGAGGATTCGTCCCCACTTTTCGAAAATAGCCCCCGCAGTATACATTTCTAAATTGTCTTTTCTTTTCTTTCGGTTGACTAATTGAATAAAGAAAATAATAAAGTAAATATAGAAGGATGGGTTGCCTCTTTTTGCTACATGATAATTCAAGAACGTTGGGTTCTTCACTTTGCTACAAGATGGGTTAGGTCTCTGTTCGTATCGGTCTAGCCGGTGCCCACCAGGTTGAAGCCTCTCTAATTGTGTCAGATTCACAGTCATGAGACCGAGGCTTTGCCAAGTCACTTCTTCCGAATCAAGACTTCGCAAATACATCTCTTCAGACCAAGGCTCCACCAAGCAAGATGAGATTTGATCGCCATGTTGGTCATGGACTAGTCAAGTGCAGTTCTTTGATGTCCAAGGATGAGGACGGAATTTTAACCAAGACCAGAAATTCATCATATTCCTATGACTAATATTGGAACCCGAGTCCATAAAACTCCTTGTGCCAATCAGAATGAGGTTTCGATGTTCGTCCTTGGAAGATGTCAGAAATTTTGGTTTGACGATTGCCCTCAACCCCGATGGAACTTTCACGGTAGAAGAGGAAAAGGATCCCCATCCCTATCTTGGCCAGACAGACTACCACCTCCTTCCTCACACTCTTCTCAACTTGCGAATCAGCCATCCTTTCACTTCTGCCGATATACATTCACAACAGCCTGGGACGGTCGTTTGGGGAAACAAATTGACTTCACCCGATTTTGGGCCAAGTATGGTATGCCTCAAAGCGGTGGGAGTCGGCTCGGTATGTCACGACGGTTTGGTATGCCTCAGCGGTTCGGTACGGAATCAGATCGGGAGCTTCTCGGTTACATCGCTTTGAAATGCCTTGACAAAGAACCCATTCAAGATGTCCAATCCCCGCACCGCACAAGCCTCACAAGATTCCTTCATGACCGTCTCAACGGGACAAAGAAACCCCAAATACGTACTCTTTGGACCCATGCAGTCTAACGTAACCGATCAGCGGGGGGCAAAATCGGTACGGAATGTCTCCTCATGGTTGGGGATACCTCGGAATGCCACAGGTTGGAATCCCACCTCGGTTGAACCAATCTATCGGGGCCTTCGCAAAGCAACAGCTTGGAATGCTTCCACAAAGCCTGTCCCGGGGCAACGTCGAAGCCCTTCCTCGGGATGATGCTAGCTCGGCCGCTCCTCACACAGCTTTCACAAATCCATTCCTCACTCAAGCTTCGATGGGTTACCAAGCCTCCATCCCGCCATCGAATCACCAGACCGCAATACCCCCGGTCATGCACCTTCGCCTATGCAATTCAACAATCGTGGACAGCAGCTCGCACTTAAGCCTACTTATGGGCCTCACTCCGAAATCCGAGTTACCCAGACTACATCAAGACCGCCTTGCCCTCTTTGCCGGTTGAAAATCAACAACAAGCCGCGAGGTTCTATCCTTTTGCCCAGTGGTCCTACTCAAGCTCCAGGGGTGATTCGGGCCAAGGACAGGATTTCACCTATGTCCCCAGATCGGCCGTTCCCTCCACCTCGTTCGCCGCCGTAGCTCCTCTCTCTAGCTCGCCGCCGGTTTGAATGCCATGGTTCCACCACAAGACCCTCATTTGGCTTGGTTCGTGGAACGACACAAGGAAATGAAAGCACAGATTGCCGAATTGACCGTTAAGAAGTCCGTTTCCGACCAACGAACCCGGACTCCTTTGTTCCCCACAAATTCGTGATGCCTAATTTGGATCTCTTTGATGGCACCGCATGCCCGAAAACCCATATGGACACGTATACCTTGGCAATGAAGGTCAAAAGGGGCGCCAATCGGCAATTGGTCGACTATTTCATCTCTCTTTGAAGTCCAAAGTGCTCTAAAATGGTTCTTCCGCTTAAAATTCGAGGCCGGGCTACATGGGACCAGATTACTAGCTAACTTGGAGTGGGAAGCAAATAGATTTGACTGCAGACAACAATGCAAATGGCCCCGACGAGAACATCGTGGACTTTTACAAGCAAGATGGCAACTCCTCCTTTTGAAGAGGAATAACTAGACATCTTTCGCCACGCCCGAAACCACATCTCGAGGGCCTCACTTAGCAATTTCCCCTATCCGGATCTACGGGCAATGATCAATTCCGGGCTAAATTTGAGAGGGCTTACAATCGCCAGCCGAGTTGTCGCACCTGCTACGGATACCGGGTTTCTTCCACCTCCAACACGACTCCCGAAAAGGGCGGTGAGAACTGATCGAAAAGGGGACCCCAAGGACCCAATACAGCCAACAATCCATTCCCTAAAAAAAAAAAAAGTAGGGTGAATATGATTGAAGCCACGAACAAGCCAAGTGCCACTATGGCTAACAGCTCCTATACGGAAGACACTCTTCGAAGAGAGGATCCTAGTTTCATATTCGGTATCAAAGATGGGTTTCTCCCTTCATGACAACTTCACCTTGAAGGCTCTCACGTTGATCGATTGTCTCGGTACTTCATCGGTATGTCGGGCCAAACCTTTAACCGGACCTCTGTAGTGACGCTTTGTCAAACTCCGGGGCTTCATCAAATCATTCGAGAAAGATTCCGTGGTTTTCGCCATGTCTTTTCCATGGAATGGGGCTTTATCAAGTCACACCTATCTTCGAAGAAAGGTCGGTCACCTCAACAACCTGTCTTGGAGTTTCGGCTTTAGAACATGGCATATGGCAACTCCCCGCATCATCAAAAGTTGAGAATTGGGAATCTCCTCATATCGCGTTTTGTCAAATCACAACTAACCCAAGCAAAAGAGGGTTCATTCATGTCAACATGCTTTGATTCTAGAGCACATCGGCGTCGGCTTCAAATGTCCGAGCGAAAAGAAATTTCAATCGAGACCCGGGTTCAAATCCAACTTCATCCCAAGATCAAAATTGACCTCATCAATAACATGCAATTCAGTCCGCGACTAAAGGATATCACTCCACCGGCTCAAAGCTTGTCCCAAACAGTCAACAACACATATATCCCCTCTCGTCACCATGCATCCCCACAAAAATCTCCCCAGGGCTCATGTAGCATGCACAAAACTTGAATCAATAGGAGAAATCCTAAGTGATTGAAAATCATAAATCGTAATTTCCCTGCCAAAAGCTTAGGCCAAGTGCATCTTCGAAAGCAAATAAACGCATCATCTCATAATCATTTTTGGTTCTATGCATGCATCCGCCATCATGAATGCCATATATGCATCTTCCTCTTCACTAACAAATGCAGGAATTCAAACGTAATCCCCCTTTTCGGCAAGGATGATCTTCACCAAAGACGACCTCAAATGGATGAAAACAGTCCCCAACATCCACAAACATATGAAGACCGCCTCCAGTGTCTACAAATCGGTCAGGGACGCCAAGCTCTCCAATACAATTCGGTCAGGGACGCCAAGTTCTCCAATACAATTCGGTCAGGGACGCCAAGTTCTCCAATACAATTCGGTCAGGGACGCCAAGTTCTCCAATACAATTCGGTCAGAGACGCCAAGTTCTCCAATACAATCCGGTCAGAGACGCCAAGCTCTCCAATACAATTCGGTCAGGGACGCCAAGTTCTCCAATACAATTCGGTCAGAGACGCCAAGTTCTCCAATACAATCCGGTCAGAGACGCTAAGCTCTCCAATACAATCAGGTCAAGGACGCCAAGTTCTCCAATACAAATCAGGTCAAGGACGCCAAGTCAAATCGGTCAAGGACGCCAAGCTCTCCAATACAAATCGGTCAGGGACGCCAAGCTCTCCAATACAGTACGGTCGGAGACGCCAAGTTCTCAAAATGCAAATCGGTCAAAGATACCAAGGTCTCAAATACAGTACGGTCAGAGACGCCAAGTTCTCCAATACAAATCGGTCAGAGACGCCAAGTTCTCAAAATACAAATCGGTCAGGGACGCCAAGTTCTCAAATACAATGCGGTTAGAGACACCAAGTTCTCAAAAGCAAGAAGTCCCAATGTGAAGACAAGCTCAAAAACCTCTACAAGTTTGACGATCACCAGCAAGATGCAGACTCAACCAAACTCCTCCTTCAGGTCAAAATGCCTCCAAAGACAGCAAATCGTCGGCAGAAACCGTCCTACGAACGGCAACCTAACAACTTCTTCATCAACATCGCCCGTAGCCTCGCTACTGAGTAAGCACAAAGACATGGTATGAAAGCATATCTTAATCAACTACTTTTCTAAAAGAACATTATCATCAAATCTTAGGGCGACTTCCCAAAAACGGTCAAACCTCAAATGCGTCAAACCATCAAAGACCATCCCCGGCTATTTTCGAACTACGACCGGCTTGATTCTCTTAAGGATACGTAGGTAGCCTATCATTAGGTCCAGCCACTCGACCCGGCACGGTCATCCTTTCCTTCGGCGGCGGACGTAAAACCGATCCCTTCAAATGAAGTCCACTGGAGGACCATCTATCCTAAAATGCCATCATCGAGGTTCGAGGCACCTAAGACGCCATCATCAAGGTTCGAGGCACCTAAGACGCCATCATCAAGGTTCGAGGCACCTAAGACGCCATCATCGAGGTTCGAGGCACCTAAGACGCCATCATCAAGGTTCGAGGCACCTAAGACGCCATCATCAAGGTTCGAGGCACCTAAAACGCCATCATCGAGGTTCGAGGCACCTAAAACGCCATCATCGAGGTTCGAGGCACCTAAGACGCCATCATCAAGGTTCGAGGCACCTAAGACGCCATCATCAAGGTTCAAGGCACCTGAGACGCCATCATCAAGGTTCGAGGCACCTGAGACGCCATCATCAAGGTTCGAGGCACCTAAAGACGCCATCATCAAGGTTCGAGGCACCTAAGACGCCATCGTCGAGGTTCGAGGCACCTAAGACGCCATCATCAAGGTTCGAGGCACCTAAGACGCCATCATCAAGGTTCGAGGCACCTGAGACGCCATCACCGAGGTTCGAGGCACCTAAGACGCCATCATCAAGGTTTGAGGCACCTAAAACGCTATCACACACAACACGAGGAAAGCGATAAATCGCAATCATCCCTTAGGGCGACTTCCCAAAAATAGTCAAGTAATAGGGCGACTTCCCCAAAACAGTCAAAACCTTAGGGTGACTTCCCAAAAAACAGTCAGATCATAGGGCGACTTCCCAAAAATAGTCAAACCATAGGGCGACTTCCCAAAAATAGTCATACCTTAGGGTGACTTCCCAAAAACAGTCAGATCATAGGGCGACTTCCCCAAAACAGTCAAAACCTTAGGGTGACTTCCCAAAAAACAGTCAGATCATAGGGCGACTTCCCAAAAATAGTCAGACCATAGGGTGACTTCCCAAAAATAGTCAAATCTTAGGATGACTTTCCTAAAACAGTAGGGTCGACGACTAAAGATAGTCAAAGGGCCCGAACTACGGCCGGCTTGATTCCCACTCGGGATACGTAGGTAGCCTATTAAATAGGTTCAGCCACTCGATCACTTGATCATCCTGTCAAATATGGAGCCTTACTTTTTTCGACGACCCCGCTTCCTTCAAAAGCGCCGTCGCCGAGGGGCTACTGTAAGTGCTCCAATTTGAGTTGGTAGCTTTTTCGTTAGAAAATTAACGAAAGTTTTAACATTTCTAACATTTCCTAACAATCCTAACTTTTCTAACAAAGCAAGGGTAAAGTGGGCATTGCCATTTAAAGATAAACCAAGGAAAGGAATCAAAAAAGCAAAAGAAATAAGAAAAACCAAAAATAGAAATGGCTGGAACAAAAACTGGCTGATTAATTTGAATTTTGAAAAGATTATTCTTCCTGTCCAAAGCCTGAAGCTGTAATTAATGAACAGTGCACGCTGCACTTCTCATCCGCGCGGACATGTATGTAAATTTCAGGGGCCTATAAATTGAACCCTCCTCTCTCAGTTTACAGAACACAATTTGATCACAGCAACGAAACTCTGGCGAAATATAGAGAGAAAACAGTGGGAATCCTTAGATTGCCACCATTTTCTCTCCAATCTTTCCCAAATCTCACTCACTCACAAACACTTCAAATCACTCTCATACATACACCAATCCAAGCTCAAATCACCCTTTAGGAGGAGGATTAGAGAGAAAACATAGAGGACTTCATTGTTATCTACTTGTTTTCTCTTTAACCAACTCAAATCATCAACCCTAAACACCCTCAAACACTCTCATATTCAAGCCTTAAACACTCTCACATTCAAGCCTTCAAACACAAAACACAAGGAAGATAGGTATAACCTCCCTCTCCTTACCCTAAAATTCATCTATGCATGCATTTTCAAGCTACAAAATGTAGTTTATTCATCTTCTTGCTTTAGATCCAAGAAGATCACCACGGAAGTTCATCTCCATGGATGATCTTCTACAAGGATCTACATTATTTTCAAAGTGTTCTTACTTTCTTGCAAAGAAAACACATTTTCAAAACCCTAAAAATCATTTTCATACATCAAATCTCATTTTCAAAGGATAAAATTCCCCTTCCCAAGCAAATGAAGTGCTTAGTCCTAATGTACCCCAAGGATGGTTTGATATAGTTGATTCACCACTAAAATGTCAAGTGATCACTAATCAAAACCTAGGGAAATGGGGACAAGCATGGATGCAAAACCCCCTTTAAAATCATATTTTCTTTCTTGAGAAGTTGCTGTCCAGTAGCAATTTCCTCAGACCTCAGTCCATGGTCTAATTTTTTGGACATAGATAAACTTGGAATTTGGTGTTAACTACAAAATACTTTTTGTAGCCAACATCCAGATATTCCATACATATTTTTACTTTATTTTTTGTGTGAGTAAAACTCCTTTTTTCAAATTTTCTTTTAAAGGTCAGTTCATCAGTCTCTGGAAATCCAGATTTCAGATCTGAGATTTCCAGAAGGTTTTGACCCCTCAAATTACTTCCAAAATGGAAAGTTCCTTTGCAGAAACCCTATTTATGGTGTTTTAAGCAACTTTCATTCTCGGACTTTCCCCAGATTCTGAGGTTTTGAAGCCTTTAAGTCCATTTCAAAGTCAAGGTTCAACTGCCTTTTTCATTCTGGCAGAATTGCTTTTCAACTCCCAAAAATCTTTTGAGTGCCAAGACTCAACCCAAAAATCATACCAAAAATCTTGGGGATTGTTCAATGTCTTATAAAGAGTCCCCCATTTTTGTTTTTCTCAGTTTCAACTCATTTTGGTCAAAACACACACACACACACACACACACACACACACACACAAAAAAGGATTTCAAATGTTTGGAAGACTCGTTTTTTCGAGGCGTTCCGGGTGCACACTAACGTCCTTCCCGGCACGTAACGTGACCTCCGAACCTAAATTTCTGATCTCGGGCTTTTTTCAAAGTTTTGGCCCTCAAAATAAAAATGGCGTGGCGACTCCGTTTTGATTTTCAAAAAAAAAAATCGGGTACATCACAAGATGCTGCGTAGATTTCCGGGATCTCAACAAGGCCAGCCCTAAAGATGATTTCCCACTGCCTAACATCGACATGCTGGTCGACACCACGGCAAATTTCGAAGTAAAGTCCTTCGTGGACGGGTTTGCTGGATACAACCAGATCAAGATGTCCGAGGAGGATCAGGCCAAGACTGCCTTCACCACTCTATGGGGGACATGCGTTACACGGTCATGCCGTTCGGTCTAAGAACGCTGGGGCTACTTACCCGGCCGCAACAGCCCTCTTCCATGACATGATACACAAAGAAATCGAAGTATATGTCGACGACATGATCATCCACTCCAAGGGATCGGACATGCGGCACATGACGGATGCGAGGAAGTTCTTCAACGGACTCGAGAAAACACTCCATGAGGTTGAACCGGCAAAGTGCACCTTCGGCGTCAAGCGCGGCAAGGTACTTGGGGTACATGGTTACAGAAAGAGGTATCGAAGCCGATCCCGGGAAAATCAAGGCCATCATCGACATGAAGCCGCCTCAAACCACTGACAAGTAAAGAGCTTCATGGGAAGACTTCGATTACATCGGTCGCTTTATCAACCGAGTTGACATCTCTCTGTGAGCCCATGTTCAAACCGATGAAAAAGAAAGCCGACATCAAATGGGACTCCGAGTGCCAAATAGCTTTCGAGAAGATCAAGACCTACTTGGTTAATCCCCCAGTCTGTGCCCGCCACATGAAGACAAGCCACTACTCCGTATCGACGGTGTGAGACACGTCAATCGGAGCAATCTTTGGCACAAGAACGAGAAAGATTCCAAGGTTGAGCATGCAATCTACTTCGTAAGCCGAAAGCTTCAAGGAAGTGAACTCGGCTACTCGGCATCAGAAAACTTGTACCGCCTTGGTATGGGTAGTCGGGAACCGAAACACTACATGCGGTCGCATTCGGTGCTCTGGTCTCTAAAGTGGACCACTGTCAGATATCTCTTTGACAAGCCATCCTGTCGATGCGGCTAGCCAAGTGGTCATTCTTCTGGTGAGTTCGACATCAAGTACATGGTCAGAAAATCAACAAAGGGCAGAGTAATGGCAGATCAACTTGCCGACTTCCCGAGCAGTGAACCTAAGGGTCCTGATCCGCAATTTCCGGACGATGGAATCTTTTCACTTAACAGCGCAAACCGCTGGCAACTCTTCTTCGATGGGGCAGCCAACAAGAAGGGGAATGGCATTGGAATGCTCCTTGTCGATCCCAAGGACGAGCATACTCCCATAGCCATCAAGCTGAATTTTGAAGCAACCAACAATGCGGCGAGAATCTGAAGCTCGTGCGGCGGGTTTGGAAGCCGCCCTCGAGCGCAACATCTTAGAGTTTGGATGTATATAGAGACTCGGCATTGATCATCAATCAAGTATCCAACAAAGGGAAGACGGTAGATTCCGGGCTTCAGAAGTACCACGCGTACATGGAGGAGCTCATTGCTCAGTTCAAGGACATCTCTTTTCACTATTTGCCAAGAGACAGGAACCGCTTCACGACGCCCAGCAGCCCTCGCCTCTCTTGTCGAAATTCCCGAAGGAAAGCAGTAAAACCCCTCGAGAATAGGCGGACGGGAAACACCCGCCTATGCGTGAGATCGAAAAAGAAAAAGAAACGATCGACGAACCTGGTATAATCAAATTTACCAGTACCTCCAAAGCGGAGAAGCTTCCTTCACAAATGAAGATGGAAAATACAAAGAAGGGATCAAAGCCAAAAACATGATGGCATTAAAACGCCTGGCATCCCATTTCGTCATTCTGGGGGTATGTTGTACAAGAAGCGCCACGAAGGGCCACTCCTTCGGTGTGTAAATAAAGAAAAAGCCGGCGAGCTAATGAACGAAGTTCACAACGGAACTGCGGTCCGCACATGAACGCCCGAGCATTGACACGAGATCATTCTCCGTATGGGATACTATTGGATATCAATGGAAACAGGCGCATCCGGTTCGTCAGAAGGCTGCGACAACTGTCAACGGTTCTCTAACCTCAATCACATCCCTCCTCATGAACTCTATTGCATGACTACGCCATGCCCTTTCGCCACATGGGGAATCGACGTCATCGGCAAAATCACTCCGTCAAGGAGCAATGGTCACGAGTTCATTTTAGTCGCGATCGACTACTTCACCAAATGGGTAGAAGCCAGGATCGTACAAGGTACTGAATTCTAAGAAGGTGGCCGAGTTCATCCGAGAGAACATCATGTGCCGATACGGAGTGCCCAACGAGATCATCTCCGACAATGGGACTCACTTCGAAGGAGATTGTGACCAACTGCGGACCGAATTCGAGTCACACGTCACAGGTCTTCTCCTTACAGACCACAAACCAATGGTGCGGTAGAGGCGGCCAACAAGACTCTCGCCATGATAATCGAGAAAGATGACCACCAGAGGTCGGGACTGGCCCGAAAAGCTACATCTAGCCCTGCAGGGATACCGAACATCGGTCAGAACCGCCACGGGGAGACTCCGTTCGCACTTACCTACGGAATGGAAGCAATGTTACCCGTGGAATTAGGAAATTCCATCCTCCGAGTCCTCTTGGAAAACGGGATCAATGAAGTCGAATGGCTACGTAGAGCCGTCACGACGAACTTGCTCTACTCGACGAGCGCAGATTGAAAGCCATGGAACACACTCGAGCCTACCGGAGCGAGAATGGCACGAGCATTCGACAAGAAAGTCAAGATCCGAGACATCGAGAGAGGGCGACTTGGTGCTAAAGGAAAAGCCTCCTACGCAGACCAATCCCCTCGGAAAGTGGGAGCCTACCTGGATAGGACCGTTCGTGGTACAAAGAATCTTCTCCGGAGGAGCCATGAAGCTAGCAGATTTGGACGGAAACCCTTTCGTTAACCCCGTGAACGGAAGCAAGCTCCGCAGATACTTCGTCTGAGGAAGAGCACGAGTCAACTCACCTTCCCCATACACCGTCCCCCTCAGTAAATTAAAGTGCTAAAAGAGTAATACCCAACTGGATACATTCCCGCTAATGATCCAGGTAAAAAACAGGGTCGCACTTCTTTTTGTCTTTGTTTTTCTCAAATTCACCTAAAGTGTCGAACTACGGTGACCTGAGCCCCTTAGTCCAATTGTAAAAGGGGAACGTAGGCAGCCATCTTTGGTTCGGTCTAAAAAAACTAAAAAAAATAATACAATAAGCATCAATTGCTTGTGTTTCGAAAAACTCTTTTCATTTAACCTACAAATTCATAACGGTTAAAACATTCTTTGATGAGTTCAAGCACGGTCAACTCTTGACTCGCTACACGCTAGCAAAACTACAATAAAACATTAATCAATTAATGTGTCTGCAATGACAATGGGTGGATACTCTGGACAGCAAGGTCAACCTAGTTTCCCGTACTAGGTCTTTCATCCTTCTTCCCGTTCGCTTTTCCCCGGCAAGTGTTCTTCACCTTCGCAGGAAATATTCCGGTAGGACTTCTACCTGGCTCAGGGACCCTTCCCGACGCCTCCGTCAAGCCCGGGCCGTCAACACAGCCTCCTTTCTCCGGCTCGTCTCGAGCCGCCTCGCTTCGAGCCATCATCATAGTGCTTTGATTGGCCTCCCGATCAAGCACTTGCCACATAATCGCCATGGCATCGCCAAGACGATTCCTGTGGTTAGCCCTCGCTTCGTCCTCCTCAAGGTCGAGCCGTCTGTGTGATCGCACCCAACACTCACCCCGTCTCCACAAGATAGCCATCTCGTGTCTCCCCATACACTCTTCTTCGCCCGTACTCAAGCCGATCGACGTATCATGTGCCTCTCTCTCCGTGAAAGAGAACCCTGGGCAGAAAGGACGTATATTGCCACCACCGGTGATCAGCAATAGCGTCGAAGGATCCTCCATCCGCAGAGATCCCACCTCAAAGGTAGCAAGATAACTCGATCGCCAGTGGCACTCGCCCAGCCCATACCGCCGCAGTAACCAATGATGGAATATAGAAAGACGTCCGAGACAGCCCTGGCACTCGACGATCAATGTACCCTCCCGAGCGGTCCCGCAAGTCTCAGAATCTCCAATGGGGAACCCACCATCGCAAGTGATGCGTGCAAAGTCCGGCCATCCGTAGCTCCAGCCACGGCTGATTGCCTCCTATCACCAGAGGACGCCGCGAGAAAGACCAAGCGTCACAGGACATCGGCACCTCGTGCATCATCTCGCAGCCTCTCTCCTCAACCACATGGTCGCATAGCGGGACTCCCTCCCCACATGTAGTCGGGTACCGGCCGCCATCCGGCCTATGCCCAGAACGTCTCGCCCAAGACCAATGGCACGATGTCTCCTCCACTCCGGCATCCGCCTCACCAGTCCAAGACACTGTGATGGCACACACCTGCAGACGTGAATGTGAACAGAGTAGCAATCGCGCACAGAGCAAACGCGTCCCCACGAAAAGACGCTCCTCAACTCCGCAAATCTCTCGGGTCCCCGAAATGTCAACATAATCGGTATCCTGTACCAAAGATCCCGTATGCTTCTCCAAATGAGATACCCAACAAAGACACTAGCTTCTCAACAGGTGGCTATGCCACCAAAGATACGGAAGAACTAGCTGCTCCGTCTCAGTCCTCCTGCATGGCCCGAAATCTTCAAACGTAGGAGTGACTTCGTTGTACGAAAAGCCGTACACGTTCCTCCTTACGTCCTGTAACCGAGACGCGGCTCTCAAAAGATCCCAATCCGGCATGAGCTCCTTCAAAGCCCAAACAGATTTAATCCCGTAATGCCTTCGAAAACCTTTTGTTCCGCCTCGTGTGGTTCCGTACCCACGATCGAAAGTTGTCCAAATATCGCTCTTGCATCCGAGACGATAACTTGGGAAAGGGAGCCATGTCGAAGGTGAAGAAAACCTTAAGAAAGGGAAAAGAATTCAGCCTTAATGAGCAAAAACAATGCTAGCTTCTTACAAATTGCAAAGCCGAAACCGCAATTTAAAGAATCTGGAAATTCAATTCTAGTCCTGGCCGACTCTCTCGCAGCTTGACTTGGTCAACTCGCAGCCTAGCCGCCTTAAAGCCGGAAACATTTCCAAACCATGCCCTGTTTCACTCTTATGAAATCTCGCGTGCTCGCCCCGATTTCATTCAACCAATGACAATATCCCTTCCGCCCCGAGCTCGTGCAACAATGTAAATAATTAAAAATTAGTGCATACATGCTTAATTTTTGACCCGTTCAATTTTTAATGCATTTCTCCTTTTTATTTATTTTTGATTAACCTATTTGCTTATTTGCCGAAAGTAACGTAAGGTGATCACAGAATAAATATGCGAAGCATGTGTTCCGCCCACGGCGCCTTTTTGCAAATACATTTCAAATCAAAATTTGTTCCCGACAAATACATGCCTTTTGTCTAAACAAAATAGTAAAGAAAGAAAGCAGTAAAAAAAGGGGACTACTCGAGTCCCGCTCGTCATCCGTACACTCGACGCACCGCTCCGCCGCCGCCGGACTGCCGCAAACAGGAACTCGCCGAACTCCTCCACTGGAATAGGCAAAGGGCCTCCTCGAGTACGCGAACTCGAGGACTCCTCTCGCGCCCGAGTACGGAAGAAGGAGCTCCAAATCCAGCCATTCCGCCCGCGAACCGGCCAAACCCCGTGTGAAGTCCTCCCCACCACCTCGTGGGAGCAGGCGAACCCCTCGGCCTAGACGGCCCCCGATCGCGGACGTCCACGCTCCTCCGGGAACTGCACCGCATGAACTCCACGAGCCTCCGGCGTAGGCGGACCACCCGTCCACCAGCCCTCATGGCCTCATTATACGTACGGCCGATACCGCGAACCAGGAAAATCATCGAAAGCGAATGTAAAGTACAGATGCATCATGTGCAGAATGCTACTATCAAATGCAGAAAATCAAAAAAGGTGCTCACCGAAGCATTGGGGTCCGCCCTGTATCGTGGTCTCGGCGCCGCCGGGAGCGGGATCACAAGTCGCCTACGCGAACCATCCAGTCCCTCGTACGCTAGCCTAGGTCGCGGGGTCGGAAAATCTCGAGGACCTCCAGGGACCTCGCCCTCTCTATGCTGCACCTGCGGGCTCCTCAGCCTCATCCTCAAGAAAACATCATAGGCGGCCCCCGCTATGATGTACTCGGTGAAGTACACACCCTGAAGGTACCCCTCCAGCTCATCAATCGGCATCTCCCGGGGATGCTGCATGTACAAAGGAGGATCCACCGGCACCAATGGAAGAGACCCCTGCCTATGCTGACGGGTCACCCCTCCCCTAAATACATGGCGTCACAGTGAAGTCCCACCAGGAGCTTCCGCCGCCGTGTAGTCTCGCCGGCACCGCACCGCGACATGATTAAACCTCGCTCCACTGTGTCACTGGATCCTCTCTGAGAACCTGTGTTCAGCGCCAGAGATATATCCTCGTACGACACTCGAGTGCCAACTCTCGAAGAGACCGCCCTCTTCGCCTTCTTCGCCAAACCAAAGCATGGCAGGGAACAGGGACGGTACGGCTCCTTTATGTCCCAAGCTCGCGGATCGAATACCTCGTAGCACTGCACCTCGCCAAGAGAATGGAAAGTTATATCGCCTACAAAGCGTATACATACGAGTACATAAAAGAGGCAAGGAAGAGAAAAAGCACGTAAACTTACATCCAAGACAAAGTGAAGGCCTAAATGAGTGCTCCTCTCCCCGCGAGAACCCGTCCAGTGGAATGGTAGAGCTCGGCCGCCCAGCCTCCCCCACGCAAACCCCTCACGGCATCCAAGTCTACCAAATACCCGAGCAGAGGGAAGTGACAAGACGTGTCGGAAGTCGGGAACAAAGTCGCCGACCGCAAACCAAAGGAACCCTCGAGCCGACGCTCCGCGGTCATCCTCAAGGACCCAAATGATAATCGGCGACCCTTCCCTCAAGTGATGCTCCATCGGCTCGTACCGAATGCCTAAGCCCCGGCATCGGTAATATCAAAACCCAAAGCAGCCTGCATAACCGCTCCGGGTGTAACCATCAACCCACACCCGCCGTGTTGCCATAAGACGGCAACCCATGATAGCGGCAAAATCCGTGGGAGTCACCGTCGCCTCCCCATCTCGAAATGGAAAGTGTGGGTCGTATCCCACCGCACTTTCGCCGCGACATACATGGACTCGCCCTCGGCGTATCGCCGCCGCCACAAAGACCGATAAACCCGGCCTAACCCGGAGTCAATCACCACTGTCGTGGACTCCTCTCTCCCTCTCGAGCCACGTCCGGATAATGCCCCACAATGCTCGCACCGCCTCAAAGGCACCCCGACTCTTCCGGTTATGAGTATTAACCGTCCCTCGTCCCCGCACAAACAAGATAGAAGCAACGTCAACGTAATGCAACAGCGCATGTCAAAAGGATGCAATGCAGATACGGTTCTCATTCATTTCCTACGTATATTCAAAATCTTTCGAAAACTCCGTCGAATCCGGAACTTTCAAAATCATTTCGAAAACTCCGTCGAATCCGGAACTTTCAAAATCATTTCGAAAACTCCGTCGAATCCGGAACATTCAAAATCTTTCGAAAACTCCGTCGAATCCGGAACTTTCAAATTCTTTCGAATTTTTTCGAAAATTTCGCTCCGTCCTGAATTAAAGCTACTTTAATTTTGGAAAATGCATTTAGACATGGAATTTTGCAACCAAAATTTTTATGTCATCTACCCATGATGTCAATTGAACTACATCCTAGTCAATTTCGATAAATGTTCGTAGCAAAGTCAAAAGCCCCAATTCGGGCACCAAAATCCCTAAGTAAATTCCTAACAAATTTCTAACATTTAAAGAATGCACATTCTTAAAATTAATGGAATTTGTAGGAAACTTACTTGTCTTTCGATCCCTCCCTTGGAGTTGTGGCGGTCCCTCGCCGGATAAAACTCCGCCGGATTCAATGGAAGAGTGGTGGTTCGAATGGTCCGAACCAATCGAGTTCTTTCGTCGTCGGTCCTTCCGTGGCGAGCCATTGGTCCTCCTTCACCCTCCATAGCGATTTTCCCTCACAAATTCGAGCAAACCTTGCAATTTGGGTTGGATTTTTCTCTCCTTTCTCTCCTCTCTCGCCGGCAATAATGGAAGAAAATGGCCATTTTCTTCCCCAAATTTCTAAGGCATTTAAAAGGATTCTGAAAATCGCAAAAGTCCGACCTGACTCTTACCGCACTCGTAATAATTTTTGCCCCTTTTGCCCTCGCCTTTTGGCAATTCCAATTTTACCACTTTTGGCCCCGAAAGTGTAAAATTTCCCGCTTAGACATTTCTAACGCCCTATCCCCGAGGATAAATCAAAGTTAGTTCTCACTAACGCTCGTCTCCCGACGTTAAATTGGCCCAGCTTGACGTTTGACATTCAAACGATCAACCATGTCTCCGGACATTTCAGTTACTATTCCGTCTCCCGACGTTAAAATTTAATAATGGTCCTCACCATTAAATCCTCAATCGCGACCTTTCACGGTCCGATTTCAATCCTCAATTGCGACCTTTCACGGTCCGATTTCAAGTCTCAATCGCGACCTTTCACTGTCCGATTCCAATCCTTAATTGCGACCTTTCACGGTCCGATTTCAAGTATCAATCGTGACCTTTCACGGTCCGATTCCAATCCTCAATCGCAACCTTTCACGGTCCGATTCCAATTCTCAATCGCGACCTTTCACGGTCCGATTCCAATCCTCAATCGCGACCTTTCACGGTCCGATTCCAATTCTCAATAGCGACCTTTCACGGTCCAATTCCAATCCTCAATCGCGACCTTTCACGGTCCGATCTCAAACATTCAATCCCGACCTTCGCGGTCCGACCTCCACTCTCTTAAAGAGACCTTCGCTGATCATCTCTCCGGCAACAGCAATAAGCCCGAACCCCAAGGCACGAACGCCTTGCAAACAGTCATCTCTCCTAACAAAGAATAAGCCCGAACCCCAAGGCACGAACGCCTTGCAAATGGGCCATCTCTCCGGCAACAAAGAATAAGCTCCGAACCCCAAGGCACGAACGCCTTGCAAATAGTCATCTCTCCTGCAACAAAGAATAAGCCCGAACCCCAAGGCACGAACGCCTTGCAAATAGTCATCTCTCCCGCAACAAAGAATAAGCCCGAACCCCAAGGCACGAACGCCTTGCAAATAGTCATCTCTCCGGCAACAGCAATAAGCCCGAACCCCAAGGCACGAACGCCTTGCAAATAGTCATCTCTCCGGCAACAGCAATAAGCCCGAACCCCAAGGCACGAACGCCTTGCAAACAGTCATCTCTCCGGCAACAGCAATAAGCCCGAATCCCAAGGCACGAACGCCTTGCAACAATCCCTCTTCGGCCATCCAAGTAAGCCCGAACGCTCATCCCCAGCAGGATAAAACTGGCAATGAATAAGCCCAAGACTCCAAGGCACGAACGCCCTCGTCAACATCGCAACTCCGGTTTGAGGCGCCACACGCCCTCGAAGGTTTCAGAAGTCCCAGGATCAGACGCCTCCCAACAGTCTCCATTTAGGTATAAGTACCTCGCGAATGGTCTCATCCAGGTTCAGACGCCTCCTAACAGTCTCGCTCAGGTCAAGGTCCCCATGCGCGGCCCTTGCCCCTTTTCGAACTACGATCGGCTTGATTCCCGCTCGGGATACGTAGGAATCTTTTTCGCTAAAGGTCCAAACACCGACCGCCTGTGTCTCTTTCAAAGTAAGGCATCCCGATTTGGATCCTTATCTTTTCAATCGACCCCACCTCCTCCTTCGGAGGAGACGTCGCCGAGGGGCTAACTGTAAGTACCCAAATCCGGATCGTCCAAATCCGTCGAAAGTTAACCGAAATCCGTTAAGCGGCCCGCTTCCAGTGTTAACCGAACTCGTTAAACTCCCCGTTGTCGTGCCAACGAGACGTCCCCCGGATCGCCACGCATCCCGACGTCGAACCGTACTTAACACGTGACATCTCATGAAAAAGTATGGCTTTCCCCGAAAACGCATTTTCCGCACTTTCCGGGCGTTTAGGACATTTCCTGATCGTTATTTTAAAAAACAGACAAAACCGGGACCGGGGAATAATCTTCCACCTCAGCTGGTGACTCAGAGGGCACGTGGCAGCCATGCCACCTCCCTCTAGTCACCCTTCAATCAATTTCAAAGGGAAAAGACCAAAATGCCCCTGGTTTGCAAGCCAAGTCCGGCCGGACTCACTGTGCACTTTTCCTGAAATTGCCAGCAAGTCCCCCAGATTTCCAAAATCCCCAAAACCCCCTGAAATTCACCCAAGTCCTGCCGGACTCCTACTGCAATTTTCACCCTATAAATAGAAGTTGCTGTCAAAGGCAAGAGGGGGAATTTTTACACCAAAAATCACCACCCCCCACGGTCCAAACTGGTTTTCACCCCTCTCGAGCTCCCGTTCTGTCTCGATTCGTGTGAAACCTTCGTATTTCGATCAAATACGCACCCTACAACTTCGAAACAACCTTTCGAATCACTTTCCGTGTCCCGTACACACCTCCCGAGCCAAAGGAGTCGACCCTAGCCATAGGTATAACTCCCTCTCTCTAAATCTCCCGTTCCGTCTCGGTTTATGCGCCAGTCGCTATAACTGTTTCGAACGTCGTTATCAAAATGTAGACGCCTCCGTCTAACGGGGTCCGATACGTTTTAGCCCCTCGATCCTCTTCTCTTTCCGTAAGAGAAGTAATCACGGGTTAAAACGGCGTTCCGACCCCGTTCCGTTTACTTTCACATTATTTACAATTCCGAGCCGTTTGGCCTCGTTGATAGTCATTTACAATTCCGAGCCGTTTGGCCTCGTTGATCGTCATTTACAATTCCGAGCCGTTTGGCCTCGTTGATCGTCATTTACAAATCCGGATCGTTTGATTCCGTTGACACCGCTTTAAATACTGTCATTTACAAGTCCGATCCGTTTGGATTGTGATAGTATTTACTTTTCAAAGTCCGAGTCGCAACCCGATTCGTTGATCGCATGTCATTTAATACGCATTTTTCCCGTAAAAATCGTTAACAATGTAATGCCCGGTTCAAAACCGGAGTTCGTCCGTCGAACTCTCTTTCAAAGCCGCCATTTGACACTTAAAATCATTTAATACGCATTTTTCCCGTAAAAATCGTTAACAATGACTCGTACGGTTCAAAGTCGACGTTTGCCACGCAAACGCTCATTTCAACTCAAAGTCGACGTTTGCCACGCAAACGCTCATTTCAACTCAAAGTCGACGTTTGCCACGCAAACGCTCATTTCAACTCAAAGTCGACGTTTGCCACGCAAACGCTCATTTCAAACTCAAACCGACGTTTGTCATTCAAACGCTCGTCTTTTCAAAAGTCACCTAATCAACGTTTGTCATTCAAACCAAGATTAAGCTTGTCATTAAGCCCCCATTTCAAAACACACACACACACACACACACGATTTCGAGAAAGGTAGAAAGACTCGTCATGCGAGGCGTTTCGGGCGATCTCGTCATACTCTACCCGAAACGTAACCTGACCTCCGAACCTAACAATCTCTGGTACAAAAAAAGCTTTTTACTCGTTTTTGCTGCCAATAAAAATGATCCCCTTTTTCAAAAAGCCTTTTCCTAAGTTTTTGCTACCAATAAAAACGACACCTTTTCACAAAAGCCGTTTCTCAACGTTTTGGGCTCAAAATACAAAAACCGCGTGGCGACTCCTCATTTTGTTCCTTCCCATGAAGCGAGGTCTCAGACACCAACGCCCCTCCGCGAAAGACAACCGCCTTTTCCGCGCCCCCCGCCCGCGCGCAAAAAAGATTGGGTAATTTCAGTTAGCAATGACCCACTCTTGGGAACATGACCCTCACGAAATTTATGGTTACCATAATGGAAACCTTAGGGTTTACAGGCGGGAGAGGGGGCCATGGATGTTAGTGACCTTGATGGAGATAGGGAAAATGTTGACGAGGTATGGCTGCCCGAGGGAAGATGTACGCTATCCGGGAAAGATGAGAATAGATCGAGTTGATTCCATGTCCCCCAATATAGTAATCTTCCATGACTGGGCCGAGATGATGGACCACATCGTCCTCTTCTACCTGAAGTCGGACCATCTTAGTCGTCCTCAGTTGACGGGTAAGGCTTCCTCCTCGGCCTTATTGTAAACGACGAGGAGTGGCAATCTTCCTCTTCCCCGTCCTAATGCCTTGGGAACTTATGTTGATTTATTTTCCTTGGTTTGTGCAGATATGACGGGAAGAGGAAGCGGCGCCAGCACTAGTGGTCCCTCGTCCTCGACCAACATTGTAGACGCGTTTGTAGAGGGCGAGCAAGTTAAGGGCCGATGGAGAACTAGCCGAGGTGGAGCAGGCCGAGGTAGGGCCTCAACTCCTAGGCCAAGAACAGCTAAGGCCGGTGAGCCAATGATTGAGGAGATTTATACCAAGTATGGAATGCAGAGGGACGAGTATCATTTAAGTTATTCCCATTGGACCCCAATTGTGACTGAAGCAGAAGCCATGGACTTTTACTACAACCTTAACCATGTCAATTTATTCTACAAACAATCCCAACAAGGACTTCATCTTCCCTTAGATCCATTCATAAATGAGTTTTTGGAAGATATGCAGGCTGTCCCGGCCATGCTTGGTGCTAATGCGGTGAGGTTTCTCGTAGGGTTCGTCGTCCTGTGCCGTAGTCTAGGATTTGAACCTTGCCAAGAAGCCTTTCATCATTTCTTCACCATTAGCTATAAGTCTGATACCCGATTGATAGTGATCCGGAGTGACCCCAACCGTCCCAAACTTATTTCTACGATGTCGAGCAAGGTGGCTGGGTGGAACCACCACGTCATCCGAGTTGAAAGCCGACAGGGCTGGGAGTTTCCAACTCCTTCAAAAGATCCCCGTCTGCCCAAAGTTATATGGAGAGCTGAGTGGAGCGATCAGCTTATAAAGAGGTTAACTCAGTTTGCCGAGGTAGGCACATTGAGCTGGTCGTCACTAGAGAGTGATTTCCGTTACTATGACCAGGTCGGCATTATGCCAGGGCCTATCGGCGATATAGTCCTTCTCGTCTCCGTCACTAGGGGTAACCGGTTTCCCGACTGGAGGATACATCCCGGCCTAGTCTTCTATGTTGATTGTGATTTCTGTAGACAGAACAATGACCAGTGCTTGATCGAGGACGGCGTCGCTGGCTGTAACTTTCCCGTCTCTCACACTTGTCCTATTTTTTCTTTTCCTTCCTCATAATATGTGCTAACCCTTCCTCGTATTTTGCAGATTTAACACTCGAGCAGGAAGGAGAGATGTCTCAAAAGAAACTTGATCCCATGGCTTTATTGAAGCAGCGGAGGAAGGTCTCTCGTTCCTTGGCCATTTCAAATAGGCAAGAGGAGGCTACTAGGCGCCAGGTGATCCTCTCCGACAAAGGAGCCTCTGCACTACCCATTGATCCACTGGGGGAGGGGACGAGGAGACTCACTCCGAGCAACAACTAAGTCAGACTGAAGAGGGTCATAGCCTCCAAGATCAAATTGACAATGCCGAGGGAGGAGGTAGGGAGGCCAGCCAGACCTCAGCCGAAGAGACCAACTTGGTCAGGCGAGCAGGCCAAAAGCGCCCCATCATCGAACCATCCTCCGAGGAGCCTCCTTCCAAGAGAGTTGCCGACGTGGCCCCTCCTCCAGAGCTTACTTTGTCACGACCCTAGGCCTAGGCATAATTGATATATATGCTTGAATTGGTAAATATGGTGTGCATTTCATATTATTATATGTTTTGCATTTTGTTGGTATCAATTATGTGTTAGTTAGCATTTTTAATCACTTATATGATATTTTAAATATATTAATAAATCAAATATAATTATTTAATGTCTTATTGAAAATATTAGGTGTGTGTAGTGAAATGATAATATTGGAAAATTTAATGAAATATTTTAGAAATGTCAAGGTGCTTAAGTGTAAGAAGTATTACTTAAAGGATTTAATGTGGGAATGGTTTAATAGGTTGAAGGAGCTTAGGTGTAAATTGTTATGTTTATCCTTATGATTTTTAAGAAGCTTCATCATTTTAACAAAACCGTTTTCTCAAATTTCAAAGCCCTTGGTCCAAAAATTCCAAAACCTATTTTCCTACTTAAAAATCCTTCCTAAATTCTAGAAAAATTCGTTCGGCGATCCGATCGTTTCCTTGTGTTCGGGAGAAGAGGGGGATCATTTCCATCCGATTGAAGTTTCAAGTTTTAAAAATTATTTTCAAGTAAGTTATTATATTTTTCTTTCCATGGCATGCTCATTTAGTGTTATAATTGTTGTTGTTGTTGTTGTTGTAGTTGTTTAATGGTTGAATGTGATTTTTGGATCATTTTCTTGAGTTTAAAATGGTAAGAATGGCTTTGGTTTAGTTGGAAATGATTGAGGTCATTTTGGTTGTACATATACTAAAGTTGGGGTTTTGGTATGGTTGTTTAAGTTGTAAAAATGAAATGGTAAAGGTTTCATTTGAGTTTGCTGAAGTTTCAGCTGATGTGCTGAATTCTGTTCAGGGCACGAGTCATGCCATGCATTCGTGATAGGTCGTGCCTTGGGGTGGACGACTGTATCAGGCTGGGTGTTTAAGGGTCACGAGTCGTGCCCTGGCCAGTTTTGCTGAATTGTTTTCAAAGCAATGTAGGTTCAATTAGATAACATATATTTCAACCAATTGAACACTATGATCAAAGTACAACATATGAACAACAAAAGGATGTCTTTACATACCAATTGTGATAATTGGAAGATGGTTAAATATTTGATCAAAGTAGGCTGGAACCATTGATTTTCATTGAACCTAACTTGTTTAATATCCTTATATGATTGATGATACATCCTTGAATGGTTATTATAAGTGTGTAGACCTTAGGTTAAGACGAGGTGGGGATAAACGTCGTGCCAGACTGAGCCTTGCTTGTAAGTTGGCGGAATTTACCTCCTGCTCCTTCGAGTTTATGTGGCTTCTCAGGTCTACCACAGTCTTTTATTTATCATGGTCGTTAGGCCGAGGACGAGGAGCATCTCGGTGGTTCTGCTTAGGTGGTACAGCAGGCTCACGGGGAGGAGGATCTCGGCCATGAGGAGGACTCCTCTGGATATCTCCTCTCTCACCCTGAGTTTCCCTTCCACGAGAGTTGCCCGATCTCGAAGGCCTAATGAACTCGGCCATTGAGTTTTCTGGATCCAATTGTAATAAAGCAGCCCGAGTCTCGTAAATTCTCTGCAAAGTCTCCATTTGTCGATGCAACAAGGTACGTCGGTCAACGGGCTGGGTTTTCTCAGCTCGTCCAATGTCGGCGTTCCTCGTCGTCTTTTTGCTCGCAGCTCGTCTCCCTCGTGGACGAGTATGACGAGGAGGGTTTTCATATTCACCTCGGCAGCTGGCTGTCCCATAGCCCGGAGATTCATGCCGAGGGGTGGTATCCCGTCATTCAGAGGTGGAGGGGGAGGAAGCATCTCGTTGGTGGGAGGGTTCTCGTTAGCGTGGGTTTGCTCCTCCTCAGTAACACTTGCAAAAGTTCCGTCTTCCATTGAAAACCAAGAATTGTGATTTCAATAAAATTCTTAACTGACCAGAATTGCAAACGGCTAAACTTTTTCCAATGGAACAACTTTTTCCAGTCAACGAAATCTGGCAAAATAACAATTCCGGCCAAAACAATGAATTTCCGGCCAACCGAATTTTCCAAGCGAATAGTCCAACAAAATTTTCAGGCGAATTTTGTAGAATCCTGCCAAAACAAAACAAATCAAAAACGGAACAGTGATTTTCTGGCCAAAACAAGAAATTTTCGGCCGAAAATAAGGCTCAGGTGAGCGGATTTTTGGGCTAAACAATGGGCGTTTGAATCGTTTCCCGGCAATGAAACCAAACTGATGCTGCCAAAAAGTCGAATCAGCCCAAATTCAAGCGATAGGTTGTACTCCGGCGATTGAATAGCCTGAAAATAAGACAGAAAACGTATACTAAGCCGGGGCTTCACCGACGAAGTCTCTCCGGCGTGAGAGTAAGTTCACGATTTGTATAGAGAGAAAATAATTCGACAGAGTTTCGAGTCAAAGAAGTAACATACCAAAATATGGAAATAAATAACTTGTATTTATAGGGATGGATATGTAGAATCCATGTTGAACTTGAACTGTTAAGAGATAAGAGATAATCCTGAGAGGATTATATCTGTTGCATAGTCCTTATTTGACTTGAAGTAATATAGGAGGTGGTTACAATCTTGATAAGAATATAACTGCTTGGTATCCATATTGGGATAGGACTGCATAAGTTGTAATTCTGTCGGTAAGCCGGGGAGGTCCCTCCTCGTCATCGTCACTTCGTCAGTTTATGATGAGCCGGGGAGGAAATATGAAGGAATGGGGGACGCTCAATTCCTGGTAATTGTATAGCCAAGGAGCTATGATGGGATAGCCGAGGAAGCCTCCTCGTCACCAAGGGAGGGTACCTCGGCCTTGGAGGGGAGTCTCCTTGGTCCGTGAACTGGGCCTTGGTCATTTAGTCTATTTTAGGCCTTGATCGACCTAGGTAATGTCGAGCTAGATAATACGAGGAAGCCCATATCTTATCTCGTAGCTGAGACTTGATGGATTATGTTTAGGGCCCAATCCACTTGGGCCTTGCCCGGACTAGCCCATATTCGTACTTAGGTTTATACCGTTCAGAAAGTAAGAATATTAAACCGGGACGGAGGGAGTACTTCTTTATTTGTGGGCTGCACATGTTATACTCAAAACGATTATCCACTAACTATTTTCTACCACACTTTCTCTCTTCTACCCAACTATATACACTCACAACACATTTTTTTTTCATAATTCTTGAATCATTTTTTATTGAACTTTCGAGCGAGGAGGGAGTATAGGGCTAATTAAGTTTCATCAAATTATTGTTAAAAGGGTGTAAGTACCCCAATCGGATCGCTCCCTTCCGACGCACGGAAAACACCGCGGACTCACACAAATGTGATCCCGAACACCCGTAACATTCAAAAACCCTAAAAATCACCTATCAAACCAAGGTGAGACCTTTCTGGGATAAAACAAGGCAAAAGAACTTTTTAGGAATTTTGCAAAATATTTTGCCTGCATAATGGTCCGTGCGAACCACTTTGCATCCCAGACACCATAATTGCAAAATCCCCTTATTGTTGTTATTATTGTTATTATTGTTATTATTGTTGTTATTATTGTTATTATTGTTATTATTATTGTTATTGTTATTATTGTTATTATTATTGTTATTATTATTATTATTATTATTATTATTATTATTATTATTATTATTATTATTATTGTTGTTGTTATTGTTGTTATTATTGTTATTGTTGTTATTATTATTATTATTATTGTTATTATTATTATTATTATTATTATTGTTATTATTGTTATTATTATTGTTGTTATTATTGTTATTATTCTTATTATTATTGTTATTATTGTTATTATTGTTATTATTGTTATTATTGTTGTTATTGTTGTTATTATTGTTGTTATTGTTGTTATTGTTATTATTATTATTATTGTTATTGTTATTATTATTATTATTGTTATTGTTATTGTTATTATTATTGTTATTGTTATTGTTATTATTATTGTTATTATTATTATTATTATTATTATTATTATTATTATTATTATTATTATTATTATTATTATTATTATTATTATTATTATTATTATTATTATTATTATTATTATTATTACTATTATTACTATTATTACTATTATTATTATTATTATTATTATTATTATTATTATTATTATTATTATTATTACTATTATTACTATTATTATTATTATTATTATTATTATTATTATTGTTATTATTGTTATTGTTGTTATTGTTGTTATTGTTGTTATTGTTGTTATTGTTGTTATTATTGTTATTATTGTTATTATTGTTGTTATTATTGTTATTATTGTTATTTTTGTTATTATTATTATTGTTATTATTGTTATTATTGTTATTATTATTGTTATTATTGTTATTATTATTGTTATTGTTATTGTTATTATTATTATTATTATTATTATTATTATTATTATTATTATTATTATTATTATTATTATTATTATTATTATTATTATTATTATTATTATTATTATTATTATTGTTGTTATTATTATTATTATTATTATTGTTGTTGTTGTTATTATTATTATTATTATTATTATTATTATTATTATTATTATTATTATTATTATTATTATCATTATTATTATTATTATTACTATTATTATTATTATTATTATTACTATTATTATTATTATTATTATTATTATTATTATTATTATTATTATTATTATTATTATTATTATTATTATTATTATTATTATTATTATTATTATTATTATTATTATTATTATTATTGTTATTGTTGTTGTTGTTGTTGTTGTTGTTGTTGTTGTTGTTGTTGTTGTTGTTATTATTATTATTATTATTATTATTATTATTATTATTATTATTATTATTATTATTATTATTATTATTTTAATTATTTTAATTATTATTATTTTATTATTATTATTTTATTTTATTTTTATTATTATTATTATTTAATTATTATTATTACTATTTTATTATTTTATTATTTTTTTAATTATTATTATTATTTTTTTAATTATTATTATTATTTTTTTAATTATTATTA
Organism: Adenophora triphylla var. japonica; assembly: GCA_022495995.1. Lineage (NCBI taxonomy): Eukaryota > Viridiplantae > Streptophyta > Magnoliopsida > Asterales > Campanulaceae > Adenophora > Adenophora triphylla. The sequence continues at coordinate 308,284 of JAFEMH010002520.1, read as the reverse complement.
TTTTATTATTTTATTATTTTTTTAATTATTATTATTTTATTATTTTATTATTTTTTATTATTATTTTTTTATTATTATTTTATTATTATTATTATTATTTTATTATTATTATTATTATTATTTATTTATTTATTATTATTATTTATTTTATTTTATTTTATTATTACTATTATTATTATTATTATTTAATTATTATTATTTAATTATTATTTTTTTAATTATTATTATTATTATTATTATTGTTGTTGTTGTTATTATTAATATTATTATTAGATTGAGGAAGTAGAATGTTGTACCTTGTGAAATATGAGTTGTACATGAAGGGCACCATTTTTTGAAAAATATTTTACCTAGGACAAGGTCAGTAAGTCGTTTTACTTAGGAAGGGCGTAAAATATTTTCCGGAAAACGTTTTCTCCATTTTTCGAAAAACAATCAAACACCAAAAAACGAGTTATTTTACGGAAAATATTTTCCGAAAAATAACCAAACAACGGAAAATGTTTTACGATGTTTACGAAAAATAACCAAACAACGAAAAACGAATTATTTTATGAAAAATATTTTTCAAATAATATTTTACGATGAAACAAACGGGCTTAATTTACGTATAGTTTAATGCCCCTAATAGTTGAGTTGTCCGACCCCAATTAACGGGAAACAAATACATGTAGCATGCATAGTTTAATGCCCCTAATAGTTGAGTTGTCCGGTTAGGTGACCCCAATTATGAACCTTAAATATTACTCCGTACTACTATAACTAATTTATGTTCAAATATGAATAGGAATTCTCTCTCTCTCTCTCTCTCTCTCTCCTTTTTTTTTTTTTCCTTTGGAAGGAAGTTCTTAATTTCTATAAATGTAAATCAAAAAAAAAAATCCATGAGGGGCGGGGATGTAGTAGGTGTAGAACTGCTTTTAATGGTTACCAAGAAAAATGGTTTATACTTTCCAAAAAAAAAAAACAAGTAAAATGGTTTGTGTTGTTCGTGTTTATCATGTTTGAATTTCAATATTCAAATACTCTTACACTCCAAATACGAATTTTTTCCCAAATAATCTCGTTTTACTTTTTTATTTACGAAAATGACTTACTGTTCAAACTATTGCCCAGAATGTCCTCTTTTTTGAAACTCGCTACACCGTGTAGCGAGTTTGACTAGGGTTGGTCAAAACTCGCTACACCGTGTAGCGAGTTTAGGGTAATTAATTTAGGGCGTTGGAAAATTAATTAGGTCATTTAATTAAACTAAATTCGCTACACCGTGTAGCGAGTTTTGACCAGAATTAAGTCAAACTCGCTACACCGTGTAGCGAGTTCAATATATTCCAAACCCCTACATAACCCCTCCGTCCGTCCCAACAAAACTTACCATTCTCTTCCTTTCTCAGCCCAGTTCTCCCTTTTCTTTCTTTCTTTCTTTCTTAAGTCCATCTTTCATCTATCTCTCTCATAATGGATCCATCAAAACCCCGCTGGTATCGTGGACGAAAACCTCTTCCAGTACAACCCGGTCAAACCTCCAATCGCCTATCTAATCTCTCTCAAATTGAACGAGAGTTTCAATCTCCACCGTCTCCACCGCCTCAAATCGAACGAGAGAGATCTCCACCACGTCATATCATACCCGGTCCCGCGGTGAAGCACGCTTAGCCATGCGTCGGCATCACACCGGAAAAGCTCATGTCTCTCGTGGGACCCCAGCTCGCCGACCCAAGAGGCAATACGTAGAAAGCTTGAAGAGCCTGAGGACGATGATGAATTTCGGGCAAAGCTTGGCTTTCGCAATGGATTATCTCATCGGAGAGGGTACATTTTATCCGTTGAAAATGATCAAGGAGAAATGCAAACAACATGAAAGGGTGGAACAGGTATAATATTTTACATTAATTATAGTTAAGGTTGAAATTTACAATTAATTGGTCATAATATTTTTGTTCTATTAGGTTGTGGTTGTTGTCAAGAAGTGCACACCAACTGAGAATGGCTCTTTTCACGTGATTTTGAAGGATCCTACCGACACTATTGAAGCTTACTTAGGTGACAAAGTGTTTAAGCAAACCGAGGGCGGAAGTGACATTGGTGAAGGTCTCGTTTCGATACTTACTCAGGTATGAAATATTTTCCTTAACATTACACTCCCTAAATATATCCTTACCTTTTTGTTCTAAATGTTTTGTTTTGTTCATCTATTAGGTTGTTGTTTGGGCCATATCACGCTCAAAAAAACTACTTAACATTGTTCCTTCCAATGTTTGTAAGGTCTTCCCTAAGGATTGTTAATTTCATCTTTGGACATGTATTATTTGAATTTATGTCGGATTTAATATGTACCTGAATTTATGTACTATTTTTCTATGTGACCGGAATGTGGTCACTGAATTTATTTATTTATGTAAGATTTCCTATGTGGCCGGGATGTGGCCACTAACTTGACAATATTTATTTTTTGTGATTTTATGTAGATTTCCTATGTGGCCGGGATGTGGCCACTAACTCTAAAATATTTATTTTTTGTAATTTTATGTAAGATTTCCTATGTGGCCGGGATGTGGTCACTAACTTGAAAATATTTATTTTTTGTGATTTTATGTAAGATTTCCTATGTGGCCGGGATGTGGTCACTAACTTGACAATATTTTTATTTTTTTTGATTTTATGTAGATTTCCTATGTGGTCGGGATGTGGCCACTAACTCGAAAATATTGATGTAAGATTTCCTATGTGGCCGGGATGTGGCCACTAACTTGAAAATATTTATTTTTTGTGATTTTTTGTAATTTTATGTAAGATTTCCTATGTTATCATTTGTTTTAAAATATGAAAAATAAATATTTATAAAAAAAAATTCAGCCACATGTCATTATTTTTTTAACACATGTAATTTTTTTTTTGTTAGTACGAAGCTATTTTGAGCAACAATTTGAAGCTGATTTAATTGTCGAAATTAAAATTTAAAAGTTGTTATTGTTACACCATTATATGTACTTCAAGTAACAATTTTTAGATATTCATTATGATATCTAAATTAACCTATAATCATTGCTCAAAATAGCTTCGCGAACGAAATTTTTTTTTGATGTTACTACGAAGCTATTTTGAGCAAAAATTTGAAGCTGATTTAATTGTCCAAATTAAAATTTAAAAGTTGTTATTGTTACAACATTATATGTACTTCAAGTAACAATTTTTAGATATTCATTATGATACATAAATTAATCTAAATTGAACTCGCTACACGGTGTAGCGAGTTTGACTTAATTCTGGTCAAAACTCGCTACACGGTGTAGCGAATTTAGTTTAATTAAATGACCTAATTAATTTTCCAACGCCCTAAATTAATTACCCTAAACTCGCTACACGGTGTAGCGAGTTTTGACCAACCCTAGTCAAACTCGCTACACGGTATAGCGAGTTTCAAAAAAGAGGACATTCTGGGCAATAGTTTGAACAGTAAGTCATTTTCGTAAATAAAAAAGTAAAACGGGATTATTTGGGAAAAAATTCCTCCGAATACAAATACAGTGGCGAAAGCATAAATATTTGGAAAGAAGGAAGTCAAGTTTGTTTTATAATATAATTAGTATAACATTTGTGTGTTAAATAAACGATCAAAAAATTTTGATAAAAAACATAAACTAAATCAATTAGTTATTATAACCGTCTCATTTTATTTGTATGACTATCATTAAATAGAAATAATTATTTCATTTTTGAGTAGTTAATATTATCAACGACTCTATATTTTTTCATTAATTCGTGTCTTTAAAAAATCATTTTTAGTTTAATCTTAAAAAGTCATACTCCATATTTTCTAACCAATATTATATAATATTTTTCTTTTAAAAAAATATCCTATAGTTTTTATTTTTAAAAATATTTTTTTTAGATTTCTTTGAAATAGTTAAGAACCCATTTATTTATTATTTTAGAAATAAATAAATAATTTATAATTCAAACAAAATCTACTTAAGTTTTTAATGCAAATTAATTATCCCAGTTTTTGAAAATCTTTTCTTATACTTTTGATTTATCATTTTTTTTATTTGTAAAACTTCCCATAGATAACACTAATTGAAACTTAAATCTATAGTATTCTTTAAGAAGATGGTTCAATAAAACACAAAAACCTCGGTTTTTATTTTATTATTTTCTTGGAGTTTTAATTAATAAATAAATTATCAATAATAAACTCAAAAGTTGTGTCAAAAAAGTGGATAAGTAAGATTTCAAGCCTATTTTTTTTTTTTAAAAAATAAAAAAAATACATTATAAAAATTAGCTAAAAAATCACTTAGTTTGATTAATGATTTTTTTTATATATAAAAACAAAGAATAGTTTAAGAAAATATGATTTTGACAACAAAAATTCAACAAACATATATCATCACATTAATTTAATATTATTATAAATTCCCAAACATAATCAATAATTATTTCATTTAAAAGACACTCTACATTTAATAAAAAATGAAAAAAAAAGTATATTTAAATATCATTGTTATACATAATCAATAACCATTTTACAGAAAAATATTTTTAAATGGTTAAATAAATCATTTATTTATTGTTTTAGCAATAAATAAACAAACTATTACTCAAAAATCAACATAAATATTCAATGCAAATTAATTATCACAATTTTTGAAACTTATTTTCCATACTTTTCGTTCACCAATTTTCTTTATTTGTGAAAGTTCACCTAAATAACACTCATTAAAACTTAACCTATATTACTCTTTAAAAAAGATGCTTCAATGAGGCACTAAAATCTCACTCCTTATTTTATTCTTTTCTTGAATTTTTAATTAAAAAATAAATTATCAATAATAAATTCAGAAATTATGTAAAAAATGTGAATGGACAAGATTTTAAGCTTGTTTTTTTTTAATCTACATTATAACTATTAGCTAAAAAAAAACTAATGAAGAAATGGAAAAAAAGTTTTTGTAAAATAATTAATAATTTAAGAAAATATAATTTTGAATGCAGTTATTTCAATAAAAATATATCATCATATTAATTTAATAATATTACAGATTTCTAAACATAATCAATAACTATGTTCATTTAAATAACACTTTACATTATAAATATCTAAATATCATTGTTATATTTAAACAATAACCTTTTAAAAAAACATAATTAGTTACACATATTTGTTTGTTAAAACGTATATTTTTTCCATTACAAATAATTCAACATTTATACACCAAAAAAAAGATATTTTGATTGAAATTTAACAAAAAAAAAATTATAAAAAAAATATTTTTATATTATTTTAAAATTGTTATAAATTTATAAATGCAAATATAATCAATAACTATTTTAAGAATTTCATAAACATGAATAATTATTCATAAAATGATGGTCAATAATTAATATAAATGATAAAAAAAATTGCGACATTTATTTTAACTTAAACTATTGTTCAAAATTATTTAAATTGACAACTAAAATATTTGGGCGAGACAATATTAGTACTCCATCTAGACGTGGTCATTTTATAAACCGGACCGGTCAATCGATCGATTTTCAACCGGTCAAAATCGGTCAACGCCGATTAACCGGATCGGTGTAACCGAAACCGGTAAATAGGCGGTTCGGTTAAGGTGTGAATTTCTAAAAATCCGGTCAATGATAAAAAAAAATGTGACGTTTATTTTAACTTAAACTATTGTTCAAAATTATTTAAATTGACAACTAAAATATTTGGGCGAGACAATATTAGTACTCCATCTAGACGTGGCCATTTTATAAATCGAACCGACCAATCGATCGGTTTTCAACCGGTCAAAACCGGCCAAAATCGGTCAACGCCGATTAACCGAATCGGTGTAACCGAAACCAGTAAATAGGCGGTTCGGTTAAGGTTTGAATTTTTGAAAATTCGGTCAACCGCTGGTTAAAATTGACGATTAACAGCCGATTTAACCGGCCAATATTCAAATTTCAAACGGTCATATGATCGTTGGGCTCTCTGTTGCCTGGGTGGCTGGGCATGTGTGGCCGGTGGCGCCTGTCCCCAGTCCCCCTTTTCAGCGCCTGCAAAATGCATGTTAAGCCAATTAGACAATGTATTCAATTTATTTTTAAAAAAAATTCTAATACAAAAAAAATGGATCAATTTTTTAAGAAGTAAAAATGTGGTGGACAAATATTTTACTTACGATGTTCCAACTAGATGTAATTTCACCTATAAAATGTTAATCGATGATTTTGCTTATAAAGATCTCCTAATGCAATTTTTTCTGTCAATTAGCTATAATGAACCTCTACTTGCTTATCAATGAAATGCATGCACAAATTTATGTGAATTGTTAAATATTTTCAATACCGCCACTTTGACTTTTTCGGGAGTTTATTATCCAACTTCCGTTTTGGTGATAGAGCATTATGTTGCAATTGTTACTAGTTTTGACAATTTAAGACAATGTCATATTTTAAAAGAATGCATTGTTTCCATGAGACAAAAGTGGTTGTATTCCGTCTCTCTTCTTGATTGCAGAATTATTAGATCCCCGAGTTAAATTAGATGATTTAGAGTGCATTGTAGATTATTATTATATGAAGTTATATCCCAATGGTGACGGTGGTAATGAACTTCTGTCAATTATTATTCAAAATACAAAAAAATGATTTGATTAACCTTTTTAATGAGTATAATCTCTTATATGGAAACACTTCTCAAAGCCAACAACATGAAGATGATTTCTCTACTTCTCAACAAAGTTTTACTAGTGGGGATCCATATAGTTTTTTTTTTGCAAATTCGTATAGTAAAAAACGTGAATGAATTTGATGTTTTACAATGGTGGTCAAGAAGGAAAGAAATTTATCATATACTCTCCCGCTTCAACGGTGGCGGTTGAATCGGCATTTAGCATTGGAGGAAATATTTTGGATGAAAGACGTTCCCAACTAACTAGTGAAAACTTGGAACATCAACTCTTACTTGGCGATTGGGTTAGAGCGGAAAAAAGGCAACAAGACTTGCCTTATGAAGAGGATATTTCGGATCCAAAATATCAATACGATGTTGAGGACTCCACGAAAAGTAGTGATGAATGAATGATGTTTTAGATTAATTTTTATTTTAATTAGATTAATTTAGACTTTAGATTAGATTTATTTTTATTTTAATTGTAATAGTTAGGCTGAGGTAAAGGCTCCTAAATGTCCCCCCCCCCCTTATTTATAAAAGGGTAAGGTTGGTTGTCCCCCTTTTTGTAATTTTATTTTAATTAATAAAATTTAAGGGTACCGTCCCTTTTTCTTTTATATACTTTCGTTTCTTTTTAAAAAGTTAAGTATTTCTTTCAAAATTCATAACTTTTTTTATATAACTTTTTTCAAGAAATGTATGTAGTATACAAAAGTCTAAAATAATCTTATTTATCCAAAAAAAAATGAAAAAAAAAAAGTTAAAAAAAAGTATAAAACTTAACAGAAACGGTTAAAAAGTTAACTATTTTTTCAAAAAACTGTTGAAAAGTTAATTTTTTTATTCAAAAACTGCTAGAAAATTAACTTTTTTCGTAACTGTTTTTAATTCTGTTAAAAAATACTTTTAAAAACCTAATTTTAAAAATAAAAAAAAATTAAAAACGGTTAACCGGTAAACCGTAAAATCGAAACCGGCTAAGGCGGTTAACCGGTTCAGTTCCGATTGGAATTTTTGGAGGTTTCAACCGCTGGTTCGATAACTGGAAATCGCTGATTAACCGAACCGGCCACGTCTAACTCCATCCCACCTCGAATTGCAAAACATACCTCATTTGGTGTCTCATTTAAACTTACAAAATCCAAAAATATAAAGTTTTTAATACTTAATAACTAATATGACTCACTTATCATAGTTATAACAAATACATACTCCCTCCGTCCCATTAGTATTAGCACAAACACTGTTTGCGCGGGAATTAAGGAATATGATATTTTAATAAAATGTTGTGAGTGTAAAAGAATGAGTGGAGAGAGAATGAGTGGAGGGTGTAATAAATTATAATGGTGTTGTGAGTATTAAAATAATGTAGGAGAGAGAATGAGTGGGGTTGGGTGAATATTTTATTAATATAAAGTTTCCTTTTTGGGAGTGTGCGGATATTAGCGGGACGCCCAAAAAGAAAAGTGTGCTAATATTAGCGGGACGGAGGGAGTACTTATTATTCACTACCTCAATTTCTCTCTCCTTTCTCATTATACATATTCACAACACCTTACATACTATCTTAATTATCGTGACATAACATTTATTTATTTTTTTGCAATTTAAGGTGGGACGAAAAAAGTATTTGATTTGCATGTTAATCTTATACAACTTTATAGCAGGGGTAGACCCAGGGTTAAAATTGAGGGGGTTTACAAATTACATTATTCAAAAATTTCAAAAAAATAAGTGTTTTTTACATTAATACCTACATCGGTTCTTTTTTTTTTTTGCTAGGGGGTAGGGTGAGCTAATAAGTAGGGGTGCACTTAGTAATTTTTTTATTTTTTTATGTATCAACATTGATTTTGGAGAGTTCACAGTCACCCCTTTGGGTGACGTTGTATCTGCCCCTGCTTTATAAAATAGCATGTACTATGACTCTTATCTTTGCTTGTTTATTGATTTGATTAAAATGTTAAAAATAGTGGTTTCTAAATACTCCACAATTTTGTCATAAACAATTTTTAGTGATAATCCATGCAATATTCAACTAAGAAGGGGTGAATAAGTACAATAATTAACACGGGAAAGTGAATAATCAAAGGAAAATAGCAAAGTATATTTGAGATAAATAAGTATAGTAATCTTGTATTTTGTTCAACTTTATTGAAAATATAACCAAACTTTATTTAAAAAATAATAGGCTTAATATGTTTTTATAAATTGTTTGTTCAAATTATATTAATTAAATCATCAAAAATTAAATATACTATGAAAATTTGTAGAATAAAAAAATCATAAAAACATGATATTTAAATCATTATTGTCACTATATTTTTTGTGTGTATCTACTAGATAGATCAAAATTTTAATTGCCTTTAAATTTATCCTACTTTAAAAATAAATAATTTTTCAAAGTTATCATTGTTTTATAGTTCTTAAAATTTTATTTTTATGTATTTTTAAGATCTAATAGGATAGGTCATGGTTAAAAAAATAAATTATTTTATGCACAATAATAATAAAAAAACTAAAATAAAGTATGTGGCAATTTTTTTTCTATTAAAGTGTTAAATTTGTTTCCAATTTAATTTTAGTGAATATGGATATATGTGATTTTGTTCTTTTTTTTCTTTATTTTATTAAATGACATCTATAGTATAAATCACAACTGTCGTCTGTGAACAGTTGTGTGAACAGTTTCAAATGCCAAATTTCTCATTTTACCCTCACTAAGTTGTCCCTTTCCCATTTTGCCCTTATAAAAAAAAAAAAAAAAAAAAAACCGTGTCCTCGAACACGAGCTTTTACTAATTGTTGATATAATTAAGAATTTGAAATCAACATGCATAACACTTACACAACACAAATGGGTAAAAAAGAGAGAATGATGGTTAAAGCTATAAAACTAATGAAGTAATGATTTGTTGTGTAGTTATAGTGACATAAGTGAGTCAATTAATAAAATGATATTTTAGTCAACTAATTTTTATTAATAAATGTCTTAAACTGTTAAAACAAAATCAGGGATAAGTCTTGGCCCTATAGGGTCTTGTGGGTTTTGAACCCAACCCAAGATCTTCCATATGGGAAAGCCCTTGTCGAAACATCGAATACCGGTTGACCAAATGGTCTTTATAAAATACTATAAAACCTAATATTATATCTATATACTCCCTCCTTCCCCTGAAAGATTGTCTCATTTGCTATTTTGACTTGTTTCAAAAAGTATGTCCCATTTCTAAACTTAGGCATGAATGTTAGTGCAAATCTACCTTAATAATTGCAAAATATACAACATGACAATCTTTTGGGGCGGAGGGAGTATTAAATAATTAATATTTTAAAATGAAAATTTTTTGATAGAAATTTAAAGCAAATGGTTGGAAATATTGAGTGAAGTAGTACTACTATATAAGGATGTTGCAATTTTTACATTGAGGATGTTATTGGAGGTTGGGTTGTTTGCCAAACTGTTGTTACTAATTTTACTCCGACACCATAAGTTTAGGATTGTTTGGGAGTTTCCAAAACCAAAAGCAATTATTTTTATATGTGGACCCCTCCTAAATGCTCACACAAGCACTAGATGAAAATACCAGCTCAAAAAAGATGTACTCATGATCAAAATTCTTAGTTTTCCAGGTAACTACAAACGTAATCTAAAGACAAAATACAGACTACAAACCCCAAATGATTTACTCCCTCTCTCCCTAAATGAATGTCGAACAAAATTAAAATTTGCTCTTTATCGAGAGCAAATTTGAAGAAAAAAAAAATGACATTCATTTAGGAACGGATGGAGTATAAGAAAGAATTGGCAATAAGTGCAAACACGACCGGTAAGTGCTTGCTTACCCTATCAATAAAACCTAAAGGCAAGAGCACACAGTCTCTTGTTTTAGCAACTTACATAGAGAAGCAAGCTTTGGATCCTTCGACAAATTACATTTTTGTGGAGAAAATCATACAATCAGAGATGTCGTTAACCATATGCTAAGCCACAAAGAATAGGAATATAATGAGAAAAAATATAAGAACGGCAAATATCTTGATTAAGAGCCACCTGTTTGATGATATTTGGTTTAAATGCCTTAAAAGAGAGCTACGAGCACCTTCAACATTTGCTAATGATTCTTCCATGTTATCATCAATCCTGAATTGTATAAAACAGGTCAGGGGAAGAACAGAAATTCAGAAAATGAAGATTCTGTGAGAAAATAAACCAACTACAATCTTCTAACAAAAACCCCCATCAATATTAAATGAATTACTCCCTCCGTCCCATTAAGATGTTCTCATTTGCCATTTCTTTATCCCCAATAGATAGTCTCATTTCCAAAGTTGTTAGGTTAAATCGTTAAACTTCCAAATTGCCAACCAGGAAGAAGAGGAAAAGAGGAGAGGATGCGAGCCAACCAAGGAAGAAGAGAGAGTAATAAAGTAACAAGTAAACCTCATTAAGGTAAGTGATAGAAATGAAAATAAGTTGTTAAAATGCTTGAATAGTCAAATGGAATTATCATAATGGGACTGATGGAGTATATGTTTTCTATTTTAACCTCAAATCTCCCAAGTCAAAGCTTGCCAAATACAGAGTAGAATTTAAATATATTTTAAAAAACAACAAAAAGTAAAATTTGTGCCAAGTTAGCAAACCATACCTTATAGCCAACTCCCCTTGATGAGCAACCATTGTAGCCAAATGTGTGAATATTCCACTGAGTTCAGTAATTGTGGATTCCACGTTCTGCAAAGCAACTGCACGGCTTTGAGAATAAGTTTCTTGTCGTGGAACCACCTGTTGCAGCATGGAGACTTCCATCTGATGTGAAGGAGCATTATCCACAGCTAACCTTCGTCTGCACCACCAAGGTTTCAAGTAAGTAGCTTACAAGGGCCATGGTGATTCTACACGTACGAAGTACCAAACTGTTGAATATATGTCCAGGTAAAGGGATTAAACAGCAATTCCTAAGGAGAATGTAGCCAATGGAGCTCCTACTGCCTTGGAGGCAGAGATTGATTGAGACACTCTCCAATCATGTTCTCTGAACTAAAAGAGAGTATCTTTCAAACAAAGATAATCCAACTTCTCTCAAGAGATAATGAATCATCAAGACAACAAGAATTAATTGTATAATAGAAAAAATAAAATCATTGAAGAACAAACTCATCGTTAGCCAGCTAGATTCATATCATACCTTAATTGGTTGCCACCTTGAAGTCCATTTGGTGGTGATCTGACAAGAAAAAGAAAATTAGCAAAGACAAATAAAATACTCCTTCCGTCCCCAAATGAAAGTCCGAAAATTTCTCAAATTTGTTCTTGATCTATAGCAAATTTGAGATTTTTTTGACATTCATTTTGTGACAGAGGGAGTAATTAAATAGCACAATACCAGTTCATGACATTGAAGCATAAGAAGCACACAATTTTCTGGTAGTTCACAGTGGCATATTTTCTTGGGAAGTCCAAACTCTGCAATGTTTAATTAGAATATGCAGCAATGCAACTATACTATATTACAGCATGGTTTCAATGCATGTCAACAATGAGAACCATGGTCCAAATTGTTAATGGAGGTGCTTACCATCATAGCAGAAAACACGAGAGAGCACCTATTATCTTTCAAAATGTTCATTAACTGTATCTAGAGATGAGAGGCATGTCATTATGTGGTCATTTGGACGGAGTAGGACTAGAAAAGCAGCACAAGTATACGCCTTTATGGAGTAAGATTAAACCTCATTTTGGGATGGCATGCACAGCTTGATAGCAGTTAATGAAGATTAGTCACCCTAGAAGGCGTACATCAATCCATAAAAAAAAAAGAAGCACGCTACATATCCTGCAACTAGAAGTTATCATAGCAAGCAAGTAGCAGAAAAGAGCCGTGCATGCACATAAACATAATAGTAGATCATCATTCCTTCCCCACCCCCCACCCCCTCCCGCACATATTTTTGCACAGCTGTAATAGATCTCAATGCTGCTGATGGATAGTTAAAGGAGAATTAGAAGGAAAGAAATAAAGAAAGGAGAGAGACATGGAAGAAAGTCGTTAGCTACCATTTTTCTATATAAACTTTGTTTTAAAGGAGCTACTTTTTTGTGGAATTCCTACTAGCTTCAAAATTAACTTGCTGGTACAAAATGGTAGATCCAAGGTAAGTTTTAGTCAGGTTCAAGAATGCTATTCTTCTTACTTGAAAAACTACAATGCTTCTACCTATTTACCTAAAATAATTCCAAATGAACATTTGTTTCGGATCAGGCGTTAGAACGGAGTACCGGACTCTACCAACTCTATGATTATAATGACTGAGGCTCTATAACAGGCTAACAGCAAGTTACTGTGACTTCCCTATCAAAAGATAGAAGCTCAAGCAAGATCAATAGGTGAATTGAAATTTATGGGGTGCTTCCCAAAAAAAGGAAGAAGAATGGAAAGGGGAGAGGGTTGCAATTTCTACTACAAGAATTAGTCTCTAGATAAAGCAAAATTTTGAGTGGCATCGGAAAAGTTGATACAACTAAATATCTATAGGCATGTAGACAATGTTGGCCTGACAGACTTATTTCAAATCTATGAGCATCCTACCTCATAAAATGACAAATTCAAGCACTGTTATCTTTTTCAGGAACCAAGCATCTGACCTAGCAGCCTCAACCATTAATACAATTATACAATTATTGATGTACGGCTTCGAGTGGGCCTTTAATTAGTGAATCAACTAAACAACCATAGAGATCTATGTACCATGAAAGAGTAAACTTACTCAGATGGTTGAAGACTCTGTGATGAATTAGATGGACTAGACCAAGGAGGTGGCTTAGTCAGAGTTTTTACTTGCGGCCTTAACGGACTCTCCCTTGACATATTTGTAGAAAATATTTGTTTTCTACTCTCATGAGCCTTAATATTCTGTGATAAGAATGAAAACAGCGAGCAAGATATAAGTATACAATTAGCAACGAAAAGAGGGGGGTGGGGAGAGAGAAAGGGAGAGAGGAATAAGAGCAATTCCAGTCAATACCAACCTCAGTTCTGGTAGTCAATACATTCTGGAATTGTTTTGTGGCCCCCATGAGCTTATTTTTCAGATCATCACATACTGCATTAGAATGAACAACTCTATCTTCTGAATAATTACCATCAGCAATATCCATGCTTCGAAGAGTTTGCAAATCAGAAACGGCAACATTCAGGGCTGTTATATCATCTTTTATTAGGGCAGTCAATTCTTGAATCTCCTTCAATGGATCATCGAAAATTGATGACTTCTTGGCCACTGCATTTCCACCCAAAAGTAAGAAAATCAGCAATAGTGTACTTACAGCCAGCTGCCTTGAACTACAGTTTAATCAAGTATCCAATGTCAGTATAGAAGATAACTGATTAATTATAAATGGCAACTACATTCCCAAGAGATCTGTTGGCAAAATGCGGAAGATAATCACTGTTGAACTTCTTTCACTTCATCAAGGTTCTCAGTCAGAATGAATTGGGTGTGACAAGCTTCATGGTCAATGTGGGTTTGATGGTTGAAAAAATAGCAAAACTTGCTATTATTTCATAGCAGGATGTGGACTTCACTTTGCTTTAGGCATGATCCTAATACAAAAAGGAATATGTTCAGACAACAAGCATATTTCCCTGAGAACCCTGGTTTAAGCGGTGCTGATAAGCGGAAGGATTTTGGTGCTTGCCTTTCAGGAGTAAATCTTGCTGGGAAAACACCAAATACGTGTATGTTTGTTTGTGCAAGTACATCAATAATATTAAAGTAGACGAGTATTTCCCTTCTAACGATAATAGTCTGACGATGCAAATGTCAACTTTAGGGGAGTTCAATAAAAAAATAACACCCAACTGCGGAGAAATCTCATGGCAAGCATAATCTAAACTATCTTACATAATGGCATCTGTTGTTTTCAATCAACTAATTGTTATATAGAGAGATATATATAGAGAAGATGACATTTAGTGCCAAAAAATACAAATATTATTTATTTATTTTGGCCAAAAATCTACCAAATATTATTTGTAGGCTTGAAATGACACAATTCTTATTGTTATTCATGGTGTGCCTACGAACAAGGATCATACCGAGGGTCTCGCCACTCCAGGGTCAAATCTTCCATACAACCAAGCCAACACTCTAGACTTGGGGAATATGCAAGCCCAATGGGCACCTTATTTATTATGTAAAGCTGTTTTATTTCCTTAAATCGGGAATGTTTCATTCTCCCTCCATACTACAAAAGATTCCTACTTTCCAACTTAGTTTGTCACAGGAAGAAATGATACATATTTCCAAAAGTTAAGCTACATGTGTCCATTGCCATTCTAACTTTCTCTTTATTTCCAAAATGATATGTATCTAATGTGTTATACAAAATAAGATGCAACTTTAGTGGATTTTAAATAAATACTACTCCCTCCGTCCCACATTAGCTTACCCATTTACTGTTGAGAACGGAAAATAAGGAGTGAATATATATAATGTTATTAAAGTAGGAGTTGTGAGTGGGTAGGAGAGAGAAAGTGGGGTAGAGAATAGTAAGTGGATAGTTGTTGTGAGTATGACAAGTGGGTCCCATGAATAAAGAAGTATTAAAAAGTTTCCTTTTTAGAAAAGTGGAACTTTAAAGTGGGACGCCCAAAATAGCAAAATGGGTAAGGTTTTATGGGACGGAGGGAGTATATGAAAGTGAAAAACGGTATTAACAAATTAGGCTTCCAAAGAAGGACTCATTACGGGGTTTGAGGGAGCAGATACCAAAAAGAAGGTTAATTTTTTGGTAGCCACTTTATGGATATAATTTAGGACGATGGATGGAGATTCTGATGCAGACAATGACTTCGGGTTGGATTACAATTATTAGAAATAAGTGAATGCCGCTGAAACGTGATACTAAGCAATGTATTTGAACAAGATGAATATCATTTCCTTGAACCCATTGTTAGGAGGTCAACTTAGTTCGCCTACACCATACAGTGTAAGCATGTATCTTTAGAGGGTAAGTAACAGTAGCTGGTTAACTTAATCTTGTGATTTGTTGACATTCTCTATCTTGTTCAGATATTGAAGTAGTGAAATCTGATTCTTCTTATCTTTTTCTTAAGATCCTTACTATGCTCAGGTTTGTGATGTCCTGCGTTTAGGCACCAAAAGCCCCACTCACTTGGTGTACTTTGAGCTGTAACTCTTGCCACATTCCCTTTTCCAAATTTGATGAAATAACAAATTGCATTGTTTTATACTAAGTAGAATATATTAGCGCAAACTACACGCTTGATTTATGAAATTAGACGCTTAAGTCTGAACAAAGGACGAAGGCTGTTTGGGAAGGAGGCTGATGTATGAGTGGATAATTGATAATTTGTGCACCTTTCCTATAGATGAATTGAAAGCATTGAAACTATCGAATTTCAGTTGCATTTGCCATCAAATCGATGCCAGACAATAGCAAGCATAAGAGAATTAATAAATCTAAATAACCTATTCGCAAGAATACTTAAAAATGTATGGAATCAGAGGCTTACGGTTGGCTAGTCTGCCGATCTTCTTAGAGGTTTCATGGACGCCTAAACCGATTCTCGACGCCTTTTTGTTGAATTCAGATCGATAGGAAGTTGCTGCTGTCGGGGTTTTTGATGTGGACGGATCGTTTGGTGATGATCCGTTAGGAGTGGCGCTTAGGGCGTATTTTTTCAATGTTTCGGAAAGAGATCGGAATTCAGAGGTCCGATCCCGGTATGTGGAAGCACCGGTGGACGCCATTGATTCCAATGTGGAAGCAGGGGAGGGGGGATCAAAGTTGTTCTAATCGGTTGGCTTAGCTCATTTTCTCCTTTAGTCGAAACAAGTCAGTAACTCATAGATATTCGGGCGACTGGCATAATAAATCTAATAATTAAATATTATAAAAATAACATGATAAAATTATATTTTTGTGACTCAATTTGAAAATATTCAACATTAGATTTTTAATATTTTTAGTAATAAAAATATTATACACATTTGTTCCAAAGTAAGTAAGACTTCTATTTCGTTCATTTTTACGTTCATCCTAGAGTAAAGTTTTAAAATGAAAAATAATGACAATTTTTGACCTTATCATGCTTATAATTACAAAAAACCACAACATAACGTACATACTTCGTATTTCAATTAACTTGAATCATAAATAATGTTTTTGATAATTAAGTCTTCAAACCACTCAAATTGTTTCACTTTTTTCCTTAATAAGCGTGCAATATGACTGCAACATTCTTATTCCAAAATGAAAGAAGTATCACCTAAAATATTAAACTATACAAATTATATCAAAAGCTAATTTACACTTTAATGGATGCATATAGTAGAGGTAAATTTTGTATCACATAAACAAATATAAATTCAGAATTACCTCACAAAATTGTTGGAATATTTTATGGACTTTACATAAACTAGTATAATAAATAAAGTCTTTGGGCATATAGACGTATGTGCACTATAAGTAATTGTATATGTCACATTAAATATTAAAGTATTTTGGCCTAATAAAGTGATCTACTAAAGTTAAAGGGGGCCCAAGTCATCTTTTATAAGTATGGGATCTACAGTTAATATGTGTAGATACCTAAGGGGCTTAGTTGTTAATCTATGATGGGCTGACTAACATACTAGGTCATTATAAATATAGGGTTATGATCCCCAATTGACCTACCTAGGTTTTATTCTCTTGATTCCCATTGTCATCTGAATTCTAAGAACTCTAAGGATCAATTGGAAGGCAATAATCATTCATCAAGTCTTCATCAAGTATTCTCCAAATATTGCTATGGATTCAGGTTTGTCTATCGTTCCGTAATCTTTGATAACTTAAAGCATGATTGTCCTAAAATAAATATTCCGCATCATTCTAGGGTTTATGTATAGTTAATTCCATCAAGTGGTATCAGAGCCGTAATCTTGCTTTGTTGTTGGGATTATTTGGATCGAATTGATTATGCTATTTATGATTTAATTTGGCTGAACAAAAATTGATTATGTTGTTTCTTTCTACTTCGTGTTTTCGAGTATTGCCGGAGGGTGTTGGGGATATTCTTGAATGACTAAACATTAAATTACACCCTTAGTCCAGAGAAGAAAACCCTAGAGATTTTTCGTTTGCCTGACTGCGAAAATCATAGATCCTTCTCCGGGAATTTTTTGCTCGATCCAACCGTTGAATTTAAGCGCCTAGGTGTTGCGAACAATCCCTGAAAGTTTGAGCTCGATCCAACGGTTATCGAATCGGGAAATTGAGTTTTTCTGGGGCTGATCAGAGCAGTGACGGGATTTGTACAGATTTTGATTTTGGCTAATGATTTCTTTCCTCAATTGACTCGAAAAGAAGAAACCAAAACTCTTTCTTTTGATTTCTTGAATTTTGCTTCATCTTTTTTCTTTAACGTCGAGCCAGACCGAGGGAAGGAATTCAGAATGGCCTCATGTGTTTATGCCATATGTATTGTGTTTTGTTTTTTGATTTGTAATAATTATGTGTTATTTGGATTAAGTAAATATTATTTATTGAAATTATTATTATGGACTTAATAATTTTAAATTTCAATAATAATGTTTAATTTATGCCCATGTTTGAAATTACTTTGGGTTCGTTTGTTCGAACACATCTTGTATTTTATGTTATTAAATTTACGTAGCATGTTACCAAAGTAACTTCTCCTATGAAATTTTTTTAATTTAAAATACATGATTATTTGAAGTTTTTTTTTTTTAGCGTGTTTGTTCTTCATGCGGGTAATGGTCGGCCCAAAGGAATGCTATTATTTGGCAGAAATTCAAATTCGTTTGTGGAGATAAATATGTAACAGTTATTAAGTGTCCATGTGAATATTGAGTCGGTCCAAAGAAAGGCTTGGTATTTGACAGGATTTTATTGTTAATATTTGATTTCTACTTCAAGAAAATCACTTGCAAGTTAATTTTCTATCCAAAAATTAAAATTAATGTTGCGTCAATGTTCTTGTAATGGGATGATTTTAATTTCAAACATTTATCTGCTTAAAGTTATATGTGAGCTTATTTGTTTTATTTTTGTTCTCTATTCAGTTACTTCATCAGCTTCTAATGTACCTGCTAACATCAACTCGATTCCCATGCTAAATGGGATGAATTTTAAGAGCTGGAAAGAAAATGTGCTGATTGTTCTGGGAGTTATGGATCTAGACCTTGCACTTAGGGAGCCAAAATCTGCTGACCTGACTAGCACGAGTACATCTCAAGCTAAGAAGGATATGGAAAAGTGGGAACGCTCAAATCGCATGTGTCTTATGATCATTGATGAGTGAGTTTTATACTCATCCATTGACTACTTTTTGAACTTATTATTTGCTTAATCCTTGAGTTTTGTGTGTTTAATGGATGCTTTTAGTGTTTTTAGTTTCAGTGGTTCAAGTTTGGAAATTGGAAACAATCTGTGAATAAATCAAGCGGAAAAATGTTACTATGCAAAAATGGGACGGACCGAATGCAAGTGGGTGCTAAACAAATAAAGGCCAAGGCAATTGAAGTGTTATAGTGGCTGGGCCAAGATGAGAAGGAAGGGCAAACATGAATGCAGTTGGGCCAAAGGAGTTGGGCCAAGTGTTGAAGCCCGGCTGAAGGAAAGAGAAGAAAATCGCCACAACTGTCTGCCAGTGTGGGCGACCGCACATGGACTTGTGGGCGGCCGCACATGAAGTGTTTTGGAGACCAAATGTTTTACGGAGAAGTGGGCGACCGCCCAAGGGGTTGTGGGCGACCGCCCACGAGGCGATTTGAGTACGGTTCCGGGCGGATTGGGCGACGGGAGATAAATAATTCTTATTTATTGTGACTGTTCATGTGCAAATTAAGGGTTTTAATGGCAGCTGGGAGTTAAAGGAAGACAATTGCTATTTAGTTTTAAGTATTATTATTGTTTTTTTTAGATGATCAATTTTTTACCATAGCTTCTTTTCTTCAGAATTTTCTTAAAAACTTCTTGGTGTTCTTGCTTTTTCATGGCTAACTAAACTCTTTAGTTCTTGGAATTGGAGGTAACATTTTATGTTTTAAGTTTTACTTTTCATTTTTATCTTTGTAGTATTTGGGATTATCAAGTTGTTTTCAATGGAATTTTAGAACTCTTGTCTTGATCAAATAATTGTTCTTGAATTATTTAGAATTTCAATTGTGAACCGCCAAACTTACAATTGAAATTAGTCTTGGCTTGATTTTCACAATTTGTTGAATCCCCGCCAAAAGATTCATAAGAATTGTGGTTTATTTGGTGTTCTTAAGTTCTAAAATGGGTTTCTAACTAATCTATGAACGGGCCAAGGGAATAGATTAGTTAGAAACACTTGATTGCAAATCACCCGCCGAAGTGTCCCAATCATAATTTTGTAAGAACAAAACCCCAAGTGTACTTTGATTGATGAATTGTGAAACTTGAGCATAATTTGTGAAACCAATTCCGGGAATTTTCTCCTCATTATTGAAATCTTTTATAATCACTTTTACTTAATTTTTGCAAACACATTAGTCTTAAACAAATCAACAAATCCTTCACTTTACAAACTTTTTGTTATAGCAGTAATTCCTACACTTTAAATTTCGTGTCTCTGTGGTTCGACCCGACTTACCCTATTTACAAATCACTTGTAGATAGTTGAGTTGGAAATTTATTTTTTGACGTTTCGACGTTCGTCAAAATTTGGCGCCGTTGCCGGGGACGTGAAATTTAAAGTTGTTTTAGTTATTTGCTATTGTGAATAGTATTTTGTGTATATATTTTTGTTTTGTTTTAACTTGGTGTTGCAGATTTGAATGTTTGGTCGTAGGTCACTACATCCAGATTTGTTTCAAATTGACCACAACATTCATCGCATCAACAAGAGAAAGCAACCGGAACCGAGTGATACGAAAGTGAGTCGGTTTACTCTTGAACATTCCGAGCATACCGATTCGGAAGAGGAAGTTAAAATGGCGGAACCGCAAATGATGAATGATTTTGCACGTCCGGTAATTGAACCATCGCCATCATGCATTGTACTCCCACAAGCAAAGAAGGAGTTATGAGTTGAAGAACCTCCATTTCAACATGCTCCCTTCATTCCATGGGATGGCATCGGAAGACCCAATTACTTTCATGAGAGAGTTCTATAGCACAGTGCAAGGTTTTCCGTTGGGGCAACTAACCGAAGAGCAGTTGAGAATGAGGTGCTTTGCTTATACGTTGAAAGATGCTGCCAAGACATGGTTTATGGCACTTGCTCAGGCCTCTAACACTTGGACGGAAGTTTACAACAAGTTCATGGCAAAGTTTTACTCTCATCAAAAGACATCCGACTTGAGGTCCAAGATAATGTCTTTCAATCAAGAGCCAGGTGAAGCTTTTCATGAAGCTTGGGATCGATTCAAGATGTTGCTATTCCAATGTCCTCATCACGGGTTTCCTTTAGCCCTCTTAAATCAGGCCTTCTATGATGGGTTGACTCAACAAGGTCAAGCACAAGTGGATAATGCAATGGGTGCTATGGGTGAGAAAACGGCCGATGAAACAAGAGCCTTATATGAGAGACTTGGCATGAATTCGCTGAGAAAAGTGTGAGAGGAGGAAGAAAAGGCGTTTATGAAGTTGAGTCTAATGATGTTCTAGCGCAACAAGTTTCGGCATTGACTTCACAAATGAAGAATTTCATGGGGATGATGACGGCTCAAAGCCAAGGTCAAAATCAAGGGCGAGCACAAGGAGAGAGTAGCTTGGGCACAAGTTGTGTAATTTGTAATGTGAACTCCCATGATATTATGGGATGCCCATTGAGAGACCAATTCCCGGAATTTCTTGAGCAAGCAAATGCAATGAATGCTTTCCAACCAAGAGTGAGGAATGATCCGTTTTCCAACTCTTACAATTCGGGTTGGAGGAATC
This sequence comes from Adenophora triphylla var. japonica, assembly GCA_022495995.1. NCBI lineage: Eukaryota > Viridiplantae > Streptophyta > Magnoliopsida > Asterales > Campanulaceae > Adenophora > Adenophora triphylla. The sequence continues at coordinate 286,676 of JAFEMH010002520.1, read as the reverse complement.
ATCCCAATTTCTCTTGGGGAGGAAATCAAGGGCAGGGGGCAATTTCAAAGAACAATACCAACTAGATGCAACGAGCAAAGAACAAGGGCCTGCAAGGCCAAGTGTGGAGGAAACGTTGCAGAAGTTTATTCAAGCCTCTCAACAGAATCAGTTGATCATGGACCAACGAATTGGGAACCAAGAAGCTTCCCTGAAAAAGCTCGAAAATCAGATGGGTCAAATTGCCGAGGCACTCCAAAAGCACAATCCGGGTACACTACCGAGTCAACCGGAACAAGCAAAGGCCGTCACCCTGAGGAGTGGTAAGACTCTTCAGGAGGTACACTCTTCTCCTTCTCCTTTAGATGATAATAATTTGCATGAGAATGAAGTTGTGGCCGAGGAACGAGTTGAAGTGACTCCCGAGGAGAAACTTCCAACTCCACCTCTTAAGCCTTATGTGCCTCCTGTCCCTTTTCCCGGTAGATTGGTCAAGAATAAGGTCGAAACACAATTTAAAGAATTGTATGACATGCTTTCTAAGGTGAATGTAAATTTGCCTTTGCTCAATGTGATTAAAAATATTCCTTCATATGCTAAATTTTTCAAGGAATTGAGCACAAATAAAAGAAAGTATGCCCCGAATGAAAAAATTGTGGTTTCGGACCAAGTTAGTGCTGTTTTTGAAAAGAATTTGCCTCCTAAGCTTAAAGACCCCGGTAGTTTTAATGTGATGATTTCTTTGGGGGACTCTAAGAAAGTGAGGGCAATGTTAGATTTAGGAGCTAGCATTAACTTGTTGCCTTATTCTTTGTTTGTGGAGCTTGGGTTGGGTGAACTAAAACCTACTACTATGACCTTGCAACTTGCGGACCGTTCGGTCAAATATCCAAAGGGAATAGTAGAAGATGTTTTAGTTCAAGTTGATAAACTAATTATCCCGGTTGATTTTGTGGTTCTTGATATGGAGAGAGAGGCAAGTGATGTGAATGATGTCCCTATTTTGTTGGGGAGACCTTTTATGGCTACCGCAGATGCGGTAATTAATGTGAAAGATGGAAGTTTGTCTTTGACTGTCATGGATGAAATTGTTAATTTTTCTATCTTTGATTCCATGAAAAAGCCATATGAGGTCAATGAGTGTCTATTTTGTGATGTTGCTGAAAATTCTTTGTTTCTTGAGCCTGATGTTGAGGGCTCTCTTGTTTCGGAGTTTGTGGATGAGTTAGTTATGGAAGGTGTTTCTGATAAAAACGAGGCGAGGGCCATTCTTGATGAGATGGATGATATGGAGGAAGTTACTGAAAAGGTTCCTACGGAATCTTTAGGTAATTTTAATCCTAAGCATATGCCGTCTATTGTCTCGCCTCCCGAATTAGATCTTAAACAACTTCCATCTAGCTTAAAGTATGCTTTCCTTGGTAGAAATGATTCTTTGCCTGTTATTATTGCTTCGGACTTAACAGAATTGCAGGAAAGAAGGTTACTTGAGGTGTTGAAGCGACATAAGTCCGCACTTGGTTGGAGCATTACTGACATAAAAGGAATTAGCCCAACCATGTGCATGCACAAAATCCATATGGAGGATGATGCCAAGCCAGTCCGGCAGAATCAAAGGAGGATGAATCCTCACATGCTTGAGGCGGTAAGAAAAGAAGTCTTGAAACTGTTGGATGCAGGTATTATCTATCCGATCTCTGATAGTAAGTGGGTAAGTCCTGTTCATGTAGTTGCTAAAAAGTCTGGAATTACTGTTGTTAAGAATGAGGATAATGAGCTTTTGCCTACTAGAATGGTCACTGGTCAACGCATGGTTATCGATTACCGAAAACTTAATGCTGCGACTAGAAAGGATCACTTTCCTTTGCCGTTTATTGACCAAATTCTAGAGAGGCTAGCTGGTCAGGAATATTATTGTTTCTTAGATGGTTTTTCAGGCTATAATCAGATTCCCATTGCTCCGGAAGATCAGGAAAAGACCACATTTACATGCCCTTTTGGAACATTTGCATATCGGAGGATGCCCTTCGGTTTATGCAATGCTCCTGCTACATTCCAAAGGTGCATGATGTCGATCTTTTCTGAGATGATTGGCAGGTTTGTTGAGGTATTTATGGACGATTTTTCGTTGTATGGTAATTCGTTTGATGCATGCTTAGATAATTTGACTTTGGTTCTTAAAAGATGTTGATACCAATTTAACTTTAAGTTGGGAAAAGAGTCATTTTATGGTTAAGCATGGAATTGTGTTGGGTCATGTGGTGTCAAGAAAAGGGATTGAAGTTGACAAGGCAAAAATTGAGTTGATATCTAAATTGCCTCCGCCAACAAATGTTAAAGGAATTCGTAGCTTTCTTGGTCATGCGGGTTTTTATCGGCGTTTTATAAAAGATTTTTCTAAAATTTGTAAGCCGTTAACAAACTTGCTTGCTAAAGAGACGGAATTTGTGTTTGACCAAGAATGTCTCAATTCTTTTAATTTGTTGAAGGAAAAATTGACTTCAGCCCCTATTCTTGTGGGTCCGGATTGGACTCAACCTTTTGAGATAATGTGCGATGCATCCGATTTTGCGGTGGGTGCAGTTTTGGGTCAGAAAATTGATAAAAAGTCACATGTGATCCAATATGCAAGTAGAATGTTAAATGATGCTCAATTGAATTATACTACAACCGAGAAGGAATTCTTGGCTGTGGTATTTGCTTTGGAAAAATTCCGTTCTTACTTGCTAGGATCTAAAGTGATTGTTTATTCGGACCATGCTGCATTGCGTTATTTGATTTCTAAACAAGATGCTAAACCCCGATTGTTAAGATGGATGTTGCTTTTACAAGAATTTGATATTTCCATCAAAGACAAAAAGGGTTGTGAGAATGTTGTGGCTGACCATTTGTCTAGACTTGAAAATGGGTGTGTGAGTGAAATTCCTTTGAATGAAAATTTTCCCGATGAGCAGTTATTTGTTGTTAAGGATTGTGAGCCTTGGTATGCCGACATTGTAAATTTTTTGGCTACGGGGGTTCTAAATCCAGATTTTTCGAGTCAAGAAAGGAAAAGATTTTTGTCAACGGTTAAGCAATATTATTGGGATGACCCATATTTGTTTAAACATGGTCCCGATATGGTTATTCGTAGATGCATTCATGAAAATGAGCAACAAAATGTTCTTTCTTTTTGTCATGAATTGCATTATGGAGGTCATTTTAGTGGTAAGAAAACCGCTCAAAAAGTGTTACAATCGGGTTTCTTTTGGCCAAGTCTTTTTAAAGATGCATACATTTTTAGTAAAAGTTGTGACATGTGCCAAAGAACCGGTAACATTGGGAAGCGAAATGAAATGCCTCTAACGAGTAACTTGGTTGTGGATTTGTTTGACGTATGGGGCATTGATTTTATGGGCCCTTTTGTTGTGTCATGTGGGTTTGAGTACATTTTAGTGTCGGTGGATTATGTGTCAAAGTGGGTGGAAGCAATTCCTACCCGGACTAACGATGCTAATATTGTTGTCAAGTTTGTCAAAGATGTGATTTTTAGTAGGTTTGGCGTTCCAAGGGCGATTATAAGTGATGGTGGTTCTCACTTTTGCAACAAAATTTTTGGAGCACTCATGAAGAAGTATGGGGTGAATCACAAGGTTGCAACCGCGTATCATCCCCAAACTTCCGGGCAAGTGGAAGTGAGTAACAAGCAAATAAAGGCCATTCTTGAAAAGACGGTGAAGCCAAACAGGAAGGATTGGGCCTTGAGGTTAAATGATGCATTGTGGGCGTACCGTACCGCCTACAAAACTCCGATTGGAATGAGTCCTTACCGGCTAGTCTTTGGGAAAGCTTGTCATTTGCCGGTAGAGATAGAGCACAAGGCATTTTGGGCAATCAAGGAGTTGAATATGGATTTGAAACTAGGCCAGGTGAGCAAAGGTTACTTCATTTGAATGAACTCGAGGAACATCGGTTGGAGGCCTATGAGAACTCTCGGTTGTACAAAGAGAGAACAAAAATGTATCATGATTTAAAATTGTGCATAAGGAACTTATTCCGGGAAGCAAGGTGCTATTGTTCAATTCAAGATTGAAGCTTTTCCCGGGAAAGTTACGTTCTCGTTGGAGTGGTCCGTTTGAAGTGGTGAACGTGTATTCTCATGGAGCCGTGGAGTTAGTGAATCCGGTTACTAAGAATAGGTTCAAGGTTAATGGACAAAGAGTGAAGCCGTATTTGGATGGAGTTTCGGGATCAAAGGATGTTGAGTGGATCTAGTTGAAGGATCCATGATCGTGGAGAAAGTCATTCCGTCGAGCTAACGACGTTAAACAAAAGCGCTACTTGGGAGGCAACCCAAGGTAAGTAGTAAATTGTAGAGCCCTTAAATTTAATTTTTTCTTTGTTTTCATCACTTTGAGGACAAAGTAATCATTAAGGTTGGGGGTGGAGAGTTTTTAGTTTTCATTTTATTGTTTGCTTTTCATATAAAAAAAAAAAAAAAAGCTTTGTTTTCTTGCATTTCGGGAACGTGTCGAACTACGGTGACCTGAGCCTATTGTTGTGGGTAGTCCGCCCACATCAATGGGGACGTAGGCAGCGAAAGTGCGGTCAAAATATGGGTCGAATTGTAATGTATCAATAGATATTATGCTTGGTGTTTGTTTGCTTGGTGTTGTGCAGATTGAGAGCCAGAAAAAATCACACTGTGCAGTTGGGCGACCGCCCATGGTGTTGAGGGCGACCGCCCATGCTTGATTGGTAAAGGATGTGAAACTACTGGACACATGAGCGGCCGCCCATGGTTTGTTAAGCGACCGCCCATGGTTGGGTTGAGAAAATATGTGAAGTTTCTGGAATGGTGAGCGGCTGCCCACGAGTCAATAAGCGACCGCCCACATGGTTGATTGGTAAAATGATTGAATTTGCTGGACATGTGAGCGGCCGCACAGGGAGAAATGGGCGACCGCCCACGTTGAAATTTTGAAACATTGAAAATCTTCTGGACATGTGAGCGGCCGCCCAAGGGCATGTGAGCGACCGCCCACAAGACGAATCAGGCGTTACAAATTCTGAATCCCTAAACAGCCGTCCCTCATTTATCTCTCTATCTTCAAAATTCAAAGACTCTCTCTTTCTCTCCCTTAAACCTCCGCCCCACTCTCTTCATCTCTCTACAAATCTTCTCCCCAAACACCCAAATCCTCCAATTTTCTTCCCTAATTTGCCTTCCCCCACCATATCCAACCTCCTAAGCCAAAGATTTCAACCCACATCACCATTGATTGGGTATGCTTTTGAACAAAATTTTGGAAAAAATTGCAAAGGAGTTCAAGCTTGAGAAGGGTTGATTGTGAAGCACAAAGGTGAAATCTTGGGGTGGAAATCATTGTTCAAAGAAGGGGTCTTTCTTCCCAGTTCATCTTCAACAATTCCGGCGAAATTTCGGCCAGATTCCGGCGAACTCCGGTGACTTTTCCGGCGAAGTAAGATTTTCAATTCAATCTTCTTTAGTACCTTCTCCGTGGAAGTTTTGTGGGTATATTGATTTAAAATGCCTAGACAAAGAAATGCTCCCGTCCCGGAACCGGTTGTTGAGTATGATGAAACAAAGTTTGTGGGTCCAAAAGCGAAGTTATTTTTTGATAAATACGCAAACAAAGGGTTTTCTGTAGAAAATGAGTTTAACCTCGATGAACTTGGGTTGGATGACATTTTTGCAATGTATGGTTGGGGTAATTTAGCGAGACGTCCCTCTAATAGAGGTTCGAAAGTGTTGGTTCGGGAATTCTATGCAAATGCATTTGAGGCAGGGCAAGATAGGAAGTGTGCGTGGGTGAGAGGAAAGAATGTGTATTATAATGGTGAGGATATCAATAGCTACTATGGGATGGAATCGCCGGGTTTGAGAAACTTGATGCGTGTGATTACTACTCGAGTGCGAAGATCATGGAATTAAATGTGGCAGGGAACCTTCACAGGTTGGAGCCTTATTTTGTTGATATTGATTTGGCTTTATTGAGGAATGGTAATGTGAAGAAGGCTAGGGATATGGATTTGAGGATGCGTGCGTTGCATCGATTCATTTGTGAGCGTATTATGCCTACTTCACATTACAACGATGTGCATTGGAGGAGAGCACTGTTGATGACCGTGGTGTTGTCCGGTCAAAGGTTCAATACTGGATTGGCGATATCCAAGGAGATTGTGAACACCATTAAAACTATTGGGCGATGCAACTTTAGTTTCCCGTTATTGATATCTGGTTTGATTGAGAATAAAGGAGTGAATTTTACTCGGTTGCGGATTGCTAGGGATATTGTGTCAACTGGGACGGCGGTTAGTAAGAGGTCCCTTACTATAAAGGGGCATGCCCAGTTGCAGCCTGGAGAAGGTTCATCGAGAGGAGTGAGAGGGAGTGAGGAGGATGAGGATATGGAGGAACAGCAGTTCACTCCGACGGAGGCGGCCTATTATGTGGGAGGCCATGTGGATGCGTTATCCGAGGAGATTAGGCGCTACGGGACAAGACGAGGTGATGGATCAGCGATTGTTGGGCATGGAGGAGAGTCGAGACAGCCTGCGGTCTATGGCTGCGAGGAGTATTACGTTGCTAGTATGTGGAGGCAGCGTATGGAGGACGCACAGAGACAGAGATGTATCGAGAGATGAGGATGTGCTTCCTCCTCCTCCACCGCCTCAAAGCATATTCCATACCACCGCCGCAATATCGTACTCCGGAGCAGTTGAGAGGATGGGATTCTTGGGACGTGCGCGGCCAGCAAGAGCAACAACAACAACAAAGAAGAAGACCATAGCACGGGTTCGAGCGGTAGTGGCTCGGTTGGTCCGTGGGACCAATTTTGGAGGTAATTTGTTGGTTGAAGGTACCCCTATCCTTTACTTTATTTTGTTGCATTAGGGACAATGCATGATTTAAGTTTGGGGTGTGGGGTACTTGATTGTTTTTGTATGCTTAATTCATCATGGTAGTTAGGATTCTTTGCTTTTGTAGGTAAAAAAAAAAAAAAAAAAAAAAAAAAAGGAGAAAATTTGAAAAATGAAAAAAATAATTAGCTATGTCCTTTTTGTATATAGTCATTAACATTCTTGGTGTTCCCCATATTTGCATGTGATTTGATTTTGACCGCTAATGAGGATAATTGGTTGTGATAATGTGTAGATGCAAGTTGGTATATTTTTGGTTAATTGTGGTATATTGCTTAAGAGTTATAATTGTGTCATAAATCTCTTAGTTGTAGTTTCGTGTACTCGTGGAAATATGCTCTTTGTTGATAATTTTGATTCATTTTTTATAAAGTTTAGAGTACACCCTCATCTTTTAAGTTAATGAATTTGTTTATCAAAGTAGCAACATTAGGCAAGTCTTGAAAATGAGTATTCCTTGGTTGTGAATGGAACCCCCCTTGTGATCTTAAAAAAAAAAAAAAAAAAAAAAAAAAGAAAAAGAATGAGAGCAATGGCAATGCAATGTATACTAGGTGAAACCTCCAGACGCATAGATTAATTGGTTAGAGATTATTCTAGCTTAACCAGATTTCTGGGTATGCAGTAGCGTTATGGAGGAAGAGCTTTACCGCCGTGATGGTCCGTATCAAGCTCGATACCGAAGTGGCTAACTCTCAAAACCTTTAAATAAATCTCTACTTAGTATTAGGGGCATGGAGTTCGCTGCTACAGTGTTCCCTACTTGAACGGTAGTAGATTTTAAAATGTGCTTCAATGATCAAGTTTGGGGGGGGGGGTTGTAAGTGGTTCATGGGAGTATTCATTCTTTGTGTTTTAAATGTGTTGTTGTTTGATAAATAAAGTCAATAAAATAAAAGATGGTTGGTGTACTTAGCTTTGTAAAAATGGATCTTGGTTGTGAGTAAAGGGAGAAATGATAGTGCATAGAGAGATTTATGGTGTAATTATAATGGTTAAGTAATATTCTACAATTAATGGAAAATATATTGATACTTGCATTGTGGAAAATCTTATCCTGCGGTTGATGGTACTTTGTGATTTGCTGTAATTGTGGAACATGCAAGAATGAAGGGACATAGTTGATTATTTGGTAGAGTAGGTTGTTTTTATTTTTGTGTTCGTTTAGTTGTTATGTTTATAGTTTAGTTTGGTATTTGCTCGAGGACTAGCAAATGTCTAAGTTTGGGAGTATTTGATGAGTGAGTTTTATACTCATCCATTGACTACTTTTTGAACTTATTATTTGCTTAATCCTTGAGTTTTGTGTGTTTAATGGATGTTTTTAGTGTTTTTAGTTTCAGTGGTTCAAGTTTGGAAATTGGAAACAATCTGTGAATAAATCAAGCGGAAAAATGTTACTATGCAAAAATGGGACGGACCGAATGCAAGTGGGTGCTAAACAAATAAAGGCCAAGGCAATTGAAGTGTTATAGTGGCTGGGCCAAGATGAGAAGGAAGGGCAAACATGAATGCAGTTGGGCCAAAGGAGTTGGGTCAAGTGTTGAAGCCCGGCTGAAGGAAAGAGAAGAAAATCGCCACAACTGTCTGCCAGTGTGGGCGACCGCACATGGACTTGTGGGCGGCCGCACATGAAGTGTTTTTGGAGACCAAATGTTTCTGGAGAAGTGGGCGACCGCCCAAGGGGGTTGTGGGCGACCGCCCACGAGGCGATTTGAGTACGGTTCCAGGCGGATTGGAACTGACGGGAGATAAATAATTCTTATTTATTGTGACTGTTCATGTGCAAATTAAGGGTTTTAATGGCAGCTGGGAGTTAAAGGAAGACAATTGCTATTTAGTTTTAAGTATTATTATTGTTTTTTTTAGATGATCAATTTTTTACCATAGCTTCTTTTCTTCAGAATTTTCTTAAAAACTTCTTGGTGTTCTTGCTTTTTCATGGCTAACTAAACTCTTTAGTTCTTGGAATTGGAGGTAACATTTTATGTTTTAAGTTTTACTTTTCATTTTTATCTTTGTAGTACTTGGGATTATCAAGTTGTTTTCAATGGAATTTTAGAACTCTTGTCTTGATCAAATAATTGTTCTTGAATTATTTAGAATTTCAATTGTGAACCGCCAAATTTACAATTGAAATTAGTCTTGGCTTGATTTTCACAATTTGTTGAATCCCCGCCAAAAGATTCATAAGAATTATGGTTTATTTGGTGTTCTTAAGTTCTAAAATGGGTTTCTAACTAATCTATGAACGGGCCAAGGGAATAGATTAGTTAGAAACACTTGATTGCAAATCACCCGCCGAAGTGTCCCAATCATAATTTTGTAAGAACAAAACCCCAAGTGTACTTTGATTGATGAATTGTGAAACTTGAGCATAATTTGTGAAACCAATTCCGGGAATTTTCTCCTCATTATTGAAATCTTTTATAATCACTTTTACTTAATTTTTGCAAACACATTAGTCTTAAACAAATCAACAAATCCTTCACTTTACAAACTTTTTGTTATAGCAGTAATTCCTACACTTTAAATTTCGTGTCTCTGTGGTTCGACCCGACTTACCCTATTTACAAATCACTTGTAGATAGTTGAGTTGGAAATTTATTTTTTTGACGTTTCGACGTTCGTCAATCATGAAGAAAAGCATCTCAGAATCATTCAGAGGCGATATAGATTGAATGACCATTATTGTCTCAAAATAAATGTTCTTTTAAATTTTTTGATTTAATTTTTTTCTCATAATTCATTATATTTTTACAAATCTAAAATTTTGAAAATGAATTTAAAGAATGTTTATTATTTTTTCTAGATTAAAATTAAATTTTTTAAATTGATTCTTAAATTTTGAAAAAAATCATTCATTTTAGGATGGAGAGAATAATACAATTTAAACAAATTAAATTTAATCCAATAAAATAAACTAATCTAATAATCTAAAATCTAATATGGGGGATAATTATAAGAGAAATCAGTGCATGCTCCAAGACAATGTTTCTACTTTCTACCACCATCACATTCTTTCGAATGAAGTAGTTAAACCGCTGTAGTTTGAATTTATTACGTTTAAAAATATTTTGTTTGGATTTAAAAGCTAAAATTTGTGTTTAAATCAAAATCTAAAATAAAACTCTTCATTGAATGTGACACATTGCGGCTAATAATTGGTGAACATAGAGCTGACTTGGAATTCCACGTGGCGAGCTGTATGGTCTTGAAATGTTTCTGCTTTTATATATTATATAGATTCTTAAATTTTGAAAAAAAAATCATTCATTTTAGGATGGAGAGAATAATACAATTTAAACAAATTAAATTTAATCCAATAAAATAAACTAATCTAATAATCTAAAATCTAATATGGGGGATAATTATAAGAGAAATCAGTGCATGCTCCAAGATAATATTTTTACTTTCTACCACCATCACATTCTTTCGAATGAAGTAGTTGAACCGCTGTAGTTTGAATTTATTACGTTTAAAAATATTTTGTTTGGATTTAAAAGCTAAAATTTGTGTTTAAATCAAAATCTAAAATAAAACTCTTCATTTAATGTGAACATAGAGCTGACTTGAAATTCCACGTGGCGAGCTGTATGATCTTGAAATGTTTCTGCTTTTATATATTATAATATAGATTATCTGTTTGCTCAATCATTTTGGTATGTTTTTTTAAATAATTTATTTTTAGTAATGGTCAATTGTATGTTATTTTGTGTAAGATAAATAATCGTGTTGGGTTGCAGATTTTAATATGTGACGAAAGAAAAAGACCGTGAATGACAACACAAATGTTGTGTACAAGAATTTTTTTTAAAGTTTGTAATTTTTATTACTAATGCCAGCATATATTTTTGTTGTATACTTTTTATTTTAATTTTTTTCCTAAATTAACCTTTATAGTTATAGTAACTTTTTTAATTTAATTTCTGCTATTTATCAAAAAACAATTATCGTGTGTTTAACATACGGGTGTTACGCTAGTTGATTCCAATGTGGAAACAGGGGGGATCAAAGTTGTTCTAATCGGTTGGCTTAGCTCATTTTCTCCTTTCTCGTTGGTTAAGGAGGGCTTAGTGCGACGGAGTGGATGACTAGTATAACTCTCCAAAATTGTGGGGAATTTTCTTTAGAGATTTGTTATTCACATCAGCAACTGTAACATTTTTAAATATTCCAGCCGTGATAATTATTACAAAAATGTCATATATAAAAATGACTATTATACCCTCATCTTCAAAATTTAAATTAAAAACCCATTTCATATCTAATCTTAAACTCATTTCAAACATATTCAAATTTAATCATATTGGGGCTAGGATTTGCAGCTCGAGATGAGTAATTTGACTTCGATTGGTAAATTACAATTGGTGTTCAGTTTGTGGAGGTTGGTAGGGGCATGAGAATTGAATCAAACAAGATAATGATTGGCTAGTTTAGAATTGAGAAGGATAAGATAAGTAATTGAATGGTGCATGAGGAGAATGAGGAGCTTCGTCGGCATAATTGGTGCTGTAAACGGCTGAAGCGATGAAGGAATACAGTGGAGGTGGGAAAACGGTGGTCCAAGGATAAGGATTGGTTAGTTTAGCATTGGGAGTTTGGGACCAAGGTTTTGAGATTATTGATAATAGCAGTCGGGTTGTTGCATTGTTTTGGAGAGAGAAATAGAAAATATGAGTTTCACTAGAAGAACAAGATGACGAAGAAGGAAAGAGAATCTTTTTTGTATCCGAGAAGAATGATGAAGAATCTGGGATTTATTTGATCATCGTGTGTTCTCAATTTAGGTAGGTGTATAGTTAAGGGATTAAAAGGGTTAAATATGAATAGTGGTGGTATTTATAGTGTTGATTAATTGATTTTTTTGGTAGACTTAGTATTGAGAAGATATTTAGTAATATTATGGGGGTGAATAACAATTCTCTTGTCTTTTTTATCTTTTTCAAAAATACACATACGTTACTTCACGAAAGCCCCCCAAACTAAACATAATACTCAATAAGTATAGACACTTTAATTTATTTCCTTCTGATTCACATGTGGAAATGTTTATTCTTCTAAGGTTTTGGTTCATTAAATAAAATAGCAAAAACTTGAAATTATTCATGTTATTCCAATTAAACAACAAAACACGCGTGAGCCTATTTCATTTTGAAATTCTCTCTCTCTCTAGAATTCTCGCATATCTCTCTATAAACGCAATTCTCTCTGCTCTATCTATATACAAAACCGAAAGTCACCATCCCCACCGACGACAAGAAAAGACAGACCGCCAGATTATCTCCCACCGGATTCCTCACCGGTGATTATTTCTACTATTCCAATTAAACAACAAAACACGCCTTAGCCTATTTCATTTTTAATTTCTCTCTATCTCTAGAATTCTCGCTCTAGAATTTTCGCATCACTTTTTATAAACGCAATTCTCTCCACTCTCCCTTGACACAAAACCCAAAGTCACTATCCGCTTCGACGACAAGTCAAGACAGACCGCCAGATTATCTCCCACCGGATACCTCACCGGTGATGCTCTCCTTGTCTTGACGACCTTCTTCTACTATATGCAAGCCTCCACCATGTCATTTATCCCCTGTAGTGAAACCCTAAATTTGCGTTGATATTGGTGCCCCTAACTCCCCATCCATTCTAACCTGACTAACGTAGAGATCTTACTTCTTCGAAATCAAGCAGTATGACCCTCCTCCTTCGAAATTCGGCAACAGTACATCGCGGCATTAACCTGAGCCAGGACAGACTTGGTGCTTCTTTGGGTCAGTTTTGATTTATTTTGGGTTACAAATTTGAGTATGAGAATTATGTCTCAAAGCTAAATATTGATATTAGACATAACACTTAGAGTTTTTTTCCCTCAAATCTCTCCAATTTTTGCCTCTGAGACTTGAGCATCATGATTTTTCTTGGATCTCATAATCATGTGTTAGATTTATTTTTTCTCTAATAGTCATATTTCAGAGTTTTTCAACTTTGATATATGTCTACCAAAGTTATTTGTTGGTTAACAAAGTCTTTTGGCTCTAGTGATATACAATATGTATATTAGAGTTTTTTTTCTTTGATAGTTATCTATTAGAGGAATAAACATAAGGACAAATTACAATTTAGGGCTTACGGAGGGCCTGGCCACTTTTTTGGCCAATTCAGGGTCTAAGTTTTAAATTTTTACCCGTTAAGGGCTTTTTGATGAAATTCGTTAGAAAAGTCAATTAAGTGACATGTGACATGCACATGCTTAACAAATTGGTTAAAATTGAAGTTGATTTTCCATTTAAGGATGTTAAATGAAAATTTCTAAATTAAAAGGATTAAAAGAAAAAGAGCTTCCTTCTTCCTCTGCTTCTTCTTCCCTAAGTTCAGTTCAGCCGCTAACAATATTTCAAAACCGACTTTGTATTCATCCCCTCCCCCGCCTCTCTCCCCCATTGCAGCCACCGCCACCCTCCCTCTCTCCTATCCCCTCCCCAACCTCACTATGATCCCCTCTCTACCCAGGTTGGCCTCCTTCTTTTCACCATTCACCATGTATGTCGCTTCTCTCCTATGCCCCCCTCTTGTCTCTTTCGCTCTCTCTTTATTCTCTCTCTCTCTCTCTCTCTCTCTCTCTCTCTATTCTCTCTCAAGATCTGAGTTTTGATTTTAAAGGAATGACTTTGATTTGTTAATTTAGTTTGAATTTCTAGTTTACTTTTGTTCAAATTTATGGTGGTGATTTTTGTGGTGGTGAGTGTTGGACGGTAGTTTTGTTGGTGGTGTTGGCGGGTGTTGATGGGTGAAGGTGAGATGCTGGCAGATTGGGGAAGGGGGTGAGGGGAGAGAAGCAGGAGGGGCCAGAGGCTGGTGGGTGAGTGATGGTGGTACATGTCGATGGAGGAGTGGTGGAGGATGGAAATGAGATGAAGAGGAAGAGGAAATGTGGGGTTGGGTTTGGGGATGAATCTGGACATATATCGATGTGTGTGTACAAATAGAAGTTCATCTCCCATAGATTTTTTTAGGATTGAAATTTGGGTTGTTCATAGTTTTCTTTTTTAGAAATGTAGGTGGAGAAGATATTACTAAAGAAATAATAAATAAATAAAATTTATTCAATTAAATAGTAAAATTATATATTGAGGAAAAAAATTTAATGTCTTATTTTATTATTAATTATTTTATATTACTAATATAAATCTTATTTATTTTTGGGTTATAAAAAATAATTTTTATTTATTTATTTTGGATAAAATATATTTTTATTTTTATTTTATACTTTATTTTGTTTTTAAGTTTGATTATTTAGTATTTTTTTTTAAAAAAAATCCTTTTGATTTAGAAATTTACATTTAACCCCCTTAAATGGAAAATCAACTTCAATTTGAACAAATTTTTTAAGCATGTGCACGACATTTCACTTAATTGACTTTTCTAACGAATTTCGTCAAAAAGCCTTTAACGGAAGAAAATTTAAAACTTAAGCCCTGAATTGGCCAAAAAAAGTGGCCAGACCCTCTGTAGAATACCTCCCTATGCGTCAGTCCCTAAATTGTAATTTTTCCTAAACATAAATGTCTGTCCTTATTAAAATTAAATATTTAGCCGAAGGATTTTTGAACAATTGCCTAAAAAAATCACATTTCGTTTCTTAGTAAACTGGAGAGTTTTTTTTAAGGGAAATAAATGTCCTTTTCTTATCGTTGATTTCCCAATGAATTTTCTTTTTTATTTTTAACAAATCTAAACGTTTATTTTGTGCCAAAAATAATTATAATCACATAAGTTTCTTCCCATTTTGTATTATTCTGTAAAATATTGTATCATGACATTGTATAATACTGAATAGCTGAATATAATAATGCATGGATGGTGGCCGATTTCTGGCAACCGACGATCAGTTTCTGGCGACCGACAATCAATTTTCGGCGACCAACGACCGTTTTCGGCGACCATCGACCGGTTTTCGGCGACCATCGACCGGTTCCTGGCGGCCAGTAGTGGTGTTGACAGGCAACAATATTGACGATATTGTATCATAATTTTTAATTATTGCATATTGCATGCAATATAATATATTACTTTATAAGAACTAGTTGTACATTTAATTTTGAACATACCAAAAAGTGTCGAGTTGGGCCGAGCAAGTAAAGCCCAGTCACCATCAACAGTGGCCTGCGTATTCTTAATAAACCTGGATCCAACATCATAAGGCCCAAGGCCCAGCAGCAGGATACGTCGACCTAAGCTCACAGTCCGGCCTCCAAGGTCCCGATCTAGCTTGGTCCGACTCTACAAACCCTTGCATTAATTCGGGTACGATCCATGGTCTACTCGACAGTCAGGTCGACCATTCCTCAAACGGCGACCTCGACCTAATCCACAAGTGTCGACTTGACACTGCCGCAAGACATCTGGTTGAACTGTTCTCATAACCACATCCCTACAAATCGGGAGCCGTTAGAGACACGTTCCCATGACGAATCGCCGAAATCTCGGAGCACATGTCGCCTCCCCAAAAATACAACCACCATTGTCTATAAATACTTCATCACTACCAAATGGAAAAAGGTAACTGCAATTTTGTCATTTGAATTCAACTGTTCATTTACAATATTTGCTCTCCGAAACATATACTTACTCTCACGCCCGAGGGTCTAAGCCGGAGACACATCCGGCTAGTCGTGGGTTCTGATTTCAGGTCAAGGAGCCAGGTGATCAGTCCTGCCACGTGGAGGAAGATTGATAAGCACTTTTCTTGCGGCATCAGTTTGGTTCCATTGCCGGGAATCGTGCTTTAGCTTGACCTCAAAAATTTCATCAACCTACAACAATGGTAACCCCAGACGGGCATGTGACAGAGGCTTCTGATAACTCAATGAGGTGAATGCCAACACCAACGCAGATACCAATGCAAATGCTGAAATCACGAATCTACCTCCTCCCCCACCAAATCGCCCTCATGGTAGAGCAACACGCTCTACCAGTGTTGTTGATGGCAGGGGATTGCCAGATACAAGAAGAGGGAAAAGACACATGGAGGGACAAGGAGCTCCACCTCCCCCTAAGCGTCCAACTGCTCATGTGAATGTTGGAAATAGGATAGGTCCCTCATCCAACCCATTGAGTAGAAAGGAAATGCTATTGGAGCGAGCCCAGATTTTGGCCGAGTTACTGGCTATAGAGGAGGCTGAGAAGGCGGATATAAGATCAGAGAGGGTGGCTCCCTCTCAAGTCTCCAACAGGCAGCAGTGTGATGTACCCGATTTTTTTTGAAAATCAAACGGAGTCGCCACGCCATTTTAATTTTGAGGGCCAAAACTTTGAAAAATGCCCGAGATCAAGAGATTCGAGTTCGGAGGTCACGTTACGCGCCGGGAAGGACGTTAGTATGCACCCGGAACGCCTCGTAAAAACGAGTCTTCCAAACATTCAAAATCCTTTGTTGTGTGTGTGTGTGTGTGTGTGTGTGTGTGTGTGTTTTGGCCAAAATAAGTTGAAACTGAGGTAAGTAAAAATTGGGAACTCTTTTTAAGGCTTTAAACTGATCCCATGATTTTTTGGGTGATTTTTGGGTTGAGATTTGGAACTCAAAAGATTTTTGGAAGTTGAAAACCATTTCTGCCAGAATGAAAAAAGCAGTTGACCCTTGACTTTGAAATGGACTTTAGAGCTTGAAAAATCCAGAATCTGGGAAAATTCCGGGAATGAAAAATGTTAAAAACACCTTAAAAAAGGTTTTTGTAAAAGAACTTTTCATTTTGGAGATGATTTGATGGGTCAAAACCTTCTGGAAATCTCAGATCTGAAATCTGGATTTCCAGAGACTGATGAACTGACCTTTAAAAGAAAATTTGAAAAAAGGAGTTTTACTCACACAAAAAATAAAGTAAAAATATTTATGGAAATACCTGGATGTTGGCTACAAAAAGTATTTTGTAGTCAACACCAAATTCCAAGTTTATCTATGTCCAAAAAATTATACCATGGACTGAGGTCTGAGAAAATTGCTACTGGACAGCAACTTCTCAAGAAAGAAAATATGATTTTAAAGGGGGTTTTGCATCCATGCTTGTCCCCATTTCCCTAGGTTTTGATTAGTGATCACTTGACATTTTAGTGGTGAATCAACTATATCAAACCATCCTTGGGGTACATTAGGACTAAGCACTTCATTTGCTTGGGAAGGGGAATTTTATCCTTTGAAAATGAGATTTGATGTATGAAAATGATTTTTAGGGTTTTGGAAATGTGTTTTCTTTGCAAGAAAGTAAGAACACTTTGAAAACAATGTAGATCCTTGTAGAAGATCATCCATGGAGATGAACTTCCATGGTGATCTTCTTGGATCTAAAGCAAGAAGATGAATAAACTACATTTTGTAGCTTGAAAATGCATGCATGGATGAATTTTAGGGTAAGGAGAGGGAGGTTATACCTATCTTCCTTGTGTTTTGTGTTTGAAGGCTTGAATGTGAGAGTGTTTAAGGCTTGAATATGAGAGTGTTTGAGGGTGTTTAGGGTTGATGATTTGAGTTGGTTAAAGAGAAAACAAGTAGATAACAATGAAGTCCTCTATGTTTTCTCTCTAATCCTCCTCCTATAGGGTGATTTGAGCTTAGATTGGTGTATGTATGAGAGTATGTATGAGAGTGATTTGAAGTGTTTGTGAGTGAGTGAGATTTGGGAAAGATTGGAGAGAAAATGGTGGCAATCTAAGGATTCCCACTGTTTTCTCTCTATATTTCGCCTTGAGTTTCGTTCTTTGTGATCAAATTGTGTTATTTAGGCGAGAGAGGAGGGTTCAATTTATAGGCCAATGGGAGATGCAATCACATCCGCGCGGAGGGTCTGTTGGCGTGCCTTGTTCATACGCTTTCTGATCTTGGCTTTTAGACAGGAGGAATAATCTTTTTAAAATTCAAGCTGGGCTGTTTTTCAACTTACCAATTCGGGTTTTTTCCATTTCTTTTGCTTTTTAGGATTCCTTTCCTTGTTTATCTTTAAATGGCAATGCCCACTTTACCCTTGCTTTGTTAGAAAGGTTAGGGTTTGTTAGAAATGTTAGAAATGTTAAAACTTTCGTTAATTTTCTAACGAAAATACTAACAAACTCAAATTGGGGCACTTACAGTAGCCCCTCGGCGACGGTGCTTTCGAAGGAAGCGGGGTCGTCGATAAGAGTAAGGCTCCATATTTGACAGGATGATCAAGTGATCGAGTGGCTGAACCTATTTAATAGGCTACCTACGTATCCCGAGTGGGAATCAAGCCGGCCGTAGTTCGGGTCTTTGACCCTGGGGATGATGGCGTTTTAGGTGCCTCGAACCTGATGAGCGAGCTCTGCAGTCGGTTGCTGGAGAAAAACTCTGCTGGAGATAAGAGATGACCCTCTTTGATCGGAGTGCTATCCGCTCTGCTGGGGATAGGAATGACCATTTTCGGTCGGATGGCTGAACCTAATGGTAGGCTACCTACGTATCCTTAAGAGGAATCAAGCCAGTCGTAGTTCGGGTCTTTCGACTATCTTTAGTCTTCGACCCTACTGCTTTAGGAAAGTTGCCCTAAGATTTGACTATTTTGGGAAGTCACCCTATGATCTGACTATTTTTGGGAAGTCACCCTATGATCTGACTGTTTTGGGAAAGTCAACCTATGACTTGACTATTTTTGGGAAGTCGCCCTATGGTTTGACTATTTTTGGGAAGTCACCCTAAGGTTTTGACTATTTTTGGGAAGTCGCCCTAAGGTTTTGACTATTTTTGGGAAGTCACCCTATGACTTGACTATTTTTGGGAAGTCGCCCTATGGTTTGACTATTTTTGGGAAGTCACCCTATGGTTTTGACTATTTTTGGGAAGTCGCCCTAAGGTTTTGACTATTTTTGGGAAGTCACCCTATGACTTGACTATTTTTGGGAAGTCGCCCTATGGTTTGACTATTTTTGGGAAGTCACCCTATGGTTTTGACTATTTTTGGGAAGTCACCCTAAGGTTTTGACTGTTTTGGGGAAGTCACCCTATGATCTGACTGTTTTGGGGAAGTCGCCCTAGGGGATGATTGCGATTTATCGCTTTCCTCGTGTTGTGTGTGATAGCGTTTTAGGTGCCTCAAACCTTAATGATGGCGTCTTAGGTGCCTTGAACCTCGATTTGAAATGATTTCCTTTGATGGTTTAGGATAGATGGTCCTCTAGTGGACTTCATTTGAAGGGATCGGTTTTACGTCTGCTGCCGAAGGAAAGGATGACCGTCTTTGAGTCGAGTGTTGGACCTAATGATAGGCTACCTACGTATCCTTAAGAGGGAATCAAGCCGGTCGTAGTTCAAAAATAGCTGGGGATGGTCTTTGATGGTCTGACAGTATTTGAGGTTTGACTGTTTTTTGGGAAGTCGCCCTAAGATTTGATGATAATGTTCTTTTAGAAAAGTAGTTGATTAAGATATGCTTTCATACTGTCTTTGTGCTTACTGTGGCCGAGGCTACGGCCGATGTTGATGAAGAGTTGTTAGGTTGCCGTTCGTGGGACGGTTTCGCCGACGATTTCTTTGTCTTTGGAGGCATTTTGACTGAAGGAGGAGTTTGGTTGAGTCTGCATCTTGCTGGTGATCGTCGAACTTGTAGAGGTTTTTGAGCTTGTCTTCACATTGGGACTTCTTGCTTTTGAGAACTTGGTGTCTCTAACCGCATTGTATTTGAGAACTTGGCGTCCTTGACCGATTTGTATTTGAGAACTTGGCGTCTCTGACCGTACTGTATTTGAGACCTTGGTATCTTTGACCGATTTGCATTTTGAGAACTTGGCATCTCCGACCGTACTGTATTGGAGAGCTTGGCGTCCCTGATCGATTTATATTGGAGAACTTGGCGTCTCTGACCGAATTGTATTGGAGAACTTGGCGTCTCTGACCGAATTGTATTGGAGAGTTTGGCGTCTCTGGCGTCTCTGACGGAATTGTATTGGAGAGCTTGGCGTCTCTGACCGGATTGTATTGAACTTGGCGTCTCTGACCGAATTGTATTGGAGAACTTGGCGTCTCTGACCGAATTGTATTGGAGAGCTTGGCGTCCCTGACCGATTTGTATTGGAGAACTTGGCGTCTCTGACCGAATTGTATTGGAGAACTTGGCGTCTCTGACCGAATTGTATTGGAGAGCTTGGCGTCCCTGACCGATTTGTAGACACTGGAGGCGGTCTTCATATGTTTGTGGATGTTGGGAATTTGTTTTCATCCATTTGAGGTCGTCTTTGGTGAAGATCATCCTTGCCGAAAAGGGGGATTACGTTTGAATTCCTGCATTTGTTAGTGAAGAGGAAGATGCATATATGGCATTCATGATGGCGGATGCATGCATAGAACCAAAAATGATTATGAGATGATGCATTTATTTGCTTTTAAGATGCACTTGGCCTAAGCTTTTGGCAGGGAAATTACGATTTATGATTTTCAGTCACTTAGGATTTTTCCTATTGATTCAAGTTTTGTGCATGCTACATGAGCCCTGGGGAGATTTTTATGGTGATGAGAGGGGATGTATGTGGTGTTATTTGTTTGGGACAAGCTTTGAGTGGTGGGGTGATATCCTTTTGTCGCGGATTGAATTGCATGTTATTGATGAGGTCAATTTTGATCTTGGGATGAAGTTGGATTTGAACCCGGGTCTCGATTGAAATTTCTTTTCGGTCTCGAGACATTTGAAGGCCGACGCTGACAGGCTCTAGAATCAAAGCATGTTGACATGAATGAACCCTCTTTTGCTTGGGTTAGTTGTGATTTGACGAAATGATGATATGAGGAGATTCCCAATTCTCAACTTTTGATGATGCAGGGAGTTGCCATATGCCAAGTTCTAAAGGCTGAAACTCCAAGACAGGTTGTTGAGGTGACCGAGACCTTTCTTCGAAGATAGGTGTGACTTGATAAAGCCCTATTCCATGGAAAAGACATGGCGAAAACCACGGAATCTTTCTCGAATGATTTGATGAAGCCCTGGAGTTTGACAAAGCGTCACTACAGAGGTCCAAGTTAAAGGTTTGGCCCGACATACGATGAAGTACCGAGCCAATCGATCAACGTGAGAGCCTTCAAGGTGAAGTTGTCATGAAGGGAGAAACCCATCTTTGATACCGACTATGAAACTAGAATCCTCTCTTGAAGAGTGTCTTCCATATAGGAGCTGTTAGCCATAGTGGCACTTGGCTTGTTCGTGGCTTTAATCATATTCACACTTTTTTTTTAGGGAATGGATTGTTGTTGTATTGGGTCCTTGGGGTCCCCTTTTCGATCAGTTCTCACTGCTTGCCCTTTTCAGGAGTCGTGTTGGAGGTGGAAGAAACCCGATATCCGTAAATGCAGTGCGACAACTCGGCTGCGGCCGTAAGCCCTCTCAAATTTAGCCGGAATTGATCATTGCCCGTAGATCCGGATAGGGAAATTGCTAAGTGAGGCCCTCGAGATGTGGTTTCGGGCGTGACCGAAAGATGTCTAGTTGTTCCTCTTCAAAAGGAGGAGTTGCCATCTTGCTTGTAAAAGTCCCCGATGTTCTCGTCGGGATGCCGCATTGTTGTCTGCAGTCAAATCTATTTGCTTCCCACTCCAAGTTGGCTAGTAGTCCGGTCCCTGTAGCCCTGGCCTCGGATTTTAAGCGAAAGACCCATTTTAGAGCCTTGGACTTCAAAGAGACTGAAATAGTCAGCCAACTGCTGATTGGCGCCCCTTTTGACCTTCATTGCCAAGGTATACGTGTCCAGATGGGTTTTCGGGCATGCAGTGCCATCAAAGAGATCCAAATTAGGCATCACGAATTTGTGGGGAACAAAGGAGTCCGGGTTCGTTGGCCGGAAAGCAGACTTCTTAGCAGTCAATTCAGCAATCTGTGCTTTCATTTCCTTGTGTCGTTCCACGAATCAAGCCAAATGAGGGTCTTGTGGCGGAACCATGGCATTCAAACCAGCGACTGAGCTAGAGAGAGGAGCTACTACTGGCGGCATACAGGTGGAGGGAACGGCCGATCTGGGGACATAGGTGAAATCCTGTCCTTGGCCCGAATCACCCCGGGGAGCTTGGGTAGGATCCTGGGCGAAGGGGTAGAACCTTGCGGCTTGTTGTTGATTTTCAACCGGCAAAGAGGGCAAAGGCAGTCTTGATGTAGCTGGGTAACTCGGATTTCCGGAGTGAGGCCCATAAGTAGGCTTAAGTGCGGGCTGCTGTTCCTGATTGTTGAATTGCATAGCTGAAGGTGCATGTGTAGCGTTGCGAGAAAGAAATTCTGGTTCCTTTTATTTTTTATGAGTCGCCACCTATATTATTTGATTGGAAACATAGAAAAACCATTCGAAAGAGATTTGAGTTCGGGGCTTAGGTTATGAAATGGGTAGGTTTAGAAGGCATCCATTTCACCCAATCCGGAGATCGGTCTTGCTAAAGAAAAGAGAGGTTTTTCAAAAGAAGAAGTAAAAAACGAATCTAAATACTACAAATAAAGGTCCATTTGACGAGGTCAAACGGAATGTAGAATCGATTGCTTCGAGACCGTCTCCATGATTTGGAGAGGCTCTAGGCCGATCCTAGATTCTATGGACTTATACCACTCTAACAATCAATTAGAAGGAAGTTTAGGAATTACCTTGCGTGAGGTGATTTGGGCAGAGTTTCGACTCAAGTTTAGAGTCGACCCTTCACACGGACAGAGCTTCGCCTTGGTCCTTGGTTTGGAGATTGATGCTTATTTATCAACAAGGTTGACAAACAAACTATGAGGTGAGTTTTTAGGGTGATTTTGAGGGATTCCTTCAGGGAAAGAAAACGACAAAATGTGTGTGTTGTGTAAATTCGAGGTTTGGGATTTTCGACTTCCGACCCCCGATCCCTTGGAAGTCACCAAGTATTTATAGAGGTTGGATATGAAGAAGTGGAGAGTTAAAACCCTATCAGATGGTTCTAGAACTCCTCTCCCATTGGTTGACCGGAGAGATAAAGTTTTATCCCGGAAAGAGGTTGAAATCGACGAGGGAAGCGTCGCAATCTGCGAGAGGGGGATATCTCGCGCGAGACACGCCATCTCGCGGCGAGATATTGCTCCTGTGGACGCTTTGTCCTTTCCTCGTTATCTCGTATGCGGTTTAGTCCCAAACTAACGGTAGTTAGTCAAAACTTAACGAAACATGACGAAATGGTGGATTTCTACTTCTTGACTCAAAGCGAGACTTAGAGTGGTATAAGTATGATCCGATGTGTTCGTAATGGGGTGTCCAGAGCCCCTCGGCGACAAGTCTTATGAAAGAAGTCATCTCGACGATAGAAAAGACATCATTCTGAACATCGGGATGGTCGTGCCGCACGGCTGCCTACGTATCTCTATCGGAGAATCAGACCATAACGTAGTTCGACTCCAAAACACGAAAAGGCTGCTTTAGGTATTTTGAAAATCATTTGAAAATCGCGGAGATTTTGTTTTTTTTTTGAAAAGGCAAATTCATACTGAGGAATCAGATCAAGACCCAATTCTGAATATACATGCATGCGAAGATTCGCCTGTCTGGGCTCCGAACCTGTGGGAAATATGTTAGAAAACAAAGGCTCACCTGTCCGGCCCTCTGAGTCCTGTCGGTTTTGTGACGATTCGCCTTTCTGGGCTCCGAATCGGGCTTTTTGTTGTTGGGGATGACGATTCACCTGTTTGGGCGTTGAATCGGGCTTTTGGTTCGACGATCCACCTGTCTGGGCGTTGGACCGGGCTTTTCTGATGACGATCCACCTGTTTGGGCGTTGGACCGGGCTTTTGGTTTGACGATCCACCTGTTTGGGCGTTGGACCGAGCTTTTTCTGATGACGATCCACCTGTTTGGGCGTTGGACCGGGCTTTTGGTTTGACGATCCACCTGTTTGGGCGTTGGACCGGGCTTTTTCTTTGATGATTCACCTTTCTGGGCTCTGAATCATGTGGATTGAGTTGATCTTTGGACCACTCGGTTCTCGAGCGACTGGTGCCGTACCGGGCGATCGTGCGGGCGTCACGTTTGGCTCGTTCCGTGACTTGCGGTGCCGGTTTTTCCACGTTTCCCTGCTAGTTTATCATTTCCAAGGGTAAATGTGTCAAAATTTTGAACTTTGACGTTGCGTAGACGCTTATCGTCGAGGACAATTTTGTCCTTTTCCAGAAGGTTTATCTCGCCGCGAGATATGATATACCGCGCGAGATATCTACTGTCGGGGCATATAAACAGCAGCTCTTGTTTATTTTGAAAACATCTTTTTCAAAATTTCCCTCCCTAGCTCGAGCCAAGGTCGCTTTTTCTGTGGTTTCTTGTGGATTTGCTTGGTGTTTCTTCCCCCCAATCCATTCTCAATCCCTCCTTCCTCCATAATCCATGGCTCAAGAACAAAGGAACCCGATTTTGGGTAGCTATTTGCTAGGGAAAGATTATCCTCGTGATGATCTTACCTTTGATAGGCACGCCCACATCTCTACCGCTGTCCGGGAGGGCTTGGTAAGAACTCTATCTTCACCTCTTGTTTCTTGTATTGCATTGATTTGAATCCCCTTTCCCTTGAATTCAAAACTCCCTCAATGGCCTTTTGTTCATGTTTGTGCTTAGAGCTAGGTTCCCCTTGCATGCTTTAATTTTGTGCATTTCTTCGGATGCTTGTTGTTGCATTGTGTGCGTATGAGCCTCCTACACATCATGGATTGTAGGAGAGGTTGATTCGGATTATGATTGACATCCTTGGGCAAGCTTTTCTTGTATGCACGCCAAGTGTTCGATTAAATGCCTCAATGAAAAATTTTCTTCTATTTCATTGATTTCTTGACATGGAATGATTTCTAATGTTGCTCTCTCTGTTTTTCCTCTGTTTTGCAATCATATAGGCCAATTAAGAGCGTCGGGAGTCAGAAAATGGCTAAGGCGGTTTGGGACAAGATCAAGGATCTTGACGGCGTCGAGCTAGGGTGGCCCAAACGGGTTTGTTGACTTTTGTTGACAATCTTCGGGGAATTAGGCGGACTCCCCAAGTACTTCAGGCTATTCGGGAGAGGTGGTGGGACACTACCCACACGGTCCATTTGCGCTTCGGGGAAGCGACTATGACCAGGGCGATTTTCTTGCCATCACGGGATTGGAGTTCATTGGTGATCCCCTGCCGAAGACTTCGGGTTATAAGCTGCGGGTCAGTAGTGTGGAGCGGTTGATCGGTTTCGTCCCTAACAAGGTTAAGGGATTTCTTCTTGAGTTGACACCCTCCGTCGTCGGATTGATGATTATCTTTGAGAAGCCAAATGCGATCACGGATCGGCGGTGAGGGGGCCCTCTGGTGCATCCTTTCCGAGACCATTTTTGCGACCCATTCTTCTACGGCCCGTCTTTCTCTTTTGGGTTTGTTGGTTGATCTGGATGAGGTGAGTGGCTATGGCGCAGGGCTCGGCGGGGCCCAGCATACGCTACCATGCCATGGATGAGGCGTGTAGGCACACGAGGATACTCTGTCGGGGTATTCTTATGCACAGGAGGTATGCTCTTTGATTACATTTGTTTTACGTACGTATGCTCTATCTGTGTTCCCTTTCTGAATCTGTTCCGTTTTCTTGTGCAGATATGGGGCTACACTGTCCTTGGGCTGTATAGGTTTGAGTTGGAGAGCCGGGCCCCTTTGTTTCCGGATATCAGGAGGTGGAGCCACCCGAATCGGACCGTTGATGAGGAGGAGGACCAGGATTGGACTTTGACGGTGGCGGAGGCACGAGCTATGTTGGATACCTTTGAGTACGAGAGGTTGGGCCTGTATCCTTGGACCTTGTTAGAGCTGGAGGTGCATCGCGCTTGGGATGCTACCGGGATGCGAGAGGATCTTTGGCGTCTTTGGAGGGGGACACCATGTACCTTGGTGAGCGGGTCTTCCCACAGCATGGCCGGGGTAGACTATCATACAGGGTGCCGGCCGATCCGCCGAGGTCGATGTATCCCACCCACTCTATTCTGGAGGATGATTATGCTAGTCTTTTGATGGGTGATGCGGCGACGACTTGTGTCATCCCCGGGGCCTCTTATGCTGAGTTTCTGCCTTGATTGATGGGTCCCCTCCTGGTGGGGGATAGGCGATCACATGCTCGTGGCTCCACCTCTGCTTCGCTTCGAGTTCATCGACCCCTAGTACTTCCTCCCGAGGCTACCGGTTCTCTGCCTTTTGCCCCGGACTACGGCCCTTTGAGCTATACGTATATGATGGGGAGCATGCCGATGATGGGGCACATCCCGTCTCGATCGGGTTCCCGAGGGTTACCGCCTCCGGTGATGTCTCTTCGGTATGTTTACATTTGTGTTTCTCCTATTCGTCCATATAAGTGTATATGTCCGACTTCATCTGAGCATCTTCTTTTCTTTGATTGTTAGGTCACCATATCCGCGGCCGATTACAACCGTGGAGCGACCAAGATGGCTGGATTGATGGCCTTGGTGTCGGACCTGTCCGAGAGGCATTCGAGAAGGCTTCTTCGGCGGCCTCGACGGTGGCCTCGGCTATGACCCCTACTTGCGGAGCCAAGAGGTCGAGGAGGGATGGTAGCCCCCCTGGTGGTGATGGCGGAGGTGCTGGCGGCTCAAGCGACTTGATGGCGTGATCCCCTCCCCTTTTCTCTCTTTATCTGATGATTTGATGATCTGTACATATCGGCCGTGTGGGCCCAGACAATTTTTTTTCTTTTCTGGTACCTGTTAGGAACAAGTAGGTAGCACAAAACAATGGTTTTTTTCTTAGCCCCTAATCCTAGGTCTAATTAGTTTAATTAACTTTCTCGACTTTCCATGTGCTTTTCGGAAATGGGAATGGCCGATAGGCCGCAATTTTGAGCCTGAGTATGGTGTTTTATTGCATGTTATGAACTGTACACGTAGGTTTTTCGAGACTTGCTTCGTCAAGTCGGGGCTAGATTGCTGTTTGAGTAGAACTGCTGTTGCTTTGCCGTAGGTATATCTCGCGCGAGATAAGGTGTCTCGCACGAGACACGCTACCCAGGCAGAAATCTCTTCCTTTTTCGAACAGGATTTTGACAGTTTTCCCTATAAAATCACCCTGTAGTCCGGCCAGATAACTCATTCTAGCTTTTCAAACTCTAGAGATATCCTGTTAGGGTGAAACTCTTGTCTTCTTTTTCAACCCTGTGATCCATGGCTTCCAAGGAGATTGCCCCAACGTCCATGATTGTCGATGATTTTTCTTTGTCCTCTGAAGTGATTGCCTCTTTCAAGCAAGCATCAAGGGATTTTGTAAGGTCGTTTCGCAACCGGTCTCGCAATAAGTTTATCGCAGAATTCGGATTTAGAATTCTTTTCACTTTGAAGAACCTCCAACCGGATTGGAAGTTATTGCGGGGTCTTTGCTCGATTTTGGGATCCCTCTATTCATCTTTTCAATTTTTCTTTGAATGAGATGGTGCCTACCGTGGAGGAATTCGCCATTATCTTGGATATGCCTTTGGTAGGTAAGATCGTGTTCCTAAGTATCATAGGAATCATTCGGAGGCTTTGAACGAATTGTTAGGGATCCCCCTTGATACTTGCTATGAGTTGGTTCACCGCAAGTGGGTTGATTGCTCTTCTTTTCCGGGACGCTTCAGCGGTGATTCTGATGATGATGCTTTTCATGTCCATAAGCGGAACTTTCTGGCTCTTTCTCTTTTCGGAGATGTTTTGTTTACGTGTAGGGACGGCTTGGTCGATTCCCAACTGGTGGAAGTTGTTCTGCAGGCTAGGAAACGTTCTAGGAACATTATTCCGCTAATCTTGGGTGAGACCCTTCATGGTCTTGATGAGCTGCATAGGACTGGCGTCATGACTCAAGGGAGTCCCCTCCTGTTGACTATTTGGCTTAGGGAGCATCTCAAGTTGATAGGTCCCCCGTTGGAATATTCTCCTTTTACATATATTCTCCTTTTACATATCATACGCGAAAGTTGTTGATCAAAGATCTTTCAGCGGATGAATGGGCTGAGTTGATTGCGAAGACCGAAACTGCCGATATTCTCTGGTGTCCACCTTATTGGAGGTTGAACAAGTATGTTGCCAATACCAAGGGTTTTGACAGGGTTGTTCTTCCGGGTTTGCGAGATTCCTCCTTCTACTTTCCCAAGCGGGTGCTCCGTCAGTTTGGTCAGCAGCAGGACACTTATCTTTTCGAAGGAGCTTCTCGTGTAGTGTCTTATATTGGTGTAGAGTTTGCGCAGGTGCTAGCTCAAGCATGGGGTGTAGGAACTAATCGGGACCGTTGGTCGAACCTTCGGACTTTTAATGCAAGCATCTTCCTGTCTGACAAGTATTTGGATTGGTTCCTCCATACCGGTCATCCTAGTGCAGAGAAGATTGATGACTTGCGGCTTTCACTGCTAAGAGATTCTTTTGTAGCTAGCAGTATCTTGCGAAGGAGCGAGGCTCAGTCTGATCCTGCTAATGTGCGAACTGATCCTACTCAGGATTTTCTTGATGGGGATTGGTACGAGAGGCGAGGCAAGGGAATGCCTGGAAAGACGCAAGCTTTGGATAGGCCTCATGTCTTCAAGAGATTGTCGGAATCTGTCTTTGATCGTCTCGAGGGATGTTCTGCTTTGAGAGGCTCAAAGCGCAAGGAGGATCACGACGACGGTGGAGACCATGTCCGCCGGCCAACCAAGTCAATGAAAGGCTAGATCTTTAGGAGTACCAAGAGATTGCTTTGATAGATCAATTGTTTCTGCTTTATTAGTATTATTTTTTTCAAGTTTGTTAGCTTAGCAAATTAGTCGTTGTGGTTAGGATTTCCCTATTGTCATTAATGAAATGCATTCGATTAATAAAAGGGACAACTTTGATTTATTTATTTGATTGGACCGAACCCGAAGGCTGCCTACGTTCCTCTTTTACAGCAATTAAACAAGAGGCTCAGGTCCAACGTAGTTCATTTTTGAGAAAAGGACAAAATATGGCTCTAGGCCGTAGAGTAATCTCGCGCGAGATAAGGCCCCTTTTTTTTTTTGTTTTTTTTTTTTTTTTTTTTTTTTTATGCACACCCTTTCTTTTGCCTAGACCGCCCCTTCGGGTTTTCGATCCAGCGGGCTTCTTTTCTTGTGCTAGCTCTAATTTTTGCCTAAGTTGTCCTTTCCGGGATTTTCAACCTAGCGAGCGATTTATTCTTAGGGGGCCAAGTCACGCGAAGTACTTCTTGAGCTTGTCCATGTTGACCGGCTTCGGTAGTTGATCTCCGTCTAAGTCTACCAGCTGAAGGGCTCCCCCAGAGAATATCTTCTTCACAATGTAGGGTCCTATCCACCTTGGTCCCCACTTGCCTAATGGGTTGAAAGGTCCGGGACGATGCTCACGGAGCACCAGGTCGCCTACTCTGATGTTCCTTGTCTTGACCTTTTTGTTGAAAGCTCTTGCCATTCTTCTTTGGTAAGCTTGAGTGTGTTCGGCTGCTTTCAACCTTCTTTCGTCCAACAGGGCTAGCTCTTCGTATCTGCTTTCTAGCCAGTCGACTTCATTCACTTGGTTTTCTAGGAGAACCCTTAGTGATGGTATTTCCAATTCTATCGGTAAGACAGCCTCCATCCCGAATGTGAGGGCGTAGGGAGTTTCCCCTGTAGCTGTTCGGACTGAAGTGCGGTACCCCCATAGTGCGAATGGTAGCTTGTCGGGCCAGTCTTTTCCAGTGACTGCCATTTTTCTGATGATAGTCTCGATTGTTTTGTTCGCGGCTTCAACTGCTCCGTTTGTTTGAGGTCTATAAGGAGATGACTTGTGTCTCGTGATTTTGTACTCGGTTAGTAGGCGATCGGTTTCCTTCTCGAAGTGTGACCCATTATCGGATATCATCTCTTGTGGAACCCCATATCGGCAGATGACGTTGTGCTTGATGAATTCTGCAACCTTTCTGGCATTCAGAACTTTGTAGGAGGCGGCCTCGACCCATTTAGTGAAATAGTCGATGGCTACTAGGACGAAACAGTGTCCGTTGGCTCCTGCGGGTGTGATCTTTCCAATCACGTCTATTCCCCATGTAGAGAACGGCCAAGGTGAAGTCATTGGGTACAGCAAGGAAGGCGGTGCATGCTGAAGATTGGCGTGTATCTGACACTTGTGGCACTTCTTGACCATTTTGGTACAGTCGGCTTCCATGGTCAGCCAAAAGTACCCTTGTCTGATGATCTTTTTGGCGAGCATGTTTCCGCTCATGTGGGTTCCACATATGCCTTGATGAACATGGTCCATTATTTCCTGGGCCTCTTCCTCGGTGGCGCAAAGGAGGTTTCCTTGGGAATGTTTCTTGAATAAACGGCCAGCAGTGATGACGTAATTGGCAGCCAACCTCTTAAGGGCAATCTGAGTCTTCAGGTCTGTCTCAGGTGGTATGGTTCCATCTAGGATGAAATACCAAATGTCGTGGTACCATGGTTTCCCTTCGGAGTTTTCAACAGCGGCACCTTTGGATAACCATTTGTCTTTGCAGTCGTGAAGATCTATAACGGCGCAGTATGCAGGAGTTGTACGCCGTGTAATTTTGAAGGGTTTAACTGCTTTTCCTTTAGGGATTTCAACCAAAGAAGCAAGTGTGGCTAGTGCGTCCGCAAACCGATTTTTGTCTCTGGGGAGATAGTGGAATGAGACATCTTGAAATTGATGCGCCAGTTCTTGGAGGTGGGTACTGTATCTTTGAAGGGTTGGATCTTGGACCCTCCACTTCTTTAATGTCTGATTGATGATCAATTGGGAATCCCCGAATACCTCGAGTTCAGTCACGTTGCGTTCTAGGGCTGCCTCCAGCCCCGCTATGCAAGCCTCGTATTCTGCGGTATTGTTGGTGGCGTCAAAGTCAAGACGTACTGCTAGTGGAGTGTAGATGTCGTTAGGGTCCACCAATAACATTCCGATGCCAAACCCTCTCTTGTTGGCTGCGCCATCGAAAAATAATTGCCACTTATTTTCTTCTATGCTTAGGATGTCCTCATCAGGGAATCGCGGGTCTTCCCCCTTCACTTCGTCGCAAGGAAATTCGGCCAACTGATCTGCGAATACACTCCCTCTGACGGATTTCTGAGTGACGTAAGTGATATCATACCCCGCGAGCATGAAGTACCATTTGGCTAGTCTCGAAGACAAATTTGATTTGTCTAGGATATATTTCAGTGGATCCATCTTTGCGATGAGACGGACTGGAAAGGCTTCCATATAGTGCTTTAGCCTTTGTGATACCCAGACGAGAGCAGCGCATGACTTGTCGAGTGGAGAGTAGTTGATTTCACTGCCTTGGAATGCGGTGACAAAGTAGATGGCATTTTACGTGTGCGAAGCTTGTCGTTCTTGAGCAAGCATAGCCCCTAATGCGTTGTCTGTGATTGTGAGGTACAACTTCAAGGGCTTCTCCTTGTGTGGTGGAACCAGGATAGGTGGGGAAGTCAAGTAGTGCTTAACTTTCTCGAATGCTTCTTGACATTCTTCGGTCCATTCTTGAGGTGCATTTTTCTTAAGTAGCTTAAAGATGGGGTCGCACATTGTAGTCAGTTGATTAATGAATCGACTGATATATTGGAGTCTGCCCATGAATCCCTTTACTTCTTTCTGTGTCCGGGGTGGAGGCATGTCTGTGATTAGGGGTGTTAATTCGGGCGGGTTACCCGAGATACTACCCGAGTCCGACCCGAATAAGGTAAGCCCGACTCGGTGTTCCTCAAAAAAATGGGTCGAGTTCGTCCACACATTTAGGCTCGTTTCTGTTGTCGAGTCGGGTCGAACGTGTTTGGGTACCCGGATGAGGCGTTCGCGGGTCACAAAAATGGATCCTCGTTTGACCCGCGTACGACGTAAAGTAAACCAAGCGTTCTTTCAGTTTCCCCCAAAAAATCAAAATCAAAATTCTAACCTAAACCATACCATTCGCCGTCCTTCACTTGCGTCGCCGTCGATCACTACTCAGTCTCTTGCTTCGTCGTCGTCGTTGTTCACTTCCAGTTCCTGGTTAGTCTCTCCCTCAAACGCACTATCAGCTTTTGTTTTTGTAAGTTGCTTCGTCGCCGTCAATCACCTGGGTTATGTCCATGATATTGATATCATTGTGTGTTTGTTGAAAAATTTGGTTTCAGAGAGGAGGAAGGTTAGGTGATTCAACATCTTCTTTTAGAAAGGTACAATCTTTTTTATTATTCTTATTCTGGGTTTTGTTTAATTTACCTTTATTTCTGATATACAATTTGGGTACCAATTGAAATATATTTATGTGTGTGTGTGTGTCTGTGTGAATGTAAATGCATCATTTTTTTTTATTGTAAGTTCCATGGAATCGACCTCTGGGTTTTTGGTTTCTACTTTCTTTAAGAAAGTAATTTTGACCCTAATAAGGACACTCGTTTGGAAGGGAGCCGTCCCAGAATAAATAAAGTTCTTAATTTCGTTTTCCTTTGGTCTGTCCCAAACTAGGAAACTTATTGTGGGACGGAGGGAGTAGTAGAATACCTACTTGTTCTAATTGGGGTAAACTTTCAGGCGAGGAATCCATTTGAGTGATCTTACGAAGAGTGATCTTCTCACTTGTATTTGTTCTAATTGGGGTAAACTTTCAACTGAGGAATCCATTTCAGCGAGTAAATAAAGTTCTTAATTTCGTTTTAACCAAGATTAATTGCAGAGTGATCTTACGTATTTGTTCTAATTGGGGTAAACTTTCAACTTGTGCGGCGTTGAGGAGGTTTATAATCTATACGAAGTATAAGCGAGGAATCCATTTCGAGCTTTAAGGCACTTTGGGATTAATTTTTTATTTTTTTGTTTTCAAGGTACTTCCCTTCTTTTATTTGTCGATTTTCTTTACCTTAAGTCGAAATACGAATAATGCTTCTTCTCCTATTACAGTTTTTCGATGCGGCAAGTGCCTATTTAACCTCAAATTTACTGTTTAATTACTTCCGAGTCAAATGCTATGCACGGTGATTTTTGTTAAGATGTGAATGTGGAACCGTACGATTGAAATTTATTATTGCCATTAAACTATACTATGCACACTGAAATTTTTTTGTGTGTTTATGTTTCAGATTGATCATCATGTCATTCCATCAATCGTCTACTAGGCCTCGTAGAGACACCATTTATATCGACAATGTAGTGAAGGAATTGGGAGAGGAAGATTTGGGTGATGATTTTGACGAGAATGAGGACGATGAGACTATCGAAGTTGACAAAGGCCGTAAAAGGAAAGCTAATGACCCGAGTACGGAAGATGCACAAGGTTTTAAGAAAAAAGAAAAAGAGAAGACAAGTGATGTTTGGAAGTATATGGATCCGTATCCGAGATGATCCTAAGACTGGGAATAAGCAAGCTAAATGCAAGCTTTGTGGAGGTGTGTATTCAAGGGGGAAGACATCTTCAACATCTGCATTGAATAGGCATTTGAAGTCTTGCAAATTAAAGAATGGGAAGCAGTTGCAGAAACAATTGGCTTTTATGTCAAGTATTGACAATTCTGGCAGAGAGGGCGAAGAGGTAAGTGAACAGCTCACTTCTTTTCAATATGACCACTCAAAGATGAGAGAGAAAATAGCACACTATCTTCTAATAAATGAGTTACCTTTCACACATGTCGAGTCATTTATGTTTAATGAAGTAATGAGGACTGCGACTCCTTTTTGGAAGAAGATAAGTCGGACATCTGCAAAGTCAGATTGCTTTAGGTGTTATGAATTGGAAAAAGCAAAATTGAAAGAGGTTTTGAAGGGTGTGGGCAAAGTAAACATTACAACAGATATGTGGACATCTTCAAATCAAAAACTTGGGTATATGGTTGTAACTGGACATTGGATAGATGGGAATTGGAAGTTAAATATGCGAGTCCTTAACTTCTTTAATGTTCCTCCTCCTCATAGTGGGCTTGTCATTGCAGAGGCACTTTCTACTGCATTTATAGAATGGGGAATCGAGAAAAAAATTGGAACAATCACAGTGGACAATGCTAAAGCAAATGATGTAGCACTAAGAACTCTAAGGGAAAATTACATGACGATTAGAAAACATTTACCTATTGACGGGAGACTTTTTCATGTGCGATGTTGTGCACATATTCTCAATCTCTTGGTGCAAGATGGACTTAGGCCAATTGAGTCTATTATTGATAATATAAGAGATGGGGTTAAATATGTTGCTGGTTCAGAGGGTCGACGGAATCAATTTGGTGTATTTGCTACTCAATTTAAAATTCCAGTTCGAAAACTTGTTCTTGATGTCCCAACACGTTGGAATTCAACTTACAATATGTTAAAAGTTGCGTGCATTTTTAAGGAAGTGTTTCGTCGTTTTGGTAATTGGGATAAGGGGTTTGAGTATGTTCCAAGTAATGAAGATTGGGAAAAGGTTAGAAATGTATGTGAGTTCTTGGAGGTCTTTAGTGATGTCACACATGTCGTATCGGGTTCTCAATACCCAACTGCAAATTTATTTCTATCCGAGGTTTATAGAGTGAAAGAATTGCTAGATTTGAAATGTGTGGACAGAAAATTGTATATTAGGGATATGGCTATCCCAATGAAAGAGAAGTTTGACAAATATTGGTCAGAATGTAATTTGGTTATGTCAATAGGTTCGGTGTTAGACCCAAGGTTCAAGTTGATCCTTTTAGACTTTTGTTTTCCAATTATCTACGGAGAAGAGGGGAAGAAAAATATGGATATTGTTAAAGAAGCATTAAGGGATTTGTTTCAAGAATACGTTGATGAGCAAGTCGGAATCAATGAACAGGGAAACAATGGAAAAGGGTTATCTAATATGGAGTCATCATCAAGCAATAGTAGTTCGAGTAGACAAACAAGTTTATCGGGTAAGCTTTGTTCTTGGGGGAATTTCCAAATATGGTCAATTTTTGAGCCAAACAGATACCATTGTTAAGCCTGCAAAATCAGAATTAGATTCTTATTTGGATGAGCCTATTTTTCCTATTGTCGGAGATCAATTTGATGCATTAGAATGGTGGAAAGCAAATCGAGGAAAGTATCCGGTGTTGTCGTTGATGGCTGCTGATGTGTTAGCTATTCCAATCACAACTGTTGCGTCTGAATCAACTTTTAGTGCTGGTGGTAGAGTCATTGAGCCTCATAGGGCATGTTTGAAACCTAAAACAGTGGAAATGTTGTTGTGTGGAGCTGATTGGGCGCGTGAACTCTATGGACTTAAGAAGATGTCACAGGTACATATTGATTATTTAGACCTATAAGTACATATTATCATTAGTATTACACACTTTAATTTCTTTTTTATACTTATGTTAACTTATCTAGAAGGATAAGCATAAATTGAAGGAAGTGGAGATTGACTTGAACATTCCTTATGGTGAAGGTATGTTATAATAGAATTTTTAAATTATGTTTGTATGTTAATTGTAATTTGATAATTTTCATATGTGTAATATATCACTTTTTTTTGTCTTTTTCTTTTTCCAGCAAGTGGCTCGATCCATAACTAATGATGTGTATTTGGGATTGGTAATATGATTATTCTCATCTCATTTGAGGTATTTTAGCTTATTTGTTCACTTTCGTACAGAATGGTGTTTATCAGTTTGTGATTAAAATAAGTTGCCATGTTTTCCTATCATTTCACTTCAAGACAGCAGCAGTTGGTAGCATTTAAGAATGCTGATATTTGCAGTATCTAATACTCAACTTCTTCCGTTCATGAAATCAGGTTCCGTTAAGTGTAAACCAAGGTTCTGCAGTAAGATAATATGTGTATCTCATGTATGTATGATGCTCTGTGGAGTAGCTCACTTTTTTTTTTCACCTATTAGAATTTCTAATTAGAGAACTGTGAAGTGACATGTAAGTAGAAATGTTTGATATCAGAATGAACAGTGTGTTAGTTTCTGCGATGTAAATATAAAACTTTCAGCAACTAAAGACCTACCAATCATTCTCCTCATTCCTGCTGATTGGCTCTTTGTCCTGCCCTAAGTTTGATTTCCTTGGTGCTTGGAGAAGTTGATATCTGAGCATGCGAAGAAACTGAAAGCTTTGGTTAGATTTGGATAATTTAGTTGGTGAATATTTGAATTTTGATGATTGGAAATGATTATTAGAGAGATGGTCACTGTTCTCAAGGCGATATGGCTAGGTGTGACAAGTCTGGGAAAGGGTCAAGCTGTCATTTGACAGCATTCCCCTTGTTTATTTGAGTTTCTGATATGAAAATAGGAGGAATGGATTTCTAAGAACATATGTTAATAACATGGTACAGAACATGGTAAGAACATAGTGTTAGTGTATACTCACTGTTTCCTGTTATGAATTTATTGTGAGTATTGAATTTGATGTGGAGAAAGATTATCATTTTACAAAATATGTCATTGTCCATTTAAACTGATTTTTCTTCTTCTGGAATTTCAGGAGTGTGGCACTTTGACCAGATGCTCCTCAACGAGACAGCTGCAGTGTGATGAACTAGTAGATGTTTCCTTCCGTCTTATCAATTTACATGAAATCTAGCAGCTTTCTACAGTTTTAGGTGTATGCTTTAGAGAGGATTTGGTTTGTTCTTAGTGAGAAATTAGTACGGAGTATTAGTTAAAATCTATGTTTATGTTAGAAACAAGTCGTGATCTTCTTTCCTTTGCTCCTCAATTTCAATGTCAGCTTACTTTTTGGTTTAAACAAGTAATTGAAGAAAACAAGGTGCAGGTTTTGGTTTTGTACATGATTGATAAACAATGCAGCAGGTTACAGATTTTAGTTTGATGTTTGAGCCTTGGATTTATAATTTTTGCTGTGAATTCAAACATGTGTTGGATTGATAAACAATGCAGCAGGTTTTGTACATGATTGTAAACTATGTAACCCGACTCGACTCGATTTTACCCGACTCGACCCGGCCTAATCCAACTCGACATGGCATATCCGAGTCGAACCCGGGTACTCGTCGAGCCCGATTCCAACTACCCGAGTCGAACTCGGCAGACCTTGGTGCAACTCGACTCGACCCGCTTAAACCCGACTCGATTTTTCTTCATTGTAGACTCGACTCGAACTCGGCCATACCCGACTCGAACTCGGCCCGTTTGCAGCTCTATCTGTGATGGCCTTTATCTTGGCGGGATCTGCTTCTATGCCGCGTTCTGTGACCATGTATCCCAAGACTTTCCCTTTGACTACTCCGAATGAGCATTTGGCGGGGTTGAGTCTCATTTTGTGCTGTCTCAGTCGATTGAAGAATTTTTCGAGATCTACGAAGTGTTGGCCATCCGTCCCCTTCGAGTGGATAATCATGTCGTCCACATACACCTCTATTTCTTTATGGATCATGTCGTGGAATAGTGTCGTGACTGCTCTCTGATAGGTAGCCCCAGCGTTCTTGAGGCCAAACGGCATGACCGTGTAGCAGAACGTTCCCCAAGGTGTGGTGAATGCTTTGTTTTGGCCGGGTCCTCTTCGCCATGAGGATTTGGTTATACCCCGCGAACCCGTCGACGAATGAGCGGACCTCGTATGCCTTGTGGCATCGACCAACATGTCTATGTTTGGTAGCGGGAAGTCATCTTTAGGGGATGCCTTGTTCAAGTCTCTGAAATCAACACAAACTCGTATTTTCCCGTTCGACTTGGCTACTTGCACCGTGTTTGCTAACCATTCCGGATATTCAATCACTTTGATGAACCCTACATTCAAGAGTTTCATGATTTCTTCTTTCACTTGCATTGACCTTTCCGGCTTGATTCTGCGTAGTTTCTGCTTGACTGGCTTGGCGTTGGGTAGCAAGTGGTATCTTGTGTTCTACAACCGATCGATTCAACCCAGTGCATATCTTTGTAGGACCAAGCGAATACGTCGACATATTCTACGAGGAGCCGGGTCAAGGTTTCTCTGTCTTCCCCCTTGAAGAAGCTGCCGATCTTTGTTTCTCTGGGGTCTTCCGTTGTCCCAAGATTAACCGTTTGCATTTCCTCGTCGTCAACGGGGCCATTCTTTCCACAACGACCTACTTGCTTCGCTAATTCTTTTAAGATTTGTTCGTTATCTTGATCTATCTCATCGTATGATTCATTATTAACGTGTTCGTTATATTGATTATTATTAGTTAATTCATCATTTA
The DNA here is from genome assembly GCA_022495995.1 of Adenophora triphylla var. japonica. NCBI lineage: Eukaryota > Viridiplantae > Streptophyta > Magnoliopsida > Asterales > Campanulaceae > Adenophora > Adenophora triphylla. The sequence continues at coordinate 248,698 of JAFEMH010002520.1, read as the reverse complement.
CGATGTTAGCAATCTCAGGGTACTCGGGAAGATCAAAGTTTTCATTAAGGAAGTAAGGGAATACATGTTCAGCCACCGCCTCGATTTCCTCTTGAGTGAGTTCATCGGAGGTGGAGCCTGCTTCTAATGTAAAAGTTGTAGGGCCTATCTTCCTGCGAGGGTGGGGAGTGCAACCAAGCTCTTTGATCATGAAGTCTTCATCAACAACTGGTCCTCCGGTGACGTGCCAGTTTAGAATTGGCTTATCACATTTCTGTATTAGTCTTGTGTAGTCGGTAGTTGGAGCATCCCCCTTGGATATTGCATGAATCTGGCTGTCTTCTAACCGCACAGGTCTTGGAATTTTCGCCAGCATGTCTTCTCCCAACACAAAGTCCCATTCGCTTGTCATTTTCGCCTTCGTGCCCCACAAATCATTAGGGATCAGTGGGACGGATTCTGTTTCATCTGGAGAAGCATCGCAGTCGCTGAAGATTTCAAAGCCCGGTTGGCGCTTTCCTTTATCATCAGTCCATGGTTCTGAAAAGATAAAGTAGGGAATACTTTCCCCTTCTCGAACAAAGTAGCCATTGAGTGTCCTCCGATATGGTTTGAGGTTGCAATCCTTGAACTTTGGGTCGTTGCAGTCTTTGTACGAGGTTCCTTCCCACTTGATTTGAGTGAAGCCCCACTCTTCTATGTCATCTTCATCGTGGATGGAGATGTCGTATCCTAGTCCATGCTTTGTGTGAGGCGGGGGGACCGGTGGTGGTTCCGTTATTCCTTGTAAGTGCTTTCCAAGCCCCAATCCAGGAAAGTACCCTTTTGCTAGCATCATTCTCCAGACAGGAAGGCTTCCGGAAAACCTAAGTGCCTTTGAGTAGTCGTTCTCGTTGTAAGTGTCTATGACATTCACAGTGCTTTCTTTCTCGATCTCAGAAACCCTTTGAACGGGAAATCGAAGTGCTATGTTGTACTTCGAGGATAGGACTAGCAGTGACCATCTCTCCGTGTATGGTGACTATAGTGTTGTTGTGTCTGAACTTGATGCATTGGTGCAAGGAGGAGGGCACACCCCCTATGTCATGTAGCCAAGGGCGACCAAGTAGCAAGTTGAAGGATGCCGGGATGTCGATGACTTAAAATTCGATGCTCATAGTGACTTGTCCCATTTCTACAGGTATTACAACTGATCCCAGAGCGGTTCTAGCAGTACAATCGTACCCCCTTACAGTATGCCCGGATGGCTTGAGGTCTTTGTGGGTGAGGCCTAATGATGATAAGGCTTTCTTCGGGAGGACATTGATTGCAGAACCATTGTCAACCAAAATGCGTGGCATTCGGTACCCATTCACCTTAGCAGTTATGTAAAGGGCCTCATGATGATTGTTCCCATAAGTCAGTGAAAGTGATGACGTTGCCAAACTGCACTTGGCCAATCATTTGAGTGAGCTCTTCGGGTGTTGCTTCTGAGGAAATGGTCATTTGAGCTAATGCCTTTTTCAACATCTCACGGTGCTTGTGAGATGCTCCTATGAGATCCCAAACCGAGATATTTGCTTGTGTCTTTTTCAATTAAGTTAAGAGAGGGTCCTCCGGTTCATTTGACGATGAGGCTTTAGCTTGTTTTGGAGGATTTTCATCCCTTGGGTCTTTGTTGATGATCACACGACCGGATCGTGTGAGTAGGTTGACTGTTTTAGACCCCTTCCCCTTTTGTTCTAAGATTTCCTCCCAAGACATCATATAACAGAAAGAAGATTCATTAAATTCAAGAGGGCTCTCGTCCACAATTGTGGCTAGACGAGTAGGGTCCTCGAAGCTACTTTCTATCTCTATTAAATTGACTTCATTGTTTGGCAAAGGATTAGTAACAACATTTGGTAACCCTATCTCTTTATCGTCAAACAAATCTTGGATGACGTCTTTCAAGTGGAAGCAAGAGTTGGTGTCGTGACCGGTGAAGTTGTGGTACTTGCAGAAGAGGTGATGAGCATGGTTGGCAGGAAGATCTTTCTTTGGAGGCCCACCTTCTCTTGGTTTGATTTTCCCATTCTTGACAAGCACTTCGAAGAGTTCTTCTTGGGTGATTCCTTCAAGCTTGTCATAATGTCTATCCTTCTTCTTCTTTTGTGGTGGGGGCACCGCGGAGTATTTACCATTTCCAGGATGATTGAAAACAATGGCATTGACAGATGCATCCTTGGGATTGGAAGAGGAAGAAGAGCTCTTGTTGTAACGGAATCCACTTTCTTTCTTGGCTTCCCTTTTCTGTTTGATGAGGTCATCTAACCGTATGCCCGACTTGTGAAGTTCGGCGAAGCTAGGAAAATAGTTTCCGGCTAGCTTGTCTTGATATTCCTCTCTAAGGCATTGTATGAGGATGTGAATTTGTTCGTCTAGGCTGGGCCTATCAACAATTTCGGTTAGCTTGGTTCTCCACCTTTTAACAAAATCTGTGAAGGACTCGTTTGGAAGCTGCTTGGTTTGCTCAAGATCCCTTCTAGTGGTGCGATAAGTGGAGTTGTCCTCGTATTGTTTTTGGAAAGTACAACTAGCGAGTGGCCAGTCTAGTCTTGTTGAGAGTGGGAGAGTCATATACCAATCTCTAGCAGCACCATCGAGAGTTTGTGGAAAGCATTGGGCTAACAGATTGTCATCAACACCCATAGGTAGCATGGCCCAAGAGTAGGTCTCCAAATGTGATTTGGGACAGGTGGTGCCATTGAATTTTGCAATGTCGGGTGTCTTGTACTTTCTAGGAAGCTTTGACATGGACTGACGGAGGGTATCGTAATCAATAGAGAGTGAGGCTCCCTTACTCACATCAAGGGATGCAAGTTTCTTTTCCAGCATGGCCATGGTAAGGGGTTCATTCTTGCTTTCCCCCTTGCTTTCTTTCTTGGATGTGCAGCTTTCATTGTCGGATGAGGAAGATGATGAGCTAGACTCGTACCTCTTTTTCTTGCCTTTGCTTTTGCGGCGACCCTTGGCCCTTTTAGTGTATGACTCCTCTTCTCCGGAGGAAGAGTCATTTTTCTTCTTCTTTTCTTTGTTGGCTAGTGCAGCCCTAAGCTCTTGAATTTCTTCCACGAGAGTGTGGATTTGGGAAGCTTGCACTTCTAGGCGATCATTGGCTTCTTCCAGAAGTTTGTGGTTGTTTTCGGACAGGGTCTCATTTCCCGGAATGTTGTCGATGTCGGACATTGTGTTGGGAGTCTTGGAGTTGAGTAGCTTCGGAAAACTGACAGAAGATATGCAGATATCAGGATCTAGCCCCAACGAGTCGGAAGCAGGCTTAAATGGCTCAGGCTCAAATTCAGCAGACAGAAGCATTATCTCGTGCGAGATTAGTAATCCCGCGCGAGATAATCACACGGAAAGTCGATTTTTATTTAGCCCTAATTTTTGGTCGGAACGGAAAGTCCGTTTTGAGGGGTTTCTAAGGCCTTTATCAGAACCTAACGACTAAGCAATCAATCCGATTTTTGTAAAACAAAGCCATGTAAGATTGTTTTTTTGAAGGATTATATGCACATTTTTCTTGAAGGGACATCCGAAAGGGTCATTCCGAAGGGACTTTTTCCGAAGGGACTTCTCCGAATCCTTCTTTATTGTCAATTTTGCATGGCTTTGTTTTGGTCAAAAACAAGAAAAGATCACCGAGTCAAAACCGACCGGTCACGGAGTGATCCTAAAAAGTCAATCTACATGAGAATGTGGCGATGCAGGGCTGGAAGGCTAGGCTCCCCGCGATATGACAATCTAAGTGGATTGAATACGCGGAGTGGGATTGTCCAACTTCGGAGAGACCGGCGACTAGGTGGTTACCGTCATCCGTCCTTAGTGTGGGTCCCGGGTTTATAGAGGGTATGCAGTGCAATGACAGTTATAGTATGATGTGCGCGTGTGTGATAGTCAATCTATGTGATAGAGTAAAATAGAAAGTTTTTTTTGAAAGTCAAAAGAGAAAACAGATAGTGGCCGCACCAAGTGGTTGCCTACGTTTCTCCCAATCTAGGAAGACTCAGGCCGTCGTAGTTCCACATAAAGAGAGATAAAGAGAGATAAATAATTTAATTTACAACTCCCGAATCCCCAATGGACCGGACTTTAATTAAATAAAACCCAATCACACGCAGTTCATAAATAATAATCAATTATTTAAGGAAAATAAAGGTTCGAGTTCTACACCTCAAGGGAGGCCTTAAGATGCAGGAACTCTGCAGATAATGAATCCTGGGATCCCCCTTGCGTGTTCGACTCTCGTCTTGGATTATGAGATGAACGGGAGAAACCAGAAAACAACCAGATTGCCGAGGCGATATCTCGCGCGAGATATGATATCTCGTGCGAGATATGCCTCATCTGAGAGCAGAAAATCGAATTTACAATTTTTTTTGAAAACCTCTCTTTTAATTTTGACGCAAGTTTAAGCCTCTTAATTTTCAGTCCCCAGCGGAGTCGCCACTGTAGCGTTGCGAGAAAGAAATTCTGATTCCTTTTATTTTTTATGAGTCGCCACCTATATTATTTGATTGGAAACATAGAAAAACCATTCGAAAGAGATTTGAGTTCGGGGCTTAGGTTATGAAATGGGTAGGTTTAGAAGGCATCCATTTCACCCAATCCGGAGATCGGTCTTGCTAAAGAAAAGAGAGGTTTTTCAAAAGAAGAAGTAAAAAACGAATCTAAATACTACAAATAAAGGTCCATTTGACGAGGTCAAACGGAATGTAGAATCGATTGCTTCGAGACCGTCTCCATGATTTGGAGAGGCTCTAGGCCGATCCTAGATTCTATGGACTTATACCACTCTAACAATCAATTAGAAGGAAGTTTAGGAATTACCTTGCGTGAGGTGATTTGGGCAGAGTTTCGACTCAAGTTTAGAGTCGACCCTTCACACGGACAGAGCTTCGCCTTGGTCCTTGGTTTGGAGATTGATGCTTATTTATCAACAAGGTTGACAAACAAACTATGAGGTGAGTTTTTAGGGTGATTTTGAGGGATTCCTTCAGGGAAAGAAAACGACAAAATGTGTGTGTTGTGTAAATTCGAGGTTTGGGATTTTCGACTTCCGACCCCTGATCCCTTGGAAGTCACCAAGTATTTATAGAGGTTGGATATGAAGAAGTGGAGAGTTAAAACCCTATCAGATGGTTCTAGAACTCCTCTCCCATTGGTTGGCCGGAGAGATAAAGTTTTATCCGGAAAGAGGTTGAAATCGACGAGGGAACGTCGTCCGCAATCTGCAGAGGGGGATATCTCGCGCAAGACACGCCATCTCGCGGCGAGATATTGCTCCTGTGGACAGTTTTGTCCTTTTCTCGTTATCTCGTATGCAGTTTAGTCCCAAACTAACGGTAGTTAGTCAAAACTTAACGAAACATGACGAAATGGTGGATTTCTACTTCTTGACTCAAAGCGAGACTTAGAGTGGTATAAGTATGATCCGATGTGTTCAGAATGGGGTGTCTACAGCATGACCAGGGGGTACTGCGGTCCTGGTGATTCTGATGAAACTGGGATGGAGGCTTGGTAACCCATCGAAGCCTGAGTGAGGAATGGATTTGTGAAAGCTGTGTGAGGAGCGGCCGAGCTAGCGTCATTACGAGGAAGGGGCTTCTGGCGTTGCCCTAGACCTGCACCGGCTGTGGAAGCATTCCAAGCTGTTGCCGCGGAGGCCACGATAGATTGGTTCCAAGCGAGGTGGGATTCCAATTTCTTTGTGGTATTCCGAGGTAACCCGACCATGAGAAGACATTCCGTGCGATTTTGCCCCCGCGATTGAGCCGTGAACCGATCGGTCACGTTAGACTGCATGGGTCCGGTAGTACGTATTTGGGGTTTCTTTGTCCCGTTGAGACGGTCATGAAGGGATCTTATGAGGCTTGTGCGGTGCGGGGATTGGATATCTTGAAGCTGGGTTCTTTGTCAAGGCATTTCAAACCGATGTAACCGAGAAGCTCTGGCGATGCATGCCCGGCTGTGAGGCATACCAGCTATTGTGACATACCGAGCCGACCAGACGCTTTGAGGCATACCATACCCAAATCGGATGAAGTCAATTTGTTTCTCCAAGCAGCTGTCCCTGGGCGGAGCTGTGAATGTATATCAAACCGAAATTTGAAAGGATGGGCGATTCGCGAGTTGAGAAGAGTGTGAGGAAGGTGGTGGTAGTGCCCGGCCAAGATAGGGATGGGGATCCTTTTCCTCTTCTACCGTGAAAGTTCCATCGGGGTTGAGGGCAATCGTCAAACCAAAATTACTGACATCTTCCAAGGACGAACATCGAAACCTCATTCGATTGGCACAAGGAGTTTTATGGACTCGGGTTCCAATATTAGTCATAGGAATATGATGAATTTACGGTCTTGGTTAAAATTCCGTCCTCGTCCTTGGACATCAAAGAAGCTGCACTTGACTAGCCCATGACCAACATGGCGATCAAATCTCATCTTGCTTGGTGGAGCCTTGGTGCGAAGAGATGTATTTGCGAAGTCTTGATTTGGAAGAAGTAACTTGGCAAAGCCTCGGTCTCATATTTGTGAATCGACACAATTAGAGAGGCTTCAACTTTGGTAGGCATCAGGCCGATGCGAACAAAGACCTAACCCATCTTGTAGCGAGTGAAGAACCAACGTTCTTGAATTATCATGTAGCAAAAGAGGCAACCCATCCTTCCATATTTACTTTATTATTTTCTTTATTCAATTAGTCATAGGAAGAAAATGTAAAAGCAAGACAATTTTAGGAATGTATACTGCGGGGGCATATTTTTTTCGAAAAGTGGGGATGAATCCCGATTTGTATTATTTGATGGCCTCATTTGTGAAGGCACAAAAGAACTCGCTTTGGGTTTGACTCTTTTGAAAGAGCATAAGTTTAGAAAGGTTTGTAAAAGTGTATGGAAGCCCCTGGCGACGAGAAAATTAGTGTTTAGCTCTATTTTTCCTATAATGTAGAAAAAGAAGACTTGTCGAGACATCTGAAAATATGTTTTATTCAAAATGATCACAAGATTTCTTAAAACCCTTTATTAATGTTCGGGTTATTCAACCCCTAATCTCGATATGAACAAACATTTTGATTAATCATGAGGAGAAAGTCAACTGATACCAAGAGTCGAAGTTGGCGAATGGTGAAGAGGGATCGTGTATGGGAGAGGCTATTGGTAAGGCCGGATTTTCTGGGATTTGAATGTGTTTATGACCGGACCATTTACGGTTGCCTACGTTCCCCTCATTGTGAGGAGCTCGGGTCGCCGTAGTTCGGGTACGAAGCTGTGTTTGGCTTTAGAAAAGGGGTATGAACATTTGTGGTACTTTTGGTGAAAAGGCTCGGATAGGAAGTTTGGATGATAAGGTGCGGGCCTTGAGGTGATTCCTTGACAAGTCATTTTGAGCGATTCCGTTGCTTCTTGATCGTCGTCCTTCATCGGGGGAGAAAGATTTTGGATGCAGCTTAAGGGCTTATGATATGTTTTGCCGTTGCTTTACTTTGCTCCCTTGTTTCGACAACTTCCGTTCTTCGGGCTTTAATTTTGCCCATATGTCAAACCTTCGATCGGCGGTGCTAGGTCCTTGGCCTCATTTTTTGAAGCTTTTGTTTTTTTTTGAAGCTTTTTTTTTTGAAGCTTTTTTTTTTTGAAGCTTTTTTTTTTTTTTGAAGCTTTTGTTTTTTTTTTTGAAGCTTTTGTTTTTTTTTGAAGCTTTTGTTTTTTTTTGAAGCTTTTGTTTTTTTTTTTGAGCACTTGAGGACGAAGGCAAGTTTCTACTTGAACTTTCTTGATGCATGGGGCGGAGGCAAGCCCTGTTTTTCGATATGGGGTCGATCTCCGATGATGAGTGACCTTTTGTTGTCCCTTGATGTTGCCGCCTTCGTTGACTTGATCAAGGTGATGATGGGGATATGTTTTGGAAAGTGTATGGCTTGATGGAGGCCTTTGTGAGGTGAGGAAAGTGTATAGGGAGGGCATTAGTTGACTTTCTCGTACCAATTAATTAAAATCTTAATCATTTCCAGAGATTATTTGTTGAGCGATGCGAGTGATCATTTAAAATAAAACCATTTCATTAAATGTAATGTAGGTGTGCAAATAATGTCTCAAGTCTAGCGAGAAAAGAAAAAGACTCTTTTATAGAAAACTCAAGATTAACTACAATGTCCAAGGAGGACTTGATTGAACGAAGGAAGTACTAGAACCTACGAAGACTGTTTTAATATTAAAGGATGGGTAGCCCCTAGTCTAGCTACTCTTTGTTGTTGGACTGCCAAGATGCTTGAGCTTTCCATCTTTACGGTAACTTCACGATTCCATTACTGAGGACCGAGGCGGTGATCGATTACGTGCCCATGATACAGGTGGGAGTGGAGGAGTTTGAGGCCATGGAGCAGGTGGGGCGAGCACAAGTTGTCCAAAGAAACGGGTCGGAAAAGTCACGGGGACGAACTTTGTCGGCGAGCATATTGATGGAAGGAAGTGAACACGAGAGGACCTTGAGGGGTATTGGGCTCTGTTTGGGAGGATTCGGCGATGCGGCTGGTTGTTTTGAGTGAAAGGGGTGATACTAGGCGGTTGTGTCTTCGGGCCTTTCTCAAGCTTGGAGCTGCATTAGACAAGTGTGCTGCAGGGCGAGGTTGTCCTATCGGATTCTCTCACTTCGGGCACTTGAATTTTGCGCGCAGAATCATTTCTTTGCACAGTTCGACATCTTGGGTCAAAGGAGTGCTAGTACTTATCATAAGATCAAGCTTCTCCTGCATTTGTTTCACTTGCTCTATCAATATTGCCACATGGGGATCAACGGGAACATTCGAGTTCTTGGAACTCGCAACAAGACTCTTATCGGCGAGAGGGAAACACGGCCGCGGGTGGAGCGACGGGTGAATTCACTAAGTCCGGTAGATGACGACAACGGAAAACTTGTGGCATCCGAATTTTCTTTTAGCAACTCATGATCGCATTCGAGGTGGGTGTAGAGGCTTGAACATAGCCACATAGCTCAAGGCGATTATGTGAAGTGGAGCATAAGCTGGCGGTATTCTTGAAATTGAGGAACAGGTGTGATGGAGCCCGAACTCGTTACGAGGAGGCGAGGGCGATGGAGCCCTAATGGCACGAGATCTTTGGAAAGGGCTGAAGAGGAATTGTCCTTGGCAAGGGATCATATGTGGATGGAGGGAGGTGTTGGCCGCGGGATGGAGAGTTATAGGATGAAGGGGTGAAATCACTTGTTTACGAAGTCTCATCTTCGACCATGACCGAGGAACCATTCGCCTCAGCATTACTGAACTCCATGGCGGCGGAGAGCATTGATGAGCGGGTCGGTTGTTCTTCATGAATCTTATGGGCGTTTTCCAAAGCCGGGACTAACTCTTCCTTCTAATCATCGGATTTCTTGTATCCTTACTACTTTACGCCAAATCTGCCATCGAGATCATTATCATCCCATTTAACCTTGGCGTCGATCGTGAACTTATCGGAGGCGCGAGTTCAAAGCATTTCACCAAATCCGGCTTTGCCATGGCCACATTCTTGTTGCGGTCAAACCATCCATTCTCAACATTTGTTGCGACTAAATCATACGGCTTGTCGAGTACATTGAATTCACGAGTTTGAATCATAAAATTCAATCATGTTTACATTCGCGTTGTTTGGGAAATGACCATTGGCGGGGTTGAGATCAGAGGCGCTCGAGTTTGCCCTTCTTAATTAATCCACTGAATCACCTTTCTCAAAGGCTGTACGGTTGTCGGTCGTATGACCGTGAGTGCTGATGGAAAGCACAATGCTTAGTGGTGTCAAAGGGATTTTGGGATCCTTGGGCGATAGTTTCTCATGGGTTCGAGGAGACCTGCTCTAGCAAGCTATTTAAAACTTTGCTTAAGGGAACACCCAAATCCTCGGGATTCGAGATTTGGTCATTGACTTGGTCACCATTACGAACGGGGTTTGCGGTTTTGGTCCATTGGGGCGCTCAAGCTTGCCGTTTCGATTAACCTTTGAACCGCTCTCTTCAAGACTATGCGGTTGTCGGTCGTGTGGCCATAATGATCATGGAAGGCGCGGTGCTTACTCATGTCGAGAGGTGCATTTGAGCTCCTTGGATGGTAGTCCTTGAGAGGCTCCAAAGGCCTACCCTTACTAAGCCCTTGAAAATTAAGCCCATGGGCATCCCAAGATCATCAAAAGCGTTCTCGTTGCCTTAAAGGACCACCATTTCTTGGTTGCTTTTGGGGGCCGTCAATTGTACACAATGCCTTCTTTCCTTTACCGGATGTCGGAGCCGTGTTGGAAGGGTAAGGTTTATAGCGGCGAGACATGTTCGGACTCGTAGTCTTTTCCCGTGCACGAACCCTTTTGATGTAATCATCAATGTAATCGTCGAGATTCGACCTTTTGTAAACTTCATTCGTGTCGGATACACAAGATTGATATGGTGAGATGGCCCGAGTCGAGCGATCGTCGATACTCTCGTTGCTAGGCTTTTCTTGTACCTTCTTAATTGGTTCTACCAATAATCCATTAGACGAGTCAATAGGAACATTAGGATTGCATGACCCCGCCACAAGATTGGCATTAGCAAAGCGAAACCACGGTAGGAAGTACTGCGGTGGGAGGAATGACAGATCCCGAGCATTAAAAGCGTGGCCGTAATCTTCCTCATAAGGCACAGCGGTTGCCGAAGATGAAGATATATGGCTCGTAATGGGTGGATACCGGGGAGCGATGAGTGCGGATCCGGAAAGGCTGCTTGAAAACATGAGGTTTGAGGCATCGTAACAGTAGGATTGAATGTGTCTTGACCGCTGAGGAACATGGCTGCAAGGGAAACGTGTATACGTACTTGATGAGCGGGGAGCGGCTTGCGTAACGGCCGGGTGGAGAATTTGATGAGGAGCATTTGACCTTGTCGGACTTCCCAGCCGGAGGGCGGGGTAGAGCACGATGAAGTAGTGATAAAAGCACAGTGGCCCACGTGATCTTGCGGTATCATAGGGGCCGGTGTGCTTTGAGAATTGGAGGAAGCAAGGCGGCCCCCTACGAACCATGGAGCACGAGAAAGCAGCTGTCCCATTCCGAGATGGTGACCGAGCCGGCCCGATGCGGTGAAGTAGTAGCCCGGCCCCTTGAGGCGTGGCGAAAGCCAGCGATTCAATCTGGTGGTGAGACTGAGAGGCAGGGCGGGTTGACCTAGATCGGTTTGTTGAGGAGTATCGAGTGTAGGGTGAGATGTCTTGGTGGCCAATTCCGGTTGATGGCCGGTCCGGCCGAAGTTTTGGAGTAAGCGGCCGACCCATTCAAGGCTGCGGGCGAAACGGTGATTGAAACTCGGAGGTGGCGAGAGGTGCCGGGGGAAGTTGACCAAGATCGGTTTGTTGAGGAGTATCGATACGATGAGGCCGAGAGGCGGTGAGTGATAGGCTTGGGGATGCTTGGCCCATTAGTAGTTCCACACGAAAGGAACAGGGCATTTGACGGTAGTTGGCATACCGGGAGGGTAATTAGTTCCAATCTTCGCATTAACCGTAAAGGTTCCATTAGGGTTGCGAACGATTGCTAGCCCACAGTTTGATACCTTCCAATAAGCGGCGATGCGAGCCTCTTGATGTTGCCTTATACGTTCCAACATCGATTCCCTTTGCTCGGCATTTTGCGAATTTCCGGGGTGCGGATGTATCGTCCCCCTGTTCTCCTCTGAGTTGGCCATTACGAAACTTTGAGCCGAAGCGAGGAGGAAGCGACGAAGTATCGACTCGGAATGGTAAATTTGAACAAACGATGACCGGGGCTTGATCCAAACTTTGCTTCTTGTGGAAGGCACGAAAAGGGTGTGGTTCGGACTCGGGAAAGCGGAACGAGGTTGGTGTTTGGGCTTAGGGCTCATGCGACATGCGATTATTTGTTTAAATTTACTTAAAACATGTTTTATTAAACCTAATCGGTTGGAAAAGATTGCTCTTCTTTTCACAAACTACTGCTGGGATCTGGATCGGTGGGCCCCGTCACTACGTCTATAAGCCCCTCGTATTCCACACTGTATTTCGACCTCCCGGGGTGGACGGCCCGGGCGAGGTCCTATAGGGCAAGCGGGTCCCACCGGCCGAAAGAAAAACGATCCTAAAAGTACGGCGGGTAATCGAGTCTTAACGAGCATTCGATGTAAATTACGGACAAGGCGACGTCAAAGTCAAGATCATGTCCAGGAGCTCGACAAAAGTCGGCATGATTTGGGTGATAAATGTCCACAATTGATCTTGACTTGTCGTCAATTAGGCCGTAATTAGGCATGGAATAATCATTAATCCTTGATGACTCGGTGTCATCTTTGGGAGTCGATGTATAATTTGTGCCGGTCGAGCCGAAGTCAAGGCGCCGGTCAATATCTTGGTCAAAGTCTGCGGCGGAAAACCGGCGGAACTTCGGCGATTAGGGTCCCAGAAAGATATTGAGTCGGTATGCCGACAAAGGCTTGAAAGGAAAGGTCTATACACGAGACGGGGCATGACACGGACCCGGACTAAAAACCAACCGGGTCTCGGACAAAGTGTGTCACGGACAAGTGCATGGTCGACACGAGGCTCCATAGGATGTTTGGGTAGTCTGTGCTCATCCGAGAGCGTAATAAGACCAAACGGACCGCGACAAGGATTTCCCCGGGTTCGGGACGTAGTGTGCGGTGTAAGGTCACGTGCGCGTAGTGTGCAAAGCGATCTATCTTCTTTTACGAGTAAAATAGAAATTTTTTATGTGTCTTAAAAAGCATGATGCATGATTTTTTTTTTTGAAAATTTTCTTTTTTTTTTTTAAACTCTTTTTTTTTTGAATTTTTTTTTTTTGAATTTTTTTTTGAAAGTAAATGCACACATAAGCACATAAACACAAAAATTCCAACGGTTAGGGACATAATTCCGACAGTCAAAATTTTGACTTTTTCCGAGGCGGCCAAAACAACACGAAAATGTGCAAAAATCAACACACACACAACAAATGATTTTTAATGCCGGGACGGAAGCTTGACCCTCAAAAGCTTTTCTTCTTTTTTTTGAAAACAATGATACCGGTACGTGGGATTGTTAAACCACAATTTATCCCCGACTACGGGAAGTTTAATGGTTTCCACCAATATACCAAATATCATTTTTTTTAGAAAAAGCTTATTAATCCCAGCGGAGTCGCCCTGATGATGATGTACCCGATTTTTTTTGAAAATCAAACGGAGTCGCCACGCCATTTTAATTTTGAGGGCCAAAACTTTGAAAAATGCCCGAGATCAAGAGATTCGAGTTCGGAGGTCACGTTACGCGCCGGGAAGGACGTTAGTGTGCACCCGGAACGCCTCGTAAAAACGAGTCTTCCAAACATTCAAAATCCTTTGTTGTGTGTGTGTGTGGGTGTGTGTGTTTTGGCCAAAATAAGTTGAAACTGAGGTAAGTAAAAATTGGGAACTCTTTTTAAGGCTTTAAACTGATCCCATGATTTTTGGGTGATTTTTGGGTTGAGATTTGGAACTCAAAAGATTTTGGAAGTTGAAAACCATTTCTGCCAGAATGAAAAAAGCAGTTGACCCTTGACTTTGAAATGGACTTTAGGGCTTGAAAACTCCAGAATCTGGGAAAAGTCCGGGAATGAAAAATGTTCAAAACACCTTAAAAAGGTTTCTGTAAAAGAACTTTTCATTTTGGAGATGATTTGAGGGGTCAAAACCTTCTGGAAATCTCAGATCTGAAATCTGGATTTCCAGAGACTGATGAACTGACCTTTAAAAGAAAATTTGAAAAACGGAGTTTTACTCACACAAAAAATAAATTAAAAATATGTATGGAAATATCTGGATGTTGGCTACAAAAAGTATTTTGTAGTCAACACCAAATTCAAGTTTATCTATGTCCACAAAATTAGACCATGGCCTGAGGTCTGAGAAAATTGCTACTGGACAGCAACTTCTCAAGAAAGAAAATATGATTTTAAAGGGGTTTTGCATCCATGCTTGTCCCCATTTCCCTAGGTTTTGATTAGTGATCACTTGACATTTTAGTGGTGAATCAACTATATCAAACCATCCTTGGGAGTACATTAGGACTAAGCACTTCATTTGCTTGGGAAGGGGAATTTTATCCTTTGAAAATGAGATTTGATGTATGAAAATGATTTTTAGGGTTTTGGAAATGTGTTTTCTTTGCAAGAAAGTAAGAACACTTTGAAAATAATGTAGATCCTTGTAGAAGATCATCCATGGAGATGAACTTCCATGGTGATCTTCTTGGATCTAAAGCAAGAAGATGAATAAACTACATTTTGTAGCTTAAAAATGCATGCATGGATGAATTTTAGGGTAAGGAGAGGGAGGTTATACCTATCTTCCTTGTGTTTTGTGTTTGAAGTCTTGAATGTGAGAGTGTTTAAGGCTTGAATATGAGAGTGTTTGAGGGTGTTTAGGGTTGATGATTTGAGTTGGTTAAAGAGAAAACAAGTAGATAACAATGAAGTCCTCTATGTTTTCTCTCTAATCCTCCTCCTATAGGATGATTTGAGCTTGGATTGGTGTATGTATGAGAGTGATTTGAAGTGTTTGTGAGTGAGTGAGATTTGGGAAAGATTGGAGAGAAAATGGTGGCAATCTAAGGATTCTCACTTTGTTTTCTCTCTATATTTCGCGAGTTTCGTTGCTTTGTGATCAAATTGTGTTCTTTAGGCGAGAGAGGAGGGTTCAATTTATAGGCCACTTTGGGAGATGCAATCACATCCGCGCGGAGGGTCTGTTGGCGTGCCTTTGTTCATCGCTGATGCGGCTTTTGGGCAGGAGGAATAATCTTTTTAAAATTCAAACTGGAACTGTTTTTCAACTTACCAATTCGGGTTTTTTCCATTTCTTTTGCTTTTTAGGATTCCTTTCCTTGTTTATCTTTAAATGGCAATGCCCACTTTACCCTTGCTTTGTTAGAAAGGTTAGGGTTTGTTAGAAATGTTAGAAATGTTAAAACTTTCGTTAATTTTCTAACGAAAATACTAACAAACTCAAATTGGGGCACTTACAAGCAGGCCAGGAGTGCTAGGCCTAATGAGGGTGTGGGACAAAACGGCAAAGACAGGATAGTTCAACGACCTCCAACCCTCATTCATGTGCCGAGTAATGACTTAAGGGCTAGCCTCACCAGGAATAGGGAGCAGGAGGCTCAATCGGATTTGAGGACCCACTTAGAGGCCAATAGAAGCCGACGTGGTTCACCTGCCAGGACACAAAGATCTCAATCTCATAGGGACAGGAATGGGCGCAGGTCGCCCATAAGAGAAGAAAGGCGCAGGTCGCTACTTGGAGATAATAGGCGCAGGTCGCCATCCAGGGATGAGAGGCGTAGGTCACCCCAAAGGAATGACAGGCATAGGTCTCCAATTCGATCAGAAAGGGCTCATTCTCACCGAGACAGGAGGAGTAGGCAGGTAACTCCCCCCAGGAGCGAAGGTCAAAGGTCGAATGCCGTTCCCCTGCGAGGAGATGACCAGGGCACGGCTAAGGGAATATTGTTGATGAAGAAGAGGTTTGAACAATGGGAGGAGGAGAAGAAAAAGGACACTGGGAAGGTTGAACAAAACGGCTTTGCTCTTCAACCTTTGTCCAAGGAATTGAGAGACAGTCGACCTCCTGCTGGATTTAGGTTGCCCCTTCTAGAGAAGTATTCAGGGTCAACCAATGCAAAAAGTCATATAGCACATCTGGAAGCCACAATGTGCTTTGTCGCCAATGAGGACGACAATATGTGTAAAGCTCTCATAAGCACACTCATTGGGGCAGCCCTAACCTGGTTCAATGGTTTGGCAGCGGGTAGCATCTCCACCTAGACGTGTTTCAGGACAAGGTTCCTAGATCGCTTCTCAACTGCTGGAGCTCAAAAGGTGACAGTTACCGATCTAAGTAACTTGGTGCAAGCTAAAAATGAAAGCTCAATGAGCTACTTAACCAAGTTCAAGGAGATGGTGGATAAGATCGAGGAAGATCTCACTGACAGGGAGGTGATCAATTGCTTCCGGAATGGTATTTCCTCGGCAGACATGGATTACGAACTGACGGTGCGTACGGTGACTACTCGACAGTGGTTGTTCGAGAAGGTTTATAACGTGGCACTAGCCTAGGAGAGAAAAGAAAAGAAGAATTGGAAAGGTCCCAAGGTTGAGGTCGCCGATGACAAGAAAGACTCCAACAAAATGGAGGAAATAATAAAAATGGAAAGAACAGGACCAGGGCAACAGAGAAGGTGCTCGAGGCTTTCACTCCCCTAACGGTGAGTCGAACTGAAATCATGAATGCGGTCGAGCTGGCACCACCTGCCCCCATGAACCCAGGCAACAAGTTCAGGAGAGACAATAGCAAGTACTGCGATTACCACAAAGACACAGGTCATCTCACAGAGGATTGCTTGGGATTGAAGCGTATCATCCAGAGAATGGTCGACCAGGAAAGGCTCGATGCATATGTTAAAAGGCCTCAAGCTGGTGGGGGCGAGCAACCAGCAGGTGGACAGCAGGGACCAAGGCAACCTAGATTGAACTTGGGAGTCATCACAGAGCAAACCAGCAACACAGCCATCAAACATAAAATTTTTCAGCTCAACAAGGCCCCACATGTGCCTCCAAGGAGAGATGTCAGAGATGATGTGATCAGCTTCTACCCCCATGAGTTGGCAACCAATATGGCGGCTAGGGAGCAAGTTCTCGTCATCCCAGGTCTCATAGACGGATGTACGACGAGCAGACTCTTAGTCGACACGGGGGCCTGCAAGGATATTTTGTTCTACAAGACTTTCCAAGAGATGGGACTTAATGACGAGCAGCTTGAAAGATATGATGGCAGGTTGGAGGGTTTCACCAACCATCGAGTTGATGCCAAAGGACAGATTGAACTCGACGTCGACCTAGGCCAGCACCCCCACAGGGTAGTATCGAAGGTACAATTTATTGTGATAGATGTGAACAGTGACTATGCTGCTATACTTGGTATTCCTGGTCAGGTCGCGCTTGGAATGGTGGCATCAATCCCTCACCAGCGAGTCAAGTTCCCTACACCTGCTGGAGTAGGATGTGTACAAGGCACAGCTCGAGCCTACCTGGATCATGTTCTCAGAGAAAGAAAGAAAAGGGAGTTAGAAATTGAGGCTATGAGATGGTTACTTGAAGGCTGTCCCGATCGATCACCAAAACTACCCGATTGTCAACGATCGCCAATGTGGAAGAGTCGACCTATCGCTCAAATGACCAGGTTATGTTTGAGTCGACACGTCACTCTGAAACCACGCTGTCGATCCGGATGTAGTTATGGTCGACCAAGTCCTCATAGGCAACCTATGCCTCCAGATCGACAATAACTCGGGGGCCACCACCACCACCGCGGCGAGGTTGCGAGATAAAGTGGATGATATGATAGGCGAGGAAGCTCCACACTGGGGGCCGAGGAGAGACAAAGAGTTAGGGAGATCATCATTGAGACTCTGCGGTTCGAGAGATGGTCCAGAGCTGGAGGCTGTGGACGAGCTAGAATCAGTAGTCATCAACCCTTCCTACCCCGACCAAAAAATTCAGATTGGGAAACAATTGTCAGCTGAAGAAAGGCTGGAAATCATCGAGCTACTCAAGGGGAGCAATGATGTCTTTGCATGGAGAGTAGAAGACATGAAGGGAATCAAGGAAGAGGTCGCCATTCACAGACTTGAAGTCAACCCGACCATAAAGCCTAGACCCCAAAAATTGAGAAGTTTTGCTCGCGATAAGGAGGAGGCCATAAAAGCTGAGGTACAAAAACTTTTGAGTGCAGGGATAATCAAGGAGGCCACTCATACAACGTGGTTGGCCAATGTGGTCATGGTGAAGAAATCAAATGGCAAATGGCGGATGTGTGTCGACTTCACCACTCTAAATCTTGCTTGCCCGAAGGACAGCTATCCCCTTCCTAGAATCGACAAACTAGTTGATTCCATTGCTGGTCACTCCACCCTCGCTTCCTCGACGCTTACTCAGGGAAGCACCAGATTAAGATGCATGAGGACGACATAGTCAAGACGGCATTTCAAGCGGCTGGAGGCATCTACTGCTACAACATGATGCCATTTGGATTGAAGAATGCAGGTGCGACTTATCAAAGAATGGTGAATAAGGTCTTTGCCTCACAAATTGGCCGAAATATGGAGGCTTACGTTGATGATATGGTCATCAAAACTAAGGCCGGACGTCACGTAGTCGACCTAAAAGAAACATTCGCCAATCTGCGAGCAAACGACATGAAACTCAATCCCAGCAAGTGTGTCTTTGGAGTAGCAGCTGGCAAGTTCCTGGGGTTTATGGTGTCCCAACGGGGCATAGAAGCTAATCCGGAAAAAATCAAGGCTTTAGTCGACATGAAGGCTCCCACCAGTATCAAAGAAATGCAACGACTTAATGGAAGAGTAGCAGCTCTTGGTTGCTTCATATCTAAGTCGGCAGAGAGGTCTCTCCCCTTCTTCAAAGCTTTGAGGGGGACGAAAAACTTTGAATGGACGACCGAATGTCATTCGTCGTTCCAACAGCTGAAGGATTACCTCGCTACTCCACCTCTCCTAAGTAGCCCGACCACTGGTGAAACCTTGTTCGTGTATCTGTCTGTAGGAGACAAGTCAGTTGCAGCAGTCTTGGTCAGAGAAGAGGAAGGGCTTCAAAAGCCAGTATACTACATCAGCAAAGCCTTATCAGATGTGGAAGGCAGATACTACAACGCAGAAAAGGTCGCGTATGCCTTAGTCGTAGCTTCAAGGAAGCTGCGAGCTTATTTTTTGGCTCATCCTGTCGTGGTGCTCACGAATGCACCCTTGAGAAAAATATTACACAAGCCAGAAAGTTCAGGTCGTCTACTCAACTGGTCAATTGCCCTCACGGAATTTGACATCGAGTATCGACCTCGAAAGGCATTGAAGGCTCAAGCTCTAGCAGATTTCTTGGTCGAGCTTACGTTCACCAAGGAGGACAGCGAGCAACGAACTCAAAAGGAGAAAACCAAAGGGAAAGAGACAGAGTCCCAGCCCGTCATTACTCTACCCGACGATTGCTGGAAGGTCTACTCGGATGGGTCAGCTACAAAAAATGTCAGTGGAGCTGGAATTGTTTTAATCGAGCCTGAGTCTGGGACAGTGTATGAAGAATCACTAAGGTTTAAGTTCGATGCATCCAACAATCAGGCGGAGTATGAAGCTCTGGTAGCTGCCATAGAGTACGCTAAGTGCTTTGGTGCGACTAAAATCATGGCATACTGTGATTCTCAACTGATAGTCAACCAGGTTAGAGGTGAGTACGAGGTACTTAATTCCATCCTGATCAAATACTGCGACCTGGTGAAAGAGTTGACAAAAGACTTAGAATTCTGGGAGATCCAAAGAATTGGTCGAGAGGACAATGAGTTAGCCGACTTAATCTCAAAGTTAGCTACATCAGACGAGCCACATGAAGAGCCCATCTCTTACCTTGAAAGCCCAGCTTATGAAAGGGTTAAAATTTAATGCATAGAAGATCCCTCGAGAAATTGGATTTATGAGAAGTGCTGGATTGAAGAAATGAAGGCATACCTAGAAAGTGGCGAGCTGCCTAATGACGAGAAGAAAGCTCGAACTGTCAAAAAGAAAGCTCCGAGGTACGTCATTCAAGGAGGTGAGCTATTCAGGAGATCCTACACTCGACCACTATTGAAGTGTATCCACCCTCGAGAGATCACTACGCTGATGCATGAAGTACACAGTGGGATTTGTGGTGGACACCCGGGGGCCAGGACTCTAGCCAACAAGTTGATCACTTTGGGGTACTACTGGCCACACATGAGAGCAGATACCCATGACTTTGTGCAGCAGTGTGACCAATGCCAAAGGTTTGCCAACCTACCTCATGTGCCTACAACAGAACAGACTCCCGTGATCGCTGCTTGGCCATTCGATATGTGGGGCGTCGACTTGATTGGACCCTTCCCTCCCGCCCGGGGAAATTGCAAGTATGTGATCGTTGCCATTGATTATTTCACCAAGTGGGTCGAGGCCAAGCCATTAGCTCGCATCACAGAGGAAAATGCCATTAACTTCATCCACGACTTCATCTGGTGTCAGTTTGGATTTCCTAGAGCTATAGTATCTGACAATGGCCTGCAGTTCTCCAGAGCCTTCGAAACAGAGATGAATCGGGTAGGAATCAAACATTGGTAATATTCTGTCGCCTATCCTCAAGGAAATGGGTAAGCTGAAGCAGCGAATAAACTGGTTCTGTCTGCACTCAAGACAGGTCTCGTAGGTCGACGCAATAACTGGTTGGACGAACTCCCCCTTGCTCTTTGGGCAGTTCGCACAACCACTCGGGGGCCTACGGGGGAAACCCCATTCGCTCTCACATATGGATCAGAGGCTATGGCACCTGCTGAGCTCAGATTTCCTACTGCTAGAGTAACATTCTTCGACCAGGAGCAGAACAACATCAACAGATTGATCGACCTGGATTTAGTCGACGAGAAGCGAGATACAGCTTACCTGCGAATGGCCAACTACAAGCAAAGAACCAAGAGTTACCACGACAAGAAAGTGAAAACAAGATCATTCCAAGTGGGCGACTACGTACTAAGGAAGATCGAGGCAACAGGAAGGAGAACCCAACAGAATAAGCTATCTCCTAACTGGGAAGGTCCCTATGTGGTTACTCGAGTCGTCAAAGAAGGAACTTACATGATAGCTCATCCAGATGGTGAAGAGTTGAAGCATCCATGGCACGCTTCTCACCTCATCAAGTACTACTTCTGAAAGTTTAGGTCTACTACTCAGTTCAGGATTGAGGCAATTCCCAAGATTGAAATTTATCATAGTTCTAGCTTTCCATTGATGTAAACGTTTCCCTACTTCAATAAAAAGCGCAGTTTATTCGACCAAACATTTTGTTGCAACTAACCCCAACAAGCTCGACTCTTAGTCAGCTTCGTTCTAACGAGCTCGATTCTTAATCAACTCTGTTCCATTAACAAAGCTTGACTCTTAGTCGGCTTAATTTTAGCAAGCTCGATTCTCAATCAGCTTTGTCTACTTAACAAGTCCGACTCTTAGTCGACTTCGTTCTAACAAACTCGACTCTTAGTCAGTCTGTTCTAATTAGCTCGATTCTCAATTAGCTTTACTCCTAAAAACAAGTCCGACTCTTAGTCGACTTCGTTCTAACAAGCTCGACCCTTGGTCAGTCTCAATAGTTTGAACAGGTTCGACTCGTAGTCAATCTCGTTCACAAAAGTTATACAAGATTGAGGTCGACTAAATCAGTAAAGATCAAGTCGCCTCTAGGCTTAAGTTGTCTCATTCATCCTATCATATCTAGCTCGACATCTACATGCTAATATCAAAAGCATTGAACATACAAGGACATGGTGTCAACTACGATTAGATATAAATGAGTCTCCCAAAGGCGGGCCAAAACTTACACAAAACAAAAGTTATGATGTCTCATGCCTCCCTAAAAACAGGGCCAAGGCATATGAATAATTACGAACACAAAAAGCAAAAAATTGTTTTGGGATTTGTTCTTTACATCATCAATACAAAAGTAACCTAAGAATCCTGGCCGGCGTCAGTTTGATCGTCAGTGACGACCCGCTCTTCATTGACAGGCTCATGTTGTAGAGGGCTCAAGGGTTTACCCGACTCTGAATATACTCGCTCAGTTTCTTCTTCCATGAGGTCGGCATCTTCAAGCTCTTGCAAAACAGCATCAAGATTCCTCTCGGCAACTGGGGGAGCTAACCATTTCTCGCAGCCATCCTCTTCCTCTTCCTGGGCGATGAAGGCTAAATCGTTGTCAAGATAAGGAACAATGGAATGTCCACCACGGGCAGTCATATCATATTGAGCTTCAGAGAACCAACGAGCTAATTGCTCAAGGGTGACTCCAGCTGTTGGATCTACCAAGGCCCGACGCGCCATGTGACGTTTGCCCACCTCCAGAAAGTCCTGTGCCTTGGCGACCACAGTATTATAATACTCATCTCCCTCTTTGAATTTATCAACGGCGGCTTTAGCAGCATTTTCAGCAGCGGTCTGGAGGTCTCCTTGCCATTTCACCCGCTCGAGTCGATGTTTTTCATGCAACTCAACCAGGAAGGAGTCCTTTTCCTTCAGAAGTTTGGAAACCGTTGCCAGTTCCGTCTTAGTCTTCTCAAGCTCTTTCTTCTCAACATCTCTTTCCACCTCCACCTCCACCTCCTTAAGCCTAGACTCTGCAGCTTCATGATCGGACAGGGCTTTCTTCTTCACCATCTCCATGGCATCAAACGAGTTATCCAAATCGTTATACTTCTCTCTTAGCTCTGCCAGTTCTTGTGACTTCTTGGATAAGTCCTTAAGAGCCTGCCTCTCCCTCTCAATGGAGGCCCTCCAAGAGCTTTTGACTTGCTCGATCATGGTGAGATTCTACATTTAAAGGAAACCAGGCAAGTGTTAACTCGTAAGTCAAGTTGATTGAGTAAAAGAACAAGCGACTAGACTGAAAAGGAAAGTGAAAATTTACCTCACAATGAACCATCCCAGAGCGAGCTGAGAATTCCTCAGGGGTGATCCCCTTATCAGCAAAATGAGCTAGGAGGTCGACGTCAATGGCCCTCCTGACCACGACCTGGCCCAAGCTCATGTCTGGATAACGGCGGCTTAGGCAATTGACTCCTTCGAGAGGAGGGACATCACTCAACCTCCTCATCTGGTCCTCAAGAGACTCTTTGATGGGGGGAGAAGAGATTGGTGGAGGCATTTGGCTTGAAGAAACTGACTTCCCTTTCTCAGAACGCAGCCTCTTCCTCATATTCAGAGGTTGATCATCAGCATCTATCTCCATGTCATCATCTTCAACAAGCACAACATTCAGAGGACTGACCCCAACCATCTCAGCTCCCGAGGTCGCAACATTAACCTCCTGAATTGGGTCGGGGCTTAGGCTTCCTTTGGCCGACCTGGTGGACTCGTCACCTCCCTCATTAGCATCCATAGATTGAGTACCACTTTGCAGGGGGTCATCTTCTTCAATCCCCTCCATGGGAACCATCCCCACATTATCCTTGGACAACAAACCAGTTCTCCTCTCTGCTTCTCTCTGCCTGTTAGCTCGAGCATTGGCGGCTCCATGAGCCTTCTTTGCTTTCTTCTTGTCAGAAACGCCAACAATGCGTCCCATATTTGCTTCCTGTTCGGGAGTTAAAACTGCAACAAAGCAAAAATAGCAAAGTGTTAGATCGACATACGAAAGTTCTACATACGAGCATAAGTTCTATGTACGAGCAAACTATGTACGACTTAACATCCTATATGCGATTTAACAAACGACGAGCTAAGAGAAGAGCGTACAGTACAAAATAATTCATTATGCTGTCAGATCAACATACAGGCTACGAGCTAATCATGGGCAAGCTAATTGTTCTACATACGAAGGTCTATATACGAGCAAGCTATACATGCAAGTTAACAGATAAAGGGCGAATAAAGGAAAGCTGAACAGGGATATCTTACCACCAGCATGCTCCCCATTGTCCTTGCAGAAGTTGGCAGTCTTCTTACAATGTTGACATTTATCTCCAAATTTGCCCAATGCATGGGTAACCCAATCAAGATAAATGGTACCCCTTCCAACTGGCACCAAGGGTTGTACTTCTCCCTCACCAGCCATCATTCCAGCCTGGATGAAGTTGTACTTGGTAGTAAGCAGACTCTCCCAACTGATGGGCCCTTTGTCAGTTAATCTACACAACTTCTTATATAAATCGAAATGCCAGTGTGGCTCCCAATAGTCTCCCTCATCCATGGTTTCTGTTTCATCATTGGGCAAAGGAAACTCCCATCCCAACCTACTCTCTACCACCACTACGTGGGAGTTCCAGCCACTATGCTTACTGGGGAGGTTCGTGAAGAGTTTGGGAGATTTGGGTTTAGAAGGTGTACTAATGCTCAGATCCTCCCCACTATACTTGATACAGAAGAATTCCTTGAAGACCCTCATACAGGGTTCATATCCTAGAAACCTACACACCATAGCGAAGCATACCAGAACCCTACAAGTATTGGCTCCAAGCTGGAGGGGTAGTGCATTAGCACACTCTAAAAATTCATTAACAAAGGGATCAAGGGGCAACCCCGAGGCCGGCTACGAATTGTCCATAGAAGAAGGCTACTCTAGTGGCATCCGTGGTGAAGGTCGACCTAAACAGTTTCATAAAATCCTTCTGAGTATAGATGGTCACTCTATAGTCCTCCTTGCTTACTTCACAAAAATCCCCGATCAAGCTATACCTAGAAGGCAAATTTTTCTTTCCACGCAACGGCCCATGAGGAATATAACCTCTCTCATTCTTCCCAGGCACAGCTGAATCATCAAATGCGTCCACAATTCCGGGACTGAAGAAGTTGAGGCAAGCATTTCCTTCCGAGTTGTCATATACGTACAAGAAGAAGGAGAAACAGGGAGTCAGACCCATGAGCAATTTCAGTCGACCTACCTAAGGGCGACCTAGACTCCCCCGGAAAGCCTATCCTGTTTCTAAGGAAGGAGGGTTTATGGACATCCCTAACATAAAACAAGGTGATGTGGTCGAGCAGTTCGTGAAATAGATGAAAAGTGACGATATTTGAGTCATCAATCACTAAATTTTCAACGTCCCCTACAATGGGCAATCCTATCTCACTGAAATTCAACTCCCACCTGGTCAAGATGGAGGCACATTCATCCAAAGACATTTCTCTCCACTCACCGTTCGCATTTTTGTACACCCTACGGTTAACAGTGCAGTACCCGTACCAAGCTCCTGATTCACTACGGAATGTTCTAGCCATGGCGGAAACGAAAACAGAGCATAAACTAAAACCCTAAAGCAAGAGTACAAGACAAAAAACTCAATTGATTGCAGAAGGAGGAGTTGTAGCCAAAAACGCAAGCTTAGGTTAAATCCTGGAGTTGCTCCGCAATTATCGCCAAGGAGGAACAAGAGTTTGAAGACGGTAAGAATTCGAATCGGAAAAGGATTTTGGGTATTTATATTTTCCCGAAATTGGAAGGGAAAAAGGAAATTCAAAATTGATTTTCCTAAATTAAACACTGAAGCGGTTTCCAAGAAGACCACCAAGCATCAAAACAGTAATGATGACAGAAAAACGGCGCTCGTTCTGATCTGACCGTTCGTCGTCAACGTCCAGGATCATGCCACGTCATCTTGGGTCGACTAAACTTCTGAGCGAGTAACGACCTGCGAGTAGCAACAATTCTCATCAAAGACTTTCTTAACTTCCAAGTCGACAAAGTCAACTCGAAAGTTGGGGGCCACTGAACATAGCAAAAAGTGTCGAGTTGGGCCGAGCAAGTAAAGCCCAGTCACCATCACCAGTGGCCTGCGTATTCTTAATAAACCTGGATCCAACATCATAAGGCCCAAGGCCCAGCAGCAGGATACGTCGACCTAAGCTCACAGTCCGGCCTCCAAGGTCCCGATCTAGCTTGGTCCGACTCTACAAACCCTTGCATTAATTCGGGTACGATCCATGGTCTACTCGACAGTCAGGTCGACCATTCCTCAAACGGCGACCTCGACCTAATCCACAAGTGTCGACTTGACACTTGCCGGCACATCTGGTTGAACTGTTCTCATAACCACATCCCTACAAATCAGGAGCCGTTAGAGACACGTTCCCATGACCAGTAACTGCCGCTGAAATCTCGGAGCA
The DNA here is from genome assembly GCA_022495995.1 of Adenophora triphylla var. japonica. Classification (NCBI taxonomy): domain Eukaryota; kingdom Viridiplantae; phylum Streptophyta; class Magnoliopsida; order Asterales; family Campanulaceae; genus Adenophora; species Adenophora triphylla. Next base: position 222,982 of record JAFEMH010002520.1, on the reverse strand, counting down.
CATGTCGCCTCCCCAAAAATACAACCACCATTGTCTATAAATACTTCATCACTACCAAACGGTAAAAGGTAACTGCAATTTTGTCATTTGAATTCAACTGTTCATTTATAATATTTGCTCTCCGAAACATATACTTACTCTCACGCCCGAGGGTCTAAGCCGGAGACACATCCGGCTAGTCGTGGGTTCTGATTTCAGGTCAAGGAGCCAGGTGATCAGTCCTGCCACGTGGAGGAAGATTGATAAGCACTTTTCTTGCGGCATCAAATTTAATGAGTAACTTGAGCAATAGTGGTTTGTCTCAAAAAAGATATTATGTCAAATTCCCAAATTTATAAGTTAATATAACGATAAAATTTTAAAATTTGTTATTCATCAAATAGTGTAAGCCAATGACATTCTTTCCCAACTAATTCAATTCCATTTTTAAGAGAGGTATTTATAAATATTTATCTATTTCATGTTAGTAGTTTTATTTTTTTAATTTTTTTTTTATAAATGAGTTGATCTTATAAAAAGTTAGTTTTTCTTATATCATAAAAAATGGATTTTGACAATGCGCTCAAACCCTCCGCTACTACTGTTCCGTCTCTCTATAAAAAGGGCGTACTCCATGTTGGCAAAGAGGAGCAATCATGATAGGACATTGATGGACCTGATTTGTTTCCTACTACTCAATAAATCAATCGCAATCCGCTAAATCTCTCAAGCCAATTGTTCGACACAATCCGTAAAAATCAATCATAATTCACGAAGTCGGACAACATAGTTGCCACAGTCGTCGATGATTTGATCTAGTCTTAGGTTGAGTAGTTGTTCGCGTTGGTCTCAATAACAACCCATCTCTACTAATGGTATTATTATTGTTCGTTTTTATGAATTCAAGTTTTCATTTGGGTTCTCTTTCTTGCAATTGATATTGAGAGAGTAAACACAATCTCCTGATTATATAAATTAATTGTCAGTTATTGTTGGAATAAATGCCCATTAAATGCAGTGTATACGTGAGTAAATCTCATTGTGGGTGTAATGAGGTGCTAGTATTGTAAGTAAAAAGTGTCAGTGTTCTTATAAAAAGAGTGCAAGTTTATGTGTGATTGAGTGTTAGTGCACGTGTAAAAGAGTGCTGGTGCAAGTGTAAAAAAGTGATAGTGCAAGTGTAAAAAAGTGTCAGTGCAAATATATAAAAGTGTAAGTATTGATATAAAATAGTGTCAGTATTGGTGTAAATGAGTGCCGGTATTAGTGTAAAAAAGTGGCAGCGTTAATGTAAAATAGTGTTAGTGTTATTGACATTGACACTTTTTTACACTACTACTAACACTCTTTAATACTGACACTCAAACACACATATACTGTCATTTTTTTGCATTAATGTTGGCACTGTTTGTTACTAATACTGTCACATTTTTACATCAATACTGGCACTCGTTTACATCAATACTAACACTCTTTTACATTAACACCGACAATCAAATACACATGATCTGACACTATATTTTATGTATATAAAAGAGAAAATCTGAGTAAAAAAAATTATGTGAAATACTGGCATTTATAAATAAATGCATTGGAATTTATAAACATACGCACTGGCACACTCGACACATGCATTGACACTCAATTACACACTTACTGATTGTTCGGGGTTAAAAAACTACAGCAGCATGTTACATCCTGAGACACCATCTTAGCAGTACAACTTGATAGACTATACGCTTCGTTCAGGATGACTGGAAGGCGACATTGTAGGAACCGTTTTGCAAAGCTTGATGGACCAAGTCAAACAACGTCTTCAACCACATTTACTCAGCAACGGATATGAAGACGCCATCATTAACCTCCTGCGAGATTCTAGGCGCATAAGGGGGGATCGCATTCACTTAGTTGATACCGTTATTATCTTTTATAATTTAAATAAACGAACATATGTATACACACATATACATTGGTTCTCTTAGCAACACATTTTTTGTAATGTTCATTCACTCCCTACCATCACTATACTAATAATATTCCATCTTTTCGAGGTTTTATTCCGGCGAACAAGTTGTTCAAGGGCTTTCCTCGTTAAATCTCTTGTCGACATCTTGAATTTACATTGTCATATTCCATTGTATCCCATTTTTTCCTTTGAAATTTGAATTGCTTGAATTTGACCTAAACAATTTGGCACCGTCCATGGGAACATTGGTCTTTTGATTGATTAAAGATTCTCAAGATGTCTACCGGAATGTCATCGACAAGATAACTCTCAAAAGAGGAGCCACCGCCGGACGGCTACTTCAGGCTAAAATGTTGGTGCCTCTACCGGTATAGGTCAAGGTCGGGGAGGATCCTCTTGGGCACCTACGCAAGATGATTCCGGCAGATGTCCCCGTCCCAGCCTTAATGTATACAATGGCCGAACCGAGGTGCCAGTGATGCCGCAAACCGATACTTCCAACATGCTTATGAACAATTTTACCAGGTTGCAACGTGAAGTATCCGCCCAACAATGCAGGTCATCCGGATCACACCCTTATCCGTATCTGGAGCGTTCCAAGGTGTAAACTCCGTCGTGGGCTCCCAAAGATGTTCTCCCCAATCCAACCCAGGAGGCTCACCTTCGATAGGGATACAGGGATACTGACTGATAACGTTGGATTCATACCAATGATCAGTGCCTCCACTGATAGTGTGATCATCAATCCTGAAGCTGGCCAATCCACTGCAACAACTTGCGTAACACCCATTCCTCCTAGGCCAACAGGGAGTGTTAACCCTCAAATTGATTTTAATACTTTTTATGCTGCTGCTAACCCTGATGCAGGAAATGCAATGAACCGGCAGCTACAAGAGTTAAGGTAAATGGTGATGAACGTGCCGGGGATAACCCTGCCGTACCATCAAGCCTCTCCAACCTGCTACAATGAGTCACGTTTTAGCCCAGCTATTGCCAACATGGTGATACCAAAAAAGTTCACTGTTCCACACATGAAGCAGTATGATGGGACAACCGATCCTCTGGAGCACATCGCCATGTACCAGGAGAAGATGGATGTGATTCATATCCCCTTGATATTCAAGGAAGCCTGCCTTTGTAGGGGGTTTGGTTCCACCTTGACTGGGGCAGCCCTGTGTTGGCTCATCAACCAGCCCCTAGGCCCTATTGGATCCTGCGCTCAACTCATTAACATGTTTACTAATCAATTTTCTTGCAATAGAGTCTTTGAAAAACTAACCAACGATTTATACAGGATCGTTCAACAGCCTGACGAATCCTTGAAGGACTACCTGAGCAGGTTTAACAAAGAAGTTGTCGACGTCCCCAACATGTATATGTCTACCGCAACAGAGGCCTTCAGGATGGGACTCAAGAAAGATTCCCCCTATTATGAGGAATTAGTAATGACTCCTTGCAGGAGACTCGAGGAAGTCAGGACGAGAGCCATAAAATTCATTAGGTTGGAAGAAGACAAGTTGATGCAGGAGAAAGCATCTAAAATAACTGTTACTCCCGAGCATTCGGACGGCAAGATGGAGACGTCCCATTCCAAATCTAATAGGGGCAAACCCTATACTAAAACTGATCATTCTAGCATTAATTCCGTTATTGATAATACTAACGAAGATGAATTACCTTACCCAAAAATAGATGACTATTGTTTCTCTGTTGACATTGCAGGACTCATACACACCCTGGACAACCTGGGAGAGAAGGCGAGATGGCCCAAAAAGTCTGACAAACTCTCTGGTTGGAAAGACAAATCCAAATGGTGTGCCTACCACGAAGATGTTGGGCATACCACTGAGAATTGCATTTCCCTAAGGAAGGAAATTAGCCAACTCTTGTCTAAGGGTTTCCTCAAAGAACTATTGGGCAAACGACGTGGACGGAACGACAATCAAGAGCCATAGGCAGATAACCCACCAAATCCTCCAGTCCCAACCAAGGTGGTCAATATGATCAGTGGAGGATCAGACATATGTGGTACTTCCTATTCCGCCGCCAAACGTCATGCCTCAGAATCTAAGGAGGACAGGATGAACTTACCAACCAGGCTGACAGTGAAGGAGAGTGTCCAGGAAATCACGTTCGATGAAGACGACAAGGGTGACATCTTGGACCCACATCATGATGCACTGGTTGTTACTCTGCAGGTGGCCAACTGTTTGGTGAAGCGCATCTTGATTGACAATGGAAGCTCCGTCAACATAGTAACTACTGACAGCTTAGCAAGTATGGACATCCCGCTTGAACATGTTACCAAAATCTCTTCTGTTCTAGTTGGATTCAGTGGAGAGATCAAGCATACTTACGGAGACATCAAACTGCCCGTATATGTGGAAGGAGCAAACTCCATGGAGAAATTCTACGTTATCGAGTGCAAGTCATCTTACAACATCATTTTGGGAGGCCCTGGATTCACAACATGAAGGCAATTCCTTCAACTTACCACCAGTGTATCAAGTTGCCCACTCGTTGGGGAGTAGTCAAGGTGAAGGGCAACCAGCAAACGGAAAAGGAATGTTACAAGATATCCATGAAGGCAACCAGCGTCCCCAGGCAAGCATAGCAATTAAAGAAAAAGGCACGGGATATCTCGAAAGTTGCAGATAGCGACGTTAAAGAAATTCAGCTTGACCCCTCCAATCCCGAAGTCAAGGTGTTACTGGGAGATGATATCCCTCACGAAATAGAAGATAGCATAATAGAATTCTTGAAAATCAGGGCCAGTTGTTTAGCCTGGAAGCATGAAGACATGACTGGAATTAACAAGGATATCATCACGCACAAGTTGAATGTTGACCCCAGCATCAAACCCGTTCACCAGAAGAGAAGAAAGTTCGCACATGAGCGCAACCAAATTATAAAGGAGGAGGTTGCACGATTGCTCAAAGCCAAAATGATTAGGGAAGTTGACTATCCAAGATGGCTGGCCAATGTAGTGGTCGTAGAAAAGAAGAACGGCAAATGGCGAGTATGTGTGGATTTCATGGACCTCAATAGATCCTGTCCGAAGGATCCCTTCCCTTTTCCTCATATTGACTATTTGGTAGACACGACGGCTGGTCACGACATCCTGACTTTCATGGATGCCTCCTCAGGATATCAACAAACCCAGATGGAACCATCAGATCAGGAGGACACTGCCTTTATCACTCCAGAAGGTATATATTGTTATATCGTTATGCCTTTCGGACTGAAAAATGCAGGTGCAACTTACCAGAGGTTGGTGAATAAGATGTTCAAGGATAAACTTGGGAAAACTATGGAAGTACATAGACGACATGGTAGTAAAATCAAAACACATAGAAGATCATATTGAACATCTCATAGAAGCGTTTGACATCCTAAAAGCTTTCAACATGAAGCTCAACCCATCAAAGTGTCACTTTGGAGTGAAGGCTGGCAAATTCCTTGGCTATATGGTGACTAAGAGAGGCATTGAAGCAAGTTCCGAGCAGATCAAAGCTATAATCAACTTGGAATCCCCCAGAACCGTTAAGGATGTGTAGCGGCTTACAGGCAGAGTAGCAGCCCTCAATCGGTTCATCTCTAAGTCTTCTGACAAATGCAGGTTGTTCTATGAGGTGCTTCGGAAAAACCAGTTGTTCCAATGGACCAACGAGCATGAAGCAACTTTCCTCCAACTTAAAGAATACCTCACAACGCCACCACTATTGTCCAAACCTGAACCAGAAGAACCGTTGTTCCTCTACCTCGCAATTTCTGAAACTTCGATTAGCGTCGTATTGGTCAGAGAACAGGAAGGTGCCCAACATCCCGTTTATTACGTAAGTAAGTCTCTACTTGACGCCGAAACCAGGTATTCTCTTCTTGAAAAATTAATACTCGCTTTAATTACTGCTTCCATAAAATTACGCCATTACTTTGAATCTTATGTTATTATTGTCAAGACTAACTATCATATCTGAAGCGTGATGAGAAAACCTGAGATGTTAGGTAGGATGGCTAAATGGTCAGTACAACTTAGTACTTATGACATACAATATGAAGCAAGGATTGCCATCAAGTTGCAGGCTTTGGCAGACTTTGTGGCCGACTTGATCCCGGCTTGCGGCTCGAAGTTGAACTCGAAGTCCAGCAACTTGAAGGACTTGGTTCTCCTAGGTATTGGACCTTGTACACAGATGGAGCTTCGAATGCTAGGGGCACATGTTTAGGAATCGTCCTAAAATCCCCTCAAGGATATCTCATTCCCCAAGCTGTGGCTTGCAAGTTCAAAGCTACGAATAACGAGGATGAGTATGAGGCTCTCATTATGGGATTAATTACTGCCTTGAATCTAAATGTTAAAAATATTAACGTATTTACTGATTCCCTGTTATTAGTTAACCACTTCAATGGATCTTATACAGCTAAGCAGGTTAAAATGATAAGTTATCTTCAATATGTTAAGTTGCTAGCTGGACAATTTGAAGACTTCGTCTTTGAACAGATCCCACAAGAAGAGAATGTTGAAGCAGATGCCTTGGCCAATTTGGGTTCAAGTTGCAGGAGCATGTTGAATAATAAAATCCCTATCATCCATATCTTGCATCCTGCCATTGATCAAATTGAAACGTGCCAGCTCAATGAACAATACGATGCCATGATCATGCCTATCAACATCTCCACCTCCTCGACGTTACCCATAATCCAGTACCTGCAGAGTGGCACGATCCCAGATGACATAAAAAATCCCAGGTCTTTTAGGATAAAGGTATCGTGATTCATTTTTATTAATAACGTTTTGTTTAGAAAGACCTTCTCAGGCATGTACCTGAGATGCTTAGAACCGGACCAAGCTGAAGAGGTGCTGAGAGAATTGCATGATGGTGACTGTGGAAATCACGCTGGGGGCAAATCATTATCCTTGAAGGCATTACAAACAGGATATTACTGGCCAACCATGCAGCGAGATGCGAGTAAATATGTACAAAAGTGCAACGAATGTCAGAGACACAGCAACATCTTGCATCAGCCAGCTGAACCAATGCATCCCATCTTGTCACCTTGGCCCTTCATGCAATGGGGAATGGATATAGTGGATAAACTACCTTGAGCACCTGGGGACAAAGTATTCATGTTGGCTATGACAGATTACTTCACCAAATGGATTAAAGCTGAATCCTACGTACAAATCAGAGACAGGGAAGTGATATCTTTCATCAAGAGGAACATCATCAGTAGATTCGGGGTCCCATTCGAAATTATATGCGATAATGGCTCTCAATTTATTAGCAAGAAAACACAAGACTTCTGCATGAGATGGGGAATCAAACTGATAATGTCTACACTGGTGCATCCTCAAGTCAATGGACAGGCTGAATCTAGTAACAAAATGATAATGAACAACCTGAAGAAAAGACTTGATCAAAAGAAAGAAAGATGGATTGATGAGTTACCCCTGGTACTTTGGGCTGATAGGACCACTCCGAAAGGAGCCACTGGGCAAACACCATATTCCTTAGTGTTTGGGATCGAAGTTGTCCTCACTGTGGAATTTTCACTCCCCACAGCCAGATACGATCTGTCATCTCTAAGGGATAATCAACTTGTCCTAGCAGATGATATGGACACTATTGATGAGCTAAGAGATATGGCTAAAGTCAGGATGGCAGCTTACCAACAAAGAATAGCTAAGTCCTACAACAAGAATGTCCGCATCAGGAGGTTCCAAGTTGAGGACATGATCCTGAGGAAAGTCTTTCAGAACACTAAAGAACTAAATGCAGGAAAATTCGCAGCTAAGTGGGAAGGACCTTACTTAATTGACGTAGAAGCTGGAAAAGGAGTGTACAGTCTTGAAATTACCCGGATTTCACGCGCGGCGAAAGCGGTTGTCTTTCGCGGAGGGTTGGTGTCTGAGACCTCGCTTCATGGGAAGGAACAATGAGGAGTCGCCACGCGGTTTTTGTATTTTGAGCCCAAACGTTGAGAAACGGCTTTTGAAAATGGTGTCGTTTTTATTGGTAGCAAAAACTTAGGAAAAGGCTTTGAAAACAGGGGATCATTTTTATTGGTAGCAAAAACGAGTAAAAAGCTTTTTTTAGTACCAGAGATTGTTAGGTTCGGAGGTCACGTTACGTTTCGGGTAGAGTATTACGAGATCGCCCGAAACGCCTCGCATGACGAGTCTTTCTACCTTTCTCGAAATCGTGTGTGTGTGTGTGTGTGTTTTGAAATGGGGGCTTGAATGACAAGCTTAATCTTGGTTTGAATGTCAAACGTTGATTAGGTGACTTTGTTTGAAAAGACGAGCGTTTGAATGACAAACGTCGGTTTTGAGTTGAAATGAGCGTTTGCGTGGCAAACGTCGATTTTGAGCTTGAAATGACCGTTTGCGTGGCAAACGTCGACTTTGAGTTTGAAATGAGCGTTTGCGTGGCAAACGTCGACTTTGAGTTTGAAATGAGCGTGTGTGTGGCAAACGTCGACTTTGAGCCATACGAGTCATTGTTAACGATTTTTACGGGAAAAATGCGTATTAAATGATTTTAAGTGTCAAATGGCGGCTTTGAGTTTGAAGATGAGCATTCGGAGGCCGAACGTCATTTCGCGCGTTTTGAAAGAGAGTTCGACGGACGAACTCCGGTTTTGAACCGGGCATTACATTGTTAACGATTTTTACGGGAAAAATACGTATTAAATGACATGCGATCAACGAATCGGGTTGCGACTCGGACTTTGAAAAGTAAATACTATCACAATCCAAACGGATCGGACTTGTAAATGACAGTATTTAAAGCGGTGTCAACGGAATCAAACGATCCGGATTCGTAAATGACGATCAACGAGGCCAAACGGCTCGGAATTGTAAATGACGATCAACGAGGCCAAACGGCTCGGAATTGTAAATGACGATCAACGAGGCCAAACGGCTCGGAATTGTAAATGACGATCAACGAGGCCAAACGGCTCGGAATTATAAATGACGATCAACGAGGCCAAACGGCTCGGAATTGTAAATGACATGAAAGTAAACGGAACGGGGTCGGAACGCCGTTTTAACCCGTGATTACTTCTCTTACGGAAAGAGAAGAGGATCGAGGGGCTAAAACGTATCGGACCCGTTAGACGGAGCGTCTACATTTTGATAACAACGTTCGAAGCTTGATTATAGCGGCGGCACGTAAGCGAGACGGAACGGAAGATTCGAGAGAGAGGAGTTATACCTATGGCTAGGGTCGACTCCTTTGGCTCGGGAGGTGTGTACGGGACACGGAAAGTGATTCGAAAGGTTGTTTCGAAGTTGTAGGGTGCGTATTTGATCGAAATACGAAGGTTTCACGCGAATCGAGACAAAACGAGAGCTCGGGAGGGGTGAAAACCAGTTTGGACCATGGGGGGTGGTGATTTTTGGTGTGTAAAATCCTCCTTTTGCCTTTGACAGCAACTTCTATTTATAGGGTGAAAATTGCAGTAGGAGTCCGGCCGGACTTGGGTGAATTTCGGGGTTTTGGGGATTTTGGAAATGCAGGGGACTTCTTTGGCAATTTCAGGAAAAGTGCACAGTGAGTCCGGCCGGACTTGGCTTGCAAACCAGGGGCATTTTGGTCTTTTCCCTTTGAAATTGATTGAAGGGTGACTAGAGGGAGGTGGCATGGCTGCCACGTGCCCTCTGAGTCACCAGCTGAGGTGGGATTTTGTCCCTCGGTCCCGGTTTTGTCCGTTTTTTAAAATAACAGTCCGAGAAATGTCCGAAATGCCCCCGGAAAGTGCCGGAAAATGCGTTTTTCAGGGAAAGCCATACTTTTACGTGAGATGTGATGTGCTAAGTACGGTTCGACGTCGGGATGCACGGGGCAGTCCCGGGACGTCTCGTTGACACAGCAACGGGGAGTTTAACGAGTTCCGGTTAACCTGGAGCGGGCCAGTTAACGGATTTCGGTTAACTTTCTGACGGATTTGGACGATCCGGATTTGGGTACTTACAGTTAGCCCCTCAGCGACGTCTCCTCCGAAGGAGGTGGGGTCGTTGAAAAAGATAAGGATCCAAATCGGGATGCCTTACTTTGAAGGAGACACAGGCGGTCGAGTGGTGGACCATTAGCGAAAAGGATTCCTACGTATCCCGAGCGGGAATCAAGCCAATCGTAGTTCAAAAGGGGGCAAGGGCCGCGCATGGGGATCTTGACTGAGCGAAGACTTGTTAGGAGGCGTCTAAACCTGGATGAGACCATTCGCGAGGTACACATGCACGAATGGAGGCTGTTGGGGAGGCGTGAACACAGGACTTACGAAACCTTCGAGGGCGTGTGGCGCCTCAAACCGGAGTTGCGATGTTGACGAGGGCTTTCGTGCCTTGGGTCTTTGGGCTTATTCTTTGTTGCCAGTTTTATCCTGCTGGGGATGAGCGTTCGGGCTTACTTGGATGGCCGAAGAGGGATTGTTGCAAGGCGTTCGTGCCTTGGGGTTCGGGCTTATTGCTGTTGCCGGAGATGACTATTTGCAAGGCGTTCGTACCTTGGGGTTCGGGCTTATTCTTTGTTGCCGAGAGATGACTGTTTGCAAGGCGTTCGTACCTTGGGGTTCGGGCTTATTGCTGTTGCCGGAAATGATGACCATTTGCAAGGCGTTCGTACCTTGGGGTTCGGGCTTATTGCTGTTGCCAGAGATGACTATTTGCAAGGCGTTCGTACCTTGGGGTTCGGGCTTATTGCTGTTGCCGGAGATAACTGTTTGCAAGGCGTTCGTACCTTGGGGTTCAGGCTTATTGCTGTTGCCGGAAATGATGACGAAGGTCTTGATAAGAGGGTGGAGGTCGGACCGCGAAGGTCGGAATTGAATGTTTGAGATCGGACCGTGAAAGGTCGCGATTGAGGATTGAGATCGGACCGTGAAAGGTCGCGATTGAGGATTGAGATCGGACCGTGAAAGGTCGCGATTGAGGATTGAAATCGGACCGTGAAAGGTCGCGATTGAGGATTGAAATCGGACCGTGAAAGGTCACGATTGAGAATTGAAATCGGACCGTGAAAGGTCACGATTGAGGATTGAAATCGGATCGTGAAAGGTCACGATTGAGAATTGAAATCGGACCGTGAAAGGTCACGATTGAGGATTGAAATCGGACCGTGAAAGGTCACGATTGAGGATTGAAATCGGACCGTGAAAGGTCACGATTGAGAGTTTAATGGTGAGGACCATTATTAAATTTTAACGTCGGGAGACGGAATCGTAACTGAAATGTCCGGAGACATGGTTGAACGTTTGAATTTCAAACGTCAACTGGACTGAATTTAACGTCAGGAGACGAATGTTAGTGAGGACTAACTGAGAATTTAACGTCTGGAGACGAACGTTAGTGAGAACTAACTGAGAATTTAACGTCTGGAGACGAACGTTAGTGAGGACTAACTGAGAATTTAACGTCTGGAGACGAACGTTAGTGAGAACTAACTGAGAATTTAACGTCTGGAGACGAACGTTAGTGAAAACTAACTTCGATTTATCCTCGGGGGATGGGGTGTTAGAAATGTCTAACTGGGGGAAATTTTACACTTTTGGGGGCCAAAAGTGGTAAAATTGGAATTGCCAAAAGCTGAGGGGCAAAAGGGGAAAAAATTGTGCAGTGCGGTAAGAGTCCGGTCGGACTTTTGCATTTTCAGAATCTTTTTAAATCTTAGAAATTTGGGGAAGAAAATGGCCATTTTCTTCCATTGTTGCCAGCGAGAGAGGAGAGAAAAGAGAGAGAAATCCAACCCAAATTGCAAGGTTTGCTCGAATTTGTGAGGGAAAATCGCTATGGAGGGTGAAGGAGGACCAATGGCTCGCCACGGAAGGACCGACGACGAAAGAACTCGATTGGTTCGGACCATTCGAACCACCACTCTTCCATTGAATCCGGCGGAGTTTTATCAGGCGAGGACCGCCACAACTCCAAGGGAGGGATCGAAAGACAAGTAAGTTTCCTACAAATTCCATTAATTTTAAGAATGTGCATTCTTTAAATGTTAGAAATTTGTTAGGAATTTACTTAGGGATTTTGGTGCCCGATTTGGGGCTTTTGACTTTGATATGAATCGTTGTCGAAATTGACTAGGACGTAGTTCAATTGACATCATGGGTAGATGACATAAAAATTTTGGTTGCAAAATTCCATGTCTAAATGCATTTTCCAAAATTAAAGTAGCTTTAATTCGGGACGGAGCGAAATTTTTCGAAAAAATTCGAAAGAATTTGAAAGTTCCGGATTCGACGGAGTTTTCGAAGGATTTTGAAAGTTCCGGATTCGACGGAGTTTTCGAAGGATTTTGAAAGTTCCGGATTCGACGGAGTTTTCGAAAGATTTTGAAAGTTCCGGATTCGACGGAGTTTTCGAAGGATTTTGAAAGTTCCGGATTCGACGGAGTTTTCGAAAGATTTTGAATATACGTAGGAAATGAATGAGAACCGTATCTGCATTGCATCCTTTTGACATGCGTTGTTGCATTTTGTTGACGTTGCTTCTGTCTTGTTTGTACGCGGGGACGAGGGACGGTTAATACTCATAACCGAGAAGAGTCGGGGTGCCTTTGAGGCGGTGCGGGCATTGTGGGGCCTTATCCCGGACGTAGCTCGAGAGGGAGAGAGGAGTCCACGGCAGTGGTGATTGACTCGGGTTGTTTGGGTTTATCGGTGCGGTAGGCTGCGACAGTGATACGCCGAGGCGGAGTCCATGTATGTCGCGGCGAGCGAGTGCGGTGGGATACGACCCACACTTTCCATTTCGAGATGGGGAGGCGACGGTGACTCCCACGGATTTTGCCGCTATCGGCTGGGTTGCCGTCTTATGGCAGCGGCTGGTGTGGGTTGATGGTTACACCCGGAGCGGTTATGCAGGCTGCCGGGTTTTGATATTACCGATGCCGAGGGCTTAGGCATTCGGTACGAGCCGATGGAGCATCACTTGAGGGCGGGTGTCGCCGATTATCTGAGTGGGTCCTTGAGGATGACCGCGGAGCGTCGGCTCGAGGGTTCCTTTGGTTTGCGCTATCGGCGACTTTGTTCCCGACTTCCGACACGTCTTGTCACTTCCCTCTGCTCGGGTCATTTGGTAGACTTGGATGCCGTGAGGGGTTTGCGTGGGGGAGAGGCTGGGCGGCGAGCTCTACCATTCTTTGGACGGAGTTCTCGCGGGGAGAGGAGCACTCATTTAGCCGCTTCACGCTTTGTCTTGGATGTAAGTTTACGTGCTTTTCTCTTCCTTGCCTCTTTTATGTACTCGTATGTATACGCTTTGTAGGCGACATAACTTTCCATTCTCTTGGCAGTGCGGTGCTACGAGGTATTGATCCGCGAGCTTGGGACATAAAGGAGCCGTACCGTCCCTGTTCCACTGCCATCTTTGGTTTGGCGAGAAAGAAGGCGAAGAGGGCGGTCTCTTCGAGGTTGGCACTCGAGTGTCGTACGAGGAGATATCTCCGGCGGCGAACACAGGAGTTCTCCGAGAGGATCAGTGACACAGTGGAGCGAGGTTTGATCATGTCGCGGTGCGGGTGCCGGCGAGACTACACGGCGGCGGAAGCTCTGGTGGGACTTCATTGTGACGCCATGTATTTGGGGAGAGGGTGACCGTCGGCATAGGCGGGGGTCTCTTCCATTGGTGCCGGTGGATCCTCCTTTGTACATGCGGCATCCCAGGGAGATGCCGATTGATGAGTGGAGGGGTACCTTCGGGGTGTGTACTTCACCGAGTACATCATAGCGGGGCCGCCTATGATGTTTTCTTGAGATGGTGAGGAGCCCGCGGGTGCGGCATAGGGAGGGCGAGGTCCACTGGAGGTCCTCGACATTTTCTGTCCGCGAGCTAGGCTAGCGTACGAGGCTGGACGGTTCGCGCGGGCGACTTGTGATCCGCTCCGGCGGAGCCGAGACCACGATACGGGGCGGACCCCAATGCTTCGGTGAGCACCTTTTTGATTTTACGCATTTGATAGTAGCATTACGCACATGATGCATCGTACTTTACATTCGCTTTCGATGATTTTCTGGTTCGCGGTATCGGCCGTACGTACAATGAGGCCGTGAGGATTTGGTGGACGGGTGGTCCGCCTACGCCGGGAGGCTCGTGGAGTTCATGCGGTGCGGTTCCGGAGGAGCGTGGACGTCCGCGATCGGGGGCCGTCTAGGCCGAGGGTTCGCTTTGCTCCCGCGGGTGGTGGGGAGGACTTCAGCGGGGTTTGGCCGGTTCGCGGGCGGAACGGCTGGATTTGGAGCTCCTTCTTACGCGCACTCGGGCGCGAGAGGGGAGTCCTCGAGTTCGCGTACTCAGGAGGCCCTTTGCCTATTCATTTGGAGGAGTTCGGCGAGTTCTGTTTGCGACAGATCCGGCGGCGGCGGAGCAATACGTCGAGTGTACGGATGACGAGCGGGACTCGAGTAGTCCCCTTTTCTTGCTTTCTTTCTTTACTATTTTGTTTAGACAAAATGCATGTATTTGTCGGGAACAAATTTTGATTTGAAATGTATTTGCAAAAAGGCGCCGTGGGCGGAACATACTTCGCATATTTATTACGTGATCACCTTCATTATTTTCGGCAAATAAGCAAATAGGTTAATCAAAAATAAATAAAAAGGAGAAATGCATTAAAAATTGAACGGGTCAAAAATTAAGCATGTATGCACTAATTTTTAATTATTTGCCTTTGTTGCACGAGCCGGGGCGGAAGGGATATTGTCATTGGTTAAATGAAATCGAGGGCGAGCACGCGAGATTTCATAAGAGTGAACGAGGGCATGGTTTGGAAATGTTTCCAACTTTAAGGCGGTGGCTGCGAGTTGACAAGTCAGCTGCGAGAGGGAGTCCGGCCGGACTAGAATTGAATTTCAGATTCTTTAAATTGCGGTTTCGGCTTTGCAATTTGTAAGAAGCTTGCATTGCTTTTGCTCATTACATTTGAGTTCTTTTCCATTTCTTAAGGTTTTCTTCACCTTCGACATGGCTACCCTTTCCCAAGTTATCGTCTCGGATGCAAGAGCGATATTTGGACAACTTTCGATCGTGGGTACGGAACCACACGAGGCGAGAACAAAAGGTTTTCGAAGGCATTACGGGATTAAATCTGTTTGGGCTTTGAAGGAGCTCATGCAGTTGGGATCTTTTGAGAGCCGCGTCTCGGTTACAGGACGTAAGGAGGAATGTGTACGGCTTTTCGTACAACGAAGTCACTCCTACGTTTGAAGATTTCCGGGCCGTGCAGGAGGACTGAGACGGAACGGCTAGTTCTTCCGTATCTTTGGTGGCATGGCCACCGTTGAGAAGCTAGTGTCCTTGTTGGGTATCTCATTTGGAGAAGCATACGGGATCTTGTCTGAGGATACCGATTACGTTGACATTTCGGGGCTTGCAGAAAGATTTGCCGGAGGCGAGGAGCGTCTTTGCGTGGGGCGCGTTTGCTCTGTGCGTGATTGCTACTCTGTTCACATTCACGTCTGCAGGTGTGTGCCATCACGGTGTCTTGGACTGGTGAGCGATGCGGAGTGGAGGAGACATCGTGCCATTGGTCTTGGGCGAGACGTTCACAGGCATAGGCCGGATGGCGGCCGGTAGCCGATACATGTGGGGAGGGAGTCCCGCTATGCGACCATGTGGTTGAGGAGAGGCTGCGAGATGATGCACGAGGTGCCAATGTCTTGTGACGCTTGGTCTTTCTCGCGGCGTCCTCTGGTGATAGGGGTAATCAGTGGCTGGAGCTCTGGATGGCCGAGACTTTGCACGCATCACTTGCGATGGTGGGTTCCCCATTGGAGATTCTGAGACTTGTAGGACCGCTCGGGAGGGTGCATTGATCGTCGAGTGCGGGCTGTCTCGAGACGTCTTTCTATATTCCATCATTGGTTACTGCGGCGGTATGAAATTTGGAAGCGAGTGCAGTGGCCCGATACGAGTTATCTTGCTACCTTTGAGGTGGGATCTCTGCGGATGGAGGATCCTTCGACGCTATTGCTGGTCACCGGTGGTGGCAATACACGTCCTTTCTGCCCGGGGTTCTCTTTCGCGGAGAGAGAGCCTTTGTGCATCGGCTTGATATACGGCGTAGTACGAAGAGTGTATAGGGGAGACACGAGATGGCTATCTTGTGGAGACGGAGTGAGTTTGTTGAGTGCGATCACACAGACGGCTCGACATTGAGGAGGACGAAGCGAGGGCTAACCACAGGAATCGTGCGGCGATGCCATGGGCGATTATGTGGCAAGTGCGATCGGGAGGCCAATCAAAGCCTTTGCGATGATGGCTCGAAGCGAGGCGGCTCGAGACGAGCTAGAGAAAGAGGCTGTATTAGACGGCCGGGATTGACGGAGGCGTCGGGAAGAGTCCACGAGCCGGGTAGAAGGCCTACCGGAATATTTCCTGCGAAGGTGAAGAACACTCGCCGGGGAAAAGGGAAGGGGAAGAAGGATGAAGGACCTAGTAGGGGAAACTAGGTTGACCTTGCTGTCCAGAGTATCCATCCATTGTCATTGGAGACACATTAATTGATTAATGTTTTATTGTAGTTTTGCTAGCGTGTAGCGAGTCAAGAGTTGACCGTGCTTGAACTCATCAAAGAATGTTTTAACCGTTATGAATTTATAGGTTAAATGAAAAGAGTTTTTCGAAACACAAGCAATTGATGCTTATTGTATTTTTTTGTTTTTAGACCGAACCAAAGATGGTACGCCTACGTTCCCCTTTTACAATTGGACTAAGGGGCTCGGGTCACCGTAGTTCGACACTTTAGGTGAATTTGAGAAAAACAAAGACAAAAGAAGTGCGACCACTGTTTTTACGGATCATTAGCGGGAATGTATCCGGTTGGGTATTACTCTTTTAGCACTTTAATTTGCGGGGACGGTGTATGGGGAAGGTGAGTTGACTCGTGCTCTTCCTCAAAGCGAAGTATCTGCGGAGCTTGCTTCCGTTCACGGGGTTAACGAAAGTGTGTCCGTCCAAGTCTGCTAGCTTCATGGCTTCTCCGGAGAAGATTCTTTGTACCACGAACGGTCCTATCCGGGTAGGCTCCCACTTTCAGGGGATTGGTGCACGTAGGAGGCTTTTCCTTTAGCACCAAGTCGCCTTCTACGATGTCTCGGATCTTGACTTTCTTGTCGAATGCTCGTGCCATTACGCTGCGGTAGGCTCGAGTGTGTTCCATGGCTTTCAATCTGCGCTCGTCGAGTAGAGCAAGTTCGTCGTGACGGCTCTGTAGCCATTCGACTTCATTGATCCCGTTTTCCAAGAGGACTCGGAGGGATGGAATTTCTAATTCCACGGGTAACATTGCTTCCATTCCGTAGGTAAGTGCGAACGGAGTCTCCCTGTGGCGGTTCGGCGATGTTCGGTATCCCCGAGAGGGCTAGATGTAGCTTTTCGGGCCGGTCCAGGCCTGCAGTGGTCATCTTTCGATTATCATGGCGAGAGTCTTGTTGTTGCCTCTCTTGCACCATTGGTTTGTGGTACGTAAGGAGAAGACTGTGACGTGTGACTACGGGTCGGTCGGTAGTTGGTCACAATCTCCTTCGAAGTGAGTCCCATTGTCGGAGATGATCTCGTTGGGCACTCCATATCGGCACATGATGTTCTCTCGGATGAACTCGGCCACCTTCTTAGAATTCAGTACCTTGTACGATGCGGCTTCTACCCATTTGGTGAAGTAGTCGGCTGCGACTAAAATGAACTCGTGACCATTGCTCCTGGAGGAGTGATCTTGCCGATGACGTCGATTCCCCATGTGGCGAAAGGCCATGGCGTAGTCATGCGGTAGAGTTCGTGAGGAGGGATGTGATTGAGGTTGGAAAACCGTTGACATTTGTCGCGGCTTCGGACGAAGCTGGATGCGATGCATTTCCATTGATATCCAATAGTATCCCATACGGAGAATGATACGTGTCAATGCTCGGGCGTTCATGTGCGGACCGCGAGGTTCCGTTGTGAACTTCGTTCATTAGCTCGGCTGGCTTTTTCTTTGTTTACACCGAAGGAGTGGCCCTTGGTGGCGCTTCTTGTACAACATACCCCCGAATGACGAAATGGGATGCCGGGCGTTTTAATGCCATCATGTTTTTGGCTTTGATCCCTTCTTTGTATTTTCCATCTTCATTTGTGAAGGAAGCTTCTCCGCTTTGGAAGTCTTGGTAAATTTGATTGTACCGGGGTTCGTCGATCGTTTCTTTTTCTTTTTCGATCTCACGGCAATAGGCGGGTGTTTCCCGTCTGCCTATTACGAGGGGTTTCTTGCTTTCCCATCGGGAATTTCGACAAGAGGCGAGGTTGCCGGGCGTGCGAGCGGTTCCTGTCTCTTGGCAAATAGTGAAAAGAGATGTCCTTGAGCGAGCAATGAGCTCCTCCGTATGTACGCGTGGTACTTACGAAGGCGAGAATCTACCGTCTTCCATTTGTTGGATACTTGATTGATGATCAATCTTTGAGTCTCCATATACATCCCGGCTCTAAGATGTTGCGCTCGAGGCGGCTTCCAAACTGCTTGCACGGGCTTCGTATTCTGTTTGCATTGTTGGTTGCTTCAAAATTCGACTTGATGGCTATGGGAGTATGCTCGTCCTTGGGATCGACAAGGAGCATTCCAATGCCATTCCCCTTCTTGTTGGCTGCCCCATCGAAGAAGAGTTGCCGGCGGTTTGTATTTGTCAAGTGAAAAAGATTCCGTCGTCAGGAAATTGCGGATCGGGACCCTTAGGTTCCTTTGCTCGGGAAGTCGGCAAGTTGATGCGCCATTACTACGCCCTTTGTCGATTTTCGACCATGTACTTGATGTCGAACTCGGCCGGGAAGAATGACCACTTGGCTAGCCGCATTGACGGGGATGGCTTGTCAAAGAGATATCGGACGGGGTCCACTTTGGAGACCGGGAGCAGAATGCGGCTGCATGTAGTGTTTCGGTTTCCCGACTACCCATACCAAGGCGGTACGGGTTTTCTACGTCTTTGAGTAGTGAGTTCACTTCCTTGAAGCTTTCGGCTTACGAAGTAGATTGCATGCTCAACCTTGGAATCTTTCTATTCTTGTGCCGGCATTGCTCAGATAGACGTGTACATTCTTGTCGGATACGGGAGTAGCGGCTTGTCTTCATGTGGCGGAGCACGGGGTGGGGATTAACCAAGTAGGTCTTGATCTTCTCGAAAATTTGTTTGGCACTCGGAGTCCCATTTGATGTCGGCATTCTTTTTCATCGGTTTGAACATGGGCTCGCGAGAGAAGATGTCAAGCGGTTGATGAAGCGGCGATGTCTTGAAGTCTTCCCATGAAGCTCTTCACTAGTCGGGGTTTGAGGCGGCTTCATGTCGATGATGGCCTTGATTTTCACAGGATCGGCTTCGATACCTCTTTACGTAACCATGTACCCCGGTACCTTGCCGCGCTTGACGCCGAAGGTGCACTTTGCGGAGTTCAACCTCATGGAGTGTTTTACGAGTACATTGAAGAACTTCCTCGGATCTGTCATGTCTTGCATGTCGATCCCTTGGAGTGGATGATCATGTCGTCGACATATACTTCGATTTCTTTGTGAATCATGTCATGGAAGAGGGGCATTGCGGCCCGGTAAGTAGCCCCGGCGTTCTTTAGACCGAATGGCATGGCCAGGTGTAACAGTATGTCCCCGTGGAGTGGTGAAGGCGATCTTGGCACGATCCTCCTCGGACATCTTGATGCGGTTGTATCAGCAAACCCGTCCACGAAGGACTTTACTTCGAAATTTGCCGTGGTGTCGACCGGCATGTCGATGTTAGGCGGTGGGAAATCATCCTTAGGGCTGGCCTTGTTGAGATCCCGGAAATCCACGCGGCATCGACCTTTCCGTTGGCCTTGGTGACCGTCACGATGTTGGAGAGCCAAGTCGGGTACTCAATCACTACTGATGAAACCAACTCGGAGCATTTTCTCAATTTCTTCTTTAACTTGCAAGGACCACTCTGGCTTGATCTTGCGCGGCTTACATTTTGACGAGGCTTGGATTCGGGATCGGGGAATTGTGCTCCACGATTGAGGGATCGAGTCTGGCATGTCTGATATGACCGGGCGAACACGTCAACATACTCCGGAGGAGGCTTATCGGGGCTTCCTTTTACTGCATCGGCGAAGCGCCCACTTGTGTCTCTTTAGGCTCTTGCGGCTGACCCCGGGTTCACTTTGGTCATAACCTCTTCGGCGGCTTGGGCCGGTTGTCCTCTTGGTCAACTACACGCTCGAGAACTTCTCTAATGTATTGTTCGTTTAATGTATGCGCTTCTTTATCAATTGAATTATTAACGTCTTTTAAGTTGTTTGTTAACTTATCGGTTGTTAAAGTGGCAATGAGAGGATACTCAGAAAGGTCGAGACTTTTCATTACACAAGAACGGGAATACATGATTGGCTACAACATTATAGTCCTCCGGCGTAAGGCCGTTGGATGACTCGGAAGGGCTGGACTACGACAGGGCGGCTCGAGAGGGTTTGAGACCGGGTTTAGGGAGATGTGGGTGCGGGCCCGGTTTGTCTTCCAATCTGCTGGCTTGCCCTTGGTCGGTGAAAGTTACCCAATTCTTCGGTGGCATTCTTTGGATGCTTGAGGAGGGTGCGGGGATCGAGAGGCTTGGCTCCTGCCGTCCCTATCATGGCGATCATCGTTGTCGGAGCCCAGTCGATCAAGTTGGGCAACTCCATGACTTCTTCAAGCAGGACTACGTAGAGCTGGTCCGAGAGCGTTTTCTATGAATTACGGTTCCTTCGCTTTGGATTTCTTGTCTCGAATGTGGCCTCGGCGGCTGATCCGAACAACTTGTTTCCCATGGAGAGTACCTTGAGTTGCTCCTCCAAGTGCAGGATTCCCTTGAATGTGTACTCATCTTTGGACCGTGGTGGCGGTTGGTCCGAGGTAGAGGCTGTGATGTCGAGAACGCTCCCTTATCGGATTAGCTTTGAGTCCTACGAAACGCTTGAGGTCCGTGCTAGGCTTTGTTCCATTCTTTACGTAGTCTTGGTGTTGACTATTCTGCTTCTTTCTCATCTTCATCAGGTTCACTTTGTCGGTCCCCTCGGTTCGCTGTCGGTTCGCTGTCGGTCCCCTCAGTTCTGCTATCGGTTCCGCTGTCGATCACCTCAGTTCTTCTGTCGGTTCCCTTGTCGTCACCTCAGCTCGGCTGTCGGTTCCCTTGGTGAAGTAATGAGTGAGGTCGAAACTGTAAGGCGGAGGTTGGGTGTGCCGTCGGAGGTTCCCCTTTTACGGGCTGTTACCTTGGTGCGAGCGAGCCTCTTGTTTTCCCTGATGTCAGCCGGTGTTGGCACATAGCCAAGCCTGGACCGTGGTGTGGTCCTTGACTTCAATAACTTGGTCTTTGGCCTTGCGGCCTTTTGCCGAGCCCGATCACAGGATGAAGTTCATGAGTTTCATCATCCTCATGGCGGGAGGAATCGATCGTGAGGCAGTGGAAGGTCCACGTTGCATATTTGGATCTTGGAGGTCTCGAGTGAATCCGAGTTAATGGCATGTCATCATTATGCTTGATTTCCAATCTTGGAATGTCGTTGGTCTTTGGTCCCCTCGGTGGTGACAATGTCGCCGTAGGCGTAGTTAGCTCGTTGCCTTGCATGAACTTGAGGCCTTTGGTGAAGGGTGGATGCCACGCCATTGATTTGATGCGGCCCGGGGACGCCCCGGGATGGCTGTGAAAGTGATTGGAATGTCCAACACTTGGAATTCGGTGGGGATCACCGCTTGCCGAACCGAGATGTTAAGAGTAGCAACCCAGGAAGCTGTACGGGAAGTAGAGTCATAGGCCTTGACGGTGTGGGTGAAGGCTTAAGATCGTGGGCTTGATGTCAAGCGGGTCCATCATCTTGGCGGGCAAGACATTCATTCGGAACCTCCGTCTACCAACACGCGGGGAAGGCGACGCTCGTCAGTGGCTGTGATGTAGAGCGGCTCATTGTGATCGGCCCCAAATTTTGGAAGGTCCAAATCTGTGAAGGTGATAATGTTGCCATAGTGGATGTTACCAATCATCGAATGACTTCATGCGGGGTTGCGTCCACGGGGACCGTAGTACGGGCCGAGGCTTTCCTCTAGCTTGAGCTTGTGAGGATAAGAGGAGGTGGCGAGAGACCAAAGGGAAATGTTTGCTGAGTACGCTTGGTAGTGAGGATCGGGTCCTCTTTCAAGGAACTTGTGTCTTCGAGTGGCGGATTGCGGTTACAGCTCCGTCGGCTTTTTGGTGGCCTTAGGTGGTAATGCATGGATTTGACCCGATCGGGTTAGAACGGCGACATCGGGTTTGGTCCCTTACGAGCAGTGCTCTGAGTTGAGCCATAGTTAGAGGAGGATTCCTCGTAGCATAGGGCCATATGTCTTCCCTCAACTCATTGATTGTGGATGAATTCCGGGAGCTTCGGCGGCTTGACGGATTACGTCCCGGGATGCGGCTTAGGTGCCTCTGCGGGGAGGTAGCCTACGGTTTGACGTAGTTGTTCGAATGTCGGTGCACAACGGTGATTGCACAGGCTGAGCGTGCGTTGCGACCCTCAGGGGAGGTTGGAGAGTTCTCGGCTCAAGCGAACGGTCTCCTTGATCTCTTCACGGTATATCGCGTTCCTTTCCTTCTTCTTGAGCATACTCGGGCGATGCAGGTTGGAGTGCAGCGATACTCGTGGTTGGCTAGTTTTCCTCCACTGCAGGCCCCGAGATCAACCTTCTTGCGGCGGAGCTGCGTCGAGAGTTAATGCTGCGTTTCTTCCCATGTGAGAATAGCCGGTGCTTCTTTGAGCTGCGTGCGGCGGTCTAGGTAAACCTCCATCGGGGAGAGTTTTCTTCTACGCTTTATACGAGTGGCGGGTATGTCGGAAGGTGAGTACACGGCTTCCCGAACATCTGCCCATGTGGTAGTTCTTTGTCCCAGTTGATCGTTTACGTAAATGAAGGCATGTAGGCTGTGGAATTTCCACTGAGTAGTTGCTCGAGGCGAATTTCCATCCTCCTCCTGTTTTTAAATAGACCTTCCTCCACTGAGTTGGCCTTTCAATTTGAGTGCGGTAATAATCCGTTCCCATCCTCCCGGGACCCTTGGGAGTCGGTTTTGTTGACTTCATGCCCGGCTTGGAAGAGAATGGTTTCATCGTCTTCATTGTCGCTTTCACGAGAGAACTTGCTTTCCTCGGGAAGGTAAGCGGCAGGATTCGTTCTGCTGTGTCGTTCCATCTCCTAGGTCATCGGGACCGTTGACCACCCTTGCACAGCGAGAGGGGTTGGATGAGAACAGACGGTAGTCGGGAAGTTGCCATGGGCAAAACTCTGAGGTCGAGCGGTCTAGAGTGGCCTCTAGCTTTACGTACGAAGGCTGCTGTGACACTTTAAGGGCTTGGTCCTGTAGGTCTTTCGAGCTTGGTCTTCGTCCCAAAGACGACTTTCTTGAGCGGCTAGTTCCATGAGAGCTTTCCTTGCGAGACCTAGGCGGTCTCCGTAGGTGCGCATCGTCGGCTAGTGTCCGAGCCGTGATTACATTCAAATCGCCGAATGGCGGGAACACTTGGATTACATTGACGAAGGAAGTCGGGTAGGACATTCCATGCGTCCTTCCTTAATCTCGATCACCAAGAAGTTTGCCCATATACGCTTGATTGACCCCACGGGGGTATTGAATTACTGCAATGTTGACGGTCTCGTGATCTCGCTCGATCGCCAAGTCTATCAAAGCTAGCGGTCGGCGCGGGATGTACGAATCGGGGCCGTGACGGTGGGAGTAGAATCGGCGAAGCATGTTGATCTTTGAGGTGGTCATTTCTGTGTCGGAAGGCGGCTACGCCTTGCGGGGAAGACTTTCCACGAGATGTTTCGGGGTGGGCTGGTGGAAGCGTTCCCGAGGTTGATCGACTTGTAGCGGGGTGAGGAGCTTGGTCTCCTTTCTTTGTTGCCCTTGGCCTTGGCGGCGCTTGAGGGTATAAGCTTGGCGACGGCACGGGCCGGTTGCGGCAGAGTTTGGTACTCGGAAGTAGTGATGAGCTACGAGCTCGCTTGGCCGGGGCCTCGTTTACCGTGAGCGAGCGGTCATCGAGGGTGACCTTGGTGTTGCGAGAATCGATAACAAGGACGGGATCCTTGGCTTCATCGGGATACACGGAATAGATGATATTGACGAAGTCGTCGTCATTCACTTGATCGAGAGGATTCCTCGTTGCGTGAATCACGTGCTTCCAATTATCGGATAGGCATGCATCTTTGGACGTTGAGCTTGACAATTTCCATGGTATTGGAACCTTGGTCGTAAGTGACACGATCGGAAGGAGTTCCGTCCTCGGCGAGCATGTGAATGCGGAGGTGCGCTTGCGGGTGCCGCGTCCTCGACTCCGGAGAGTCCCGGATTCATCGTCATCGATCGCTCAATCCAGGGTGTAGGGACGTATTGCGTCGGGTTGCGTTCTTTGGAGCGGCTAGGAAAACATCATGCTCTTCGTTGGAGAAGAGGGGTGCGGCGGGTAGTTCCTCGTGGAGGACATCCCATACAACTTCCATGCATTCATCCCGAGAATGACGGTGCTTGTTGACCTTTATTACAAAGATCTCCTCGCCTTTGGCGGGGCCGAGAGAGTTTGTTTGGAGAATGCGACGAATCTCCGATTGGAGGCTGAGGGGTTTATGTGCCCGCATCATGGCGATGTTCGGCGTTTCCTTCCAATCTGCCTCCAAATGTTGGAAACGACAGTTGAACTTGATGTATCGGTTGCTTGAGTGCACTTTGCTCGAGTACGTTTACATAGTTAGCATCTCCGGACTACGAGGATTACGATGAGATTTGCCGGTAGTCCCTTGGTTGATTCGAAGGAGGTAACCCGGTGCACGAGTGCGGACACGCTTGGCTCTTGTCTCGGCCGTTTCCTATGAGGAAGCTGTCCCCTCGGATGACTTCGAGATCTCCTGCCGGTTAATGAACTTGGCCCTTGATGGAGAGTGGAAGCTATGGCTTTCATGTGGTGTAGCGAGGGCGTCCCAAAAGAGCTGTGAATTCGGATGGAATGTCCATCACGTGGAATTTCTTGGCACCATTTGGGTTTCGAACCGAGTTCGAGTCGCTTGTCCCAGGATGGGGCGAGACGAGTTGTCGTAGGCCTTGATAGTCGAGTAGACGGTATCAAATGGCTTTCATGGATGCGGAGAGCTCGCATCATCTTTGAGAGGGAGGACATTAACGGCTGACCCGTTATCTACCAATACTCAGGGAGTGATATGGTGTTGAGTTTGAGAGTGATGTACGAGCTTCGTTGTGCCCGAGGCGTCTCTCGGTAAGTCTTCAATCACGAGAATGTGATCATCTTTGCCATACGGGCGGGAGTCGTAGATCTCGTCTCTATCCGTAGAAGGAGAGTCATCCGGCCATCCGTTTCTGTCTTCCTCTTGCGAGGTAAAGCCTTTCTTTGGAACCTCGGGAGTGCGTTGAAATTTGCTGTGGCGGTTGCCGCCCTTGGTTAGCACATTGATCGAGTGCGATTGCCAAGGCGACCTTGATCTTCCTTTACCGGTCCGGGCTCGGAAAGGCTGGACAAGTTGAATCTTGGGCGATCCGCGGAGGGTTAGGCTTCGGCGCGGTAAGACTACCAAGATGCGAGGTATTCGGTGTCCCAGTCTGGTTACGGTTTCGGTGGGCTTTTCGGCTTTCCGCACATGTCTGCTCTAGAGTGCATGGCTGGAGGCAAGAGGGTGGTGGAGTACGGTGCGTAGTAGTCGAACCTCCGGAGGGTTCTCCCAAGTGTACCTACACTTTGGTATCTCCGGCTTCGTATCTTTCTCTCGATTCTTTGTTGAGAGGATTTCTTCTTGTTTTCTCGGAGGATTGCTCGGACGGTTTCTCGAGACTCGTACTCCCGGGCGGGCGGAGCGATCACAAACATCGTAGGTGATGTGGACATTAGAGGAGGATCCGGTGAAA
Source organism: Adenophora triphylla var. japonica (assembly GCA_022495995.1). Lineage (NCBI taxonomy): Eukaryota > Viridiplantae > Streptophyta > Magnoliopsida > Asterales > Campanulaceae > Adenophora > Adenophora triphylla. The sequence goes on along the minus strand of JAFEMH010002520.1, from coordinate 197,115 downwards.
GAGGCGGGCGGTTACGTGGCACGCTTCTTGGGCACCCGCTCAATGGAATTCACATTTGTTATTGTTCGGAAAGGGATTCTGTGTATTGGGCCACGGGGCGCTCTAACTTGCCTTCTTCTATCAAGTTACGGATTTCGTATCGTAACCCCAAACGGTTGTCGAGTGGTATGGCCGTGATGCGATGGAAGGCGCGATATTTGCTCTTGTCCGCATTGGCTACGGGAACTTTGGGTTTGTAATTGGCCGCGGGCTTAAGGAGACCCTCCTTGATTAACCCTTCCGGCATCTTGCTCGGTGGCATGTCCAACTTGTCGAAGTGTACGACAGTACCACGAGTAGAATTGTTGCTTTGCGGGAGGTTTACATTTACCCATTGTCCACGATGGACGTAGTTGACGGACGTATCTTTCCCTTTGCCGGGGGCCGGTGCGGGATTGAATGCAGGTGTTGAGCGGTATACGTATGGGCTGTGCGGTAGCCAACTTTTCCTTGAGATCCTTCTCGAGCGTGGCCGGCATTGACCATGGCCGGAGATGCAGGAAGAAATTGTGGTGATGAGAGTTCGATGGACGGTCTCAAGCAAGACTTGAAGATCCGCATCTGTTCGTCTTTGGAGAGTGGCTCCATGATTTCGGAGAGTTTCCGGCTCCATCTCTTGTAGAATTCCCCAACACTTTCATCCGCTTTACGCTCGGTGGTGATTAAGTCCTCGCGACTTGTTTCCCACTCTAAGTTGGATGCATGCCGTTCCGGGAAGATGTTGCGATCTGTTCCCAGTGTGGCGATCCGCGAGCTTGACCCTCGAAACCATCGTAACGGCGAACTTTTGAGCGTATCTTTGGAAGTGGTCGGCCATTTCTTTGGAGGGTTGCTCCTTTTGCTCTCATGCAGAACGTAAGTGTCGACGTGCGTTTGAGGACATTCGGTTCCATCGAATCGGTCCATCTCAGGCATTACGAACTTGGCGAGGAGAGGCGTGACCATTCCGGATACTGTGGATTTGAGCGTTTCTGCTTTGAGGCTGCTCATGGTGGCTTTCGGGTCTTTCATGCTGCTCGACCATCCGAGGCTAAGGTTGGGTCCGGTGGTGGGCGTGAGGCTCGGCGCGGGTGCTACCACGTGAGCGGTAGTGATTGGAGGTGGAAGGCTTGGTATATGAGAATATACGGGAGCCTTTTACGAAGCTGTATCGGGGTTTGTCCGGTGTTTAGGGATTCGTGTATAGGCAACGGGACGAACCGGGAGGGTATTGAGGGATATTGGCATCTGAGATGGTCCGGTGCTTAGGTGATATTGAGTGATGGGTGTAGCCTTGGGGCGACCAAAATTGACGGGGTTGCCACGAGAGGTGGCAACATGGAGCCTAGGTCATTTGTTTCCTTGGTTGGAAGGCATCCGTAAGTTGGCGGGGAGGAACTGATTGAAGGTTTGGTGAGCTGGTTTTGGGGAATCGTCATCCTCGACAAGGACAAAAGTACCGTCGGCGGGGGATAGGCTGCTATACCACGCTCATTCGGAAGCTGTACCACGAAATTACTGCGATCTTCTTTACGCCTCTTGTGAACCTCACAAGCCCGGATGGCTTCTTCCAATGTCATATACATTACCGGTGGCGGGGTCCTTCCCCGTCACGATTTCTCGGTGAGCTAGACATGTCGGAAATTACAGTGAGGCGAGGGAACCGAAGCTTGTCGGCTGCCGTTTCTTGTGATCTGGCAAGGCGGCGGCCGGAAATACGAACCACTTTACGCTCGGCTGCGGGGAACGAAAGGAAGGGTTTAGGCTTCGGAAAAGGGTATTTGGCTCAAGGTTTTCGGGCTTGTGCAATGTGCGATTACCGATTAAAGTTTACTTAAAGCGCGTTTTCTCGAGTCCTAATTGGTTGGAAAAGAGCGTGTCTTCTTTTCGCAACTAATCCTAGAGCTCTAATCGGTGGATCTCGTCACTACGCTTATAAGCCCCTCGTTTCCATTGTAGATCATCTTTCTCGGGACGGACTATCCCGGCGAGGTACGATAAGGCAAGCGAGTTCCACCGACAAAGGAAAAAGTGAACTTAAGGCTAGGCGATCACGCAAACTTTCGACGTGTGCGGCGTACGGGCCACGGTCGAGGTCAACGTCCTTAAGTTAAGGCGGGAGTCGTGCCAAAATTTGGGCATGACCTCTCTGACTCGCTTGTGCGAGAGACCTTTAGCTTTTAGCGTTGGCCAAGTTGTGGGCGGCACGGTACATACGGCGAGGTTTGGTGACATGGTGTCACATTGAACCTTCGGGTATATTTTTCGGCGAGCTCCGCGTCAAAGTCAAAGTGAAAAGCTCAAGACTTCGGGTCGGGAACGACCTTCGGTCTAAAACTCTCGAGCTTGACTCGGAGCGGGGCCCGGCGTGAAAAACATACACTTAGGCTTTATGACACGAGCTAAGCCAAAAACCAACCGGGGTCTTGGACAAAGTGTGACCTGAAAGAGTGCATGGCTTACACGGGCTAGGATGGGATGTTTGGGACGACCCGTGCGCCCCAGAAAGGTGTCACAGGCGAGACCAATCGGAGTGCAGCGATAAGGCCATCCCGGGTTAGGGGTTGTAGTGTGCGGTGTACCAGGCGGCAAGTGCACGTGAAGTGCGGTGTTAGAGGCGGCAAGTGCGCGTAGTGTGCGGTCACTAAAATTCTTTTACGAGTAAACCAGAGATTTTCGAGAATGTGTCTTAAAGAATTTATGATGCACGAGTTCAAAAGACGGCATGAAAATCAAACATGAATGGGGATGCACAAACATGGTATGATTTTGAAAAGTTGACAATGTAATGCCTTTTGAAACAAAAACCGTTCGAGGTTTAAAGTAACACACACACGAGAACGAGGAAGGGTAAACGAAAGTTTGACCCACGGAAGGCTTTTTGAAAACATCGGCGGTTTTGAAAAAGTATCTTTTCCCAATGGAGTCGCCAAGCGAAATTACCGTCTTTTCGCGCGCGGGCGAGGCGCGGAAAAGGCGGTTGTCTTTCGCGGAGGGTTGGTGTACGAGACCTCGCTTCATGGGAAGGAACAAAATGAGGAGTCGCCACGCGGTTTTTGTATTTTGAGCCCAAACGTTGAGAAACGGCTATTTGTGAAAATGGTGTCGTTTTTATTGGTAGCAAAAACTTAGGAAAAGGCTTTGAAAACGGGGATCATTTTTATTGGTAGCAAAAACGAGTAAAAAGCTTTTAGTACCGAGAGATTGTTAGGTTCGGAGGTCACGTTACGTTTCGGGTAGAGTATTACGAGATCGCCTGAAACGCCTCGCATGACGAGTCTTTCTACCTTTCTCGAAATCGTGTGTGTGTGTGTACGTGTGTGTTTTGAAATGGGGGCTTGAATGACAAGCTTAATCTTGGTTTGAATGTCAAACGTTGATTAGGTGACTTTGTTTGAAAAGACGAGCGTTTGAATGACAAACGTCGGTTTGAGTTGAAATGAGCGTTTGCGTGGCAAACGTCGATTTTGAGTTTGAAATGACCGTTTGCGTGGCAAACGTCGACTTTGAGTTTGAAATGAGCGTTTGCGTGGCAAACGTCGACTTTGAGTTTGAAATGAGCGTTTGCGTGGCAAACGTCGACTTTGAGCCATACGAGTCATTGTTAACGATTTTACGGGAAAATGCGTATTAAATGATTTTAAGTGTCAAATGGCGGCTTTGAGTTTGAAGATGAGCATTCGGAGGCCGAACGTCATTTCGCGCGTTTTGAAAGAGAGTTCGACGGACGAACTCCGGTTTTGAACCGGGCATTACATTGTTAACGATTTTTACGGGAAAAATACGTATTAAATGACATGCGATCAACGAATCGGGTTGCGACTCGGACTTTGAAAAGTAAATACTATCACAATCCAAACGGATCGGACTTGTAAATGACAGTATTTAAAGCGGTGTCAACGGAATCAAACGATCCGGATTCGTAAATGACGATCAACGAGGCCAAACGGCTCGAAATTGTAAATGACGATCAACGAGGCCAAACGGCTCGGAATTGTAAATGACGATCAACGAGGCCAAACGGCTCGGAATTGTAAATGACGATCAACGAGGCCAAACGGCTCGAAATTATAAATGACGATCAACGAGGCCAAACGGCTCGGAATTGTAAATGACATGAAAGTAAACGGAACGGGGTCGGAACGCCGTTTTAACCCGTGATTACTTCTCTTACGGAAAGAGAAGAGGATCGAGGGGCTAAAACGTATCGGACCCCGTTAGACGAAGGCGTCTACATTTTGATAACAACGTTCGAAACAGTTATAGCGACTGGCGCGTAAACCGAGACGGAACGGGAGATTCAGAGAGAGGGAGTTATACCTATGGCTAGGGTCGACTCCTTTGGCTCGGGAGGTGTGTACGGGACACGGAAAGTGATTCGAAAGGTTGTTTCGAAGTTGTAGGGTGCGTATTTGATCGAAATACTAAGGTTTCACGCGAATCGAGACAAAATGAGAGCTCGGGAGGGGTGAAAACCAGTTTGGACCGTGGGGGGTGGTGATTTTTGGTGTGTAAAATCCTCCTTTTGCCTTTGACAGCAACTTCTATTTATAGGGTGAAAATTGCAGTAGGAGTCCGACCGGACTTGGACTGAATTTCAGGGGGTTTTGGGGATTTTGGAAATCTGGGGGACTTCTTTGGCAATTTCGGGAAAAGTGCACGGTGAGTCCGGCCGGACTTGGCTTGCAAACCGGGGCATTTGGTCTTTTCCACTTTGAAATTGATTGAAGGGTGACTAGAGGGAGGTGGCATGGCTGCCACGTGCCCTACTGAGTCACGGTGAGGTGGGATTTTGTCCTCGGTCCCGGTTTTGTCCGTTTTTAAAATAACGGTCAGGAAATGTCCGAAACGCCCCCGAAAAGTGCCGGAAAATGCGTTTTTCAGGGAAAGCCATACTTTTACGTGAGATGTCACGTGCTAAGTATGGTTCGACGTCGGGATGCTCGGGGCAGTCCCGGGACGTCTCGTTGGCACAGCAACGGGGAGTTTAACGAGTTCCGGTTAACCTGGAGCGGGCCAGTTAACGGATTTCGATTAACTTTCTGACGGATTTGGACGATCCGGATTTGGGTACTTACAAGTCTCTCAACCATGGATGGAGTACGAATCCCGAGGAACTGGAATGTTGTTCACCTCAAGTTGTACTTCATGTAAGTGACCAACTCCCCAACTTCTGTTCCAACGATCAGGTATGATTCCATTATCTTTACTTTTATGTTATTTCAATTTGATTTGCACATTTCAATCTTTTACTGACTTAAGCATCGGAGGGGTGTTAGCTTAGCTAACTCCCACCCTAACATGTTTCTATTTTGTAAGGTAAAATGATACTGACAACTTGTTTAAATGAAGAAGATGACAAGTATTCTAATCTGTTTGAAATTGGCAATTTCTAATATAGCGCATTATTGTTTATCGAGTCAGCTTTAAATTCATTTACGTAAATATTTTCTTTTAAAAGGGTTTCACCCCTCAAAAAGGTTTAAAGAATAAACATTCTTCTCAAGTTGTTAAGGTTATCTACACCTTCGTCCGGGACGCACGTTTTTCATATTTTAGCTAAGGTGTAGGTGGGACAATGTGTCAAGTACATGTTGATTACCTTCTTGCCTTGGTTAAGATTATGAACCTAAAATCGAATCATGGGTAGCGACATTGACATGTTGCCAAAATGAAATATCAGAATGAAAAAAAAAACATCTTTTCCATTTATCATTATTTCTAAAAATATAAAGAAAAAGTTCATCAAGATGTCCAGGACAAATATTGGCAACATCAAATATTTGGGAAAAAGAAAGGGCCTCTTCAATCAAGAACAACATCCTTGCCCTTGTCCATCCTATTTCCTTCCATAGTCTCACCAACCCGCTCCAACCTATCCTCATTCCTAGAAACCATTTCACAAGGCCTTTCACAAAAAATCCTCCTCAAAGCAACCAATTCCTCCTCCAAATTCCAAGATGAGTGTTGTCCAGCTTGATACTCTTTGATCATCTCAATTCTGGAATCGAAAACGGATTTAGCAGCCTCAGCCACCAGTTCATCTCGCAGGTTTTCCATCTCCTGAACATGTTTCTTTCTCATCTCTTCCATCTCTTCTTCCTTTGTCTTTAACATATCAAAAGCCACTTTTAAGTCTGCCTCATATTCTTTTTTCTCCATAGTTGAAGATACAACCTTATCCTTCCACCATTTAATTTCATTAACCATCATCTTAACTGCCGTTATTGCCTAAAATCAAAATATTTTTTTTTTATCAAAACTAGGTATGAAAATGAAAGGGAAAGAAGTACTATACCTTTGTCTCTAACACATCTTCGTTGGAGCCCACTTCTTCCATGTCTTTCTTCTCTTGTCTCTTTCTCTTCATTCCTGAGGCATTCCCAAGCTCCAACCTGGGTGCAGGAAGCATGTCTTCACTAGTTCTTCCTTTGTATTTGGTGACCAAAGCTTTCGCAGCAAACCTGGGCTTTGAACGGACAACTGAAAAGACGATGGTAAACATTCTGATGTATACAAGAAATTCAGAAGTAATGTTAAGGAAGACTTACCAAATGACATTTTGTCTTTCTAGATTATTTGGTAAAGTCTTCAACATCCTCATCCCGTATATATAGAGAAGATTTATCTTCTTTGGCAGATTGTATGCTAATCCTTACCTCAATTTAAGCCATGCACCATCCGTGAACCAAGCAGAACATATCGCCTTCCAAGATCAATAACCAGGCGGTTAGAGATAGAATTTTTGAAATTCAAATTCATATATTTGAGATATTTCAAAAATTCAGGGGCAATTGTTCGGGGTTAAAAAACTACGGCAGCATGTTACATCCTGAGACACTATCTTAGCAGTACAACTTGATAGACTATACGCTTCGTTCAGGATGACTGGAAGGCGACATTGTAGGAACCGTTTTGCAAATCTTGATGGACCAAGTCAAACAATGTCTTCAACAACATTAACTCAGCAACGGATATGAAGACGCCATCAGTAACCTCCTGCGAGATTCTAGGCGCATAAGGGGGGATTGCATTCACTTAGTTGATATCGTTATCATCTTTTGTAATTTAAATAAACGAACACATGTATACACACACACACATTGGTTCTCTTAGCAACACATTTTTTGTACTGTTCATTCACTCCCTACCATCACTATACTAATAATATTCCATCTTTCCGAGGTTTTATGCCGGCGAACAAGTTGTTCAAGGGCTTTCCTAGTTAAATCTATTGTCGACATCTTGAATTTACATTGTCATATTCCATTATACCCCATTTTTTCTTTTGAAAAATGAATTGCTTGAATTTGACCTAAACACTGATATTTTTTTTCTAAACTCACTGGCACTCTCTTATACACCAATTGACACTTAATCACATTTAACTGGTACTCAAATCTCTATTAAAAAAATAGGGATGGAAGGGTTAAGTTAAGAACTGAAATTATGTGAAGGAGATAATATTATTCACTTCTTACTTGAATCATACAATTGATACAACCCTATATATATACACAACATTCCTACTTGGAGAAGGATTCTACTATAACTAAGACTCATCATATATTCTACTTTCCTACTTGAAGAAGAAGTCTACCTAAATATATACATCACATAAGGAAACAAGATTACAAGGAAAAGGAAAAGATATTGACAAAATATCTTTGTCAATATCTCAACCCCCCTCAAGTTGGAGCGTGTAGATCACAAACGCCCAACTTGCCAAGTAGATTGAGAAACTGTCGACTACCTAACGCCTTGGTGAGGACATCAGTCAATTGCTCATATGTGTGAATATATCGAGTTGTGAGGACACCTGTTCAAACAACATCACACACAAGATGACAGTCAACTTCGATATGCTTCTGTAAGTGCTCCAATTTGAGTTGTTAGTATTTTCGTTAGAAAATTAATGAAAGCCCTAACATTCCTAACATTTCTAACAATTCCTAACTTTTCTAACAAAACAAGGGTAAAGTAGGGATTGCTATTTAAGGTTAAACCAAGAAAAGAATCTTAAAAAAAGAAAAGAAATTGTAAAAACCCGAATTGGCAAGCTGAAAAACATAGCCAGTTTGAATATTTTCAAAAATATTCCTTGTGTCCAAAGCCTGGAGCAGCATTTAATGCACCAGGCACGCCTTCAACCAGATCCGCGCGGATCAAATTGATTCTTCCAGTTGCCTATAAATTGAACCCTTCTCTCTCAGTTTACACAACACAATTCACTCACAGAAGCTATACTCTGGCGAAAAATAGAGAGAAAACAGTGGGAATCCTTAGATTGCCACTATTTTCTCTTGAGTCTTTCCCAATCTCACTCCAAACACTCTCAAATCACTCTTAAACATACACAAGCTCAAGCTTAAGTCAACCCTAAAGAGGAGGATTAGAGAGAAAATATAAAGGACTTAAATGTTATCTACTTGTTTTCTCTTTGACCAACTCTATCATCAAACACTAAACACATTCAAATCTTGATACTCCTCAAGTCAAACTCCAAACCAAGGAAGATAGGGTTAAACCATCATTGGTAAACCCTCCTTCTCCTTACCCTAGACTCCTTCATCCATGCATGCATTTCAAACTTCAAAGATTTAGTTTGTTCATCAACTTGGTGTTCATCCTTTGCTTGACCTAAAAATGTAGTCACCTTGGAATAAATTTCCATGGATGACCATTTAAAAGGTCCAAATTACTTCTTATTCACTTAAAAGTGTTTTTCCTCAAAATCATTCATTTACAAGTGTTTTCCAAAATCCATTTTCACAACAAAAATCTCATTTTCAAGGTTAAAACTTCCCTTCCCAAGCAAATGAAATGCTTCAAGTCCTAATGTACCCTAATGATGACTTGATATAGTAGATCACCACTAAAATGTATAGTGATCACTAATCAAATACTAAGGAAATGGGGACAAGCATGGATGCAAAACCCCCTTTAAAATCACATTTTCCTTCAAGAACATCTTGCTGTCCAGTAGCAATTTTCTAAGACCTCAGTCCATTGTCTAATTTTTTGAACACATAAGAACTTGGAATTTGGTGTTGACTACAAAATACTTTTTGTAGCCAACATCAAGAGATTTCCAGATATATTTTTACTTTATTTTTTACGTGAGTATAACTCCCTTTTTTAAATTATTTTCCAAATGTCAGTTCAACAGTCTCTGGAAATCCAGATTTCATATCTGTGATTTCCAGAAGGTTTTGGTCCCCCAAATCATCTCCAAATGGAAAAGTATTTTGCAGTCACCTTATTTAAGATGTTTTGAATAACTTTCATTCTCGAACTTTCCCAAGATTTTGAAGTTTTAAAGCTCTTAAATCCATTTTAAAATCAAGTGTCCACTGCCTTTTTCATTCTGGCAGAAATGACTTTCAACTTCAAGGAGTTTTTTGAGTACCAAAACTCAACCCTAAAATTACACCAAAAATCATGGGACTTGTTTAATGTCTTACAAAGAGTTCCCAATTTTTAGTTTCTCAGTTTGAACTTATTTTGACCAAAACACACACACACATACACACACACACACAAATGGTTTTTAAGCTTGGAAGACTCGTTTTACGAGGCATTTTGGGTGAACCCTAACGTTCTTCCCGGCGTGTAAAGTGACCTCCGAACCCAAATCTCTAATCTCGGGCATTTTTCAAAGTTTTGGCCCTTAAAACAAAAATGGCGTGGCGACTCCGTCTCCGTTTTGATTTTCAAAAAGAAAGGAAAAATCGGGTGACATTCATCACAGTGGCGACTCCGCTGGGGACAATAAAAATGAGCTTTATCTTTTTTCAAAAAGAAAATCTTTTTTCAAAAAAAAAAGAGAAAAGCTTTTGTGGGTCAAACTTCCGTCCCGACATTTGAAACTATTTGTACTGTGTGTGCGTGTTTGTTTTGCACATTTCGTGTTGTTTTGACTGTCCCGGAAAAATCGGTATTTTGACCGTCGGAATCATTTTCCTAACTGTTTGAATTTTCGTGCTTATGTACTTATGTGTTATTTGCTTTCAAAAAAAAAAAATTCAAAAAAAAATTTCAAAAAAAAAAAATCAAAAATTCAAAAAAAAAATTCAAAAAAAAAAAAGATTTTCAAAAAAAAAAAAAATCATTTTTGCATGCATCATACTTTTTAAGACACATAAAAATTTCTATTTTACTCAGAAAAAGAAGATAGACTGCTTGCACACTACGCGCACTTGGCCTTACACTGCACACTACGTCCATAACCGGGAAAATCGGTAGCAGCCCGTTTGGCCTTATTACGCCTCTCGGTGCGAGCACGGGACTACCCAAACATCCCATGGAGCCTCGTGTCGATCATGCACTTGTCCGTGACACACTTTGTCCGAGACCCGGTTGGTTTTTAGTCTGGTCTGTGTCATGCCCTGTCTATGTATAGACCTTTCCTTTCAAGCCTTAGTCGGCCTACCAAGTCAATATCTTTCGGGACCCTAATCAGTCGAAGTCCTGCCGGTTTTCCGTTACGAGCTTTGACCAGATATTGGCTCGGCGCCTTGACTTTGACTCGGCGGCACAAATTATACACTGACTCCCAGCATGACACTGAGTCATCAAGGATTAATGATTATTCCATGCCTAATTACGGCCTAACTGACAACAGGTCAAGATCAATTGTGGACATTTATCAGTCCAAACCATGCCGACTTTTTGTCGAGCCCTCGGACATGATTTTGACTTTGACGTCAGCTTGGTCCGTAATTTACATCGAATGCTCGTTAAGACTCGATTACCCGCCAGACTTTAGGATCGTTTTTCTTTTCGGTCGGTGGGACCTACTTGCCCTACGGAACCCTTGTTCGAGGTTACAGGTTGAGGGTCCGCAGGCGTAGTGATAGGGCCTACTGATCCAGGATCCAGAGTAGTTTGCGAAAAAGAAGAGCAATCTTTTCCAACCGATTAGGGTTAATAAAACATGTTTTAAGTAAACAAGAACAAATAATTGCATGTTGCATGAGCCCAAAGCCCAAACACCTACCCTCCTTCATTCCCAGACATCTGAACCCTCGTGTCTTCCCCCCCCAGCGACTCCGCACAAAGCTTGGTTTCGGGCACCGGGTCACCGTTTGATCAGGTTGGGAAGAGTCAAGCGCATCGTCGGCTTCACCGTTTGTTCCGACTCCGGGTTTCGAATGTCTGCATCGGTGGTAACGATGGGGACAACACCACTCCGCCTCAGGGACTCCTCAAATGTAACAATGGAATCGAGTTAGCCGAACAGATGAGACTGCGACAAGAAGCACAGCTGAATAGCCTTATGGAGGCTATTAAGAGCCATGGTTTGGCCGCCAGCCTCAATCCTGATGGCACCTTCACCGTGGAAGAAGAAGAGGACCCCAATCCCAATCTTGGTCGCCCCGACTACTCCAGGATGCCACCACCAACCTCCTACGATACTACTACCAGAACCCATGCTTCTCGGTCTTTGGGTCAGCCAGCTCCCCAACCACAGACCACTGGATCCATGCAGCCTGACGGCACAAATCAGTTCGCAGTTCCTCAGTGGGGGCAAAATCAGTACGGAGTGTCTTCTCATGGTTGGGGTTACCTCGGAATGCCACAACAAATTGGAATCCCACCTCAGTTTGGTACCGATCAATCCGGACCTTCGCAGCAACAGTTCAAAGGGCCACATCAATAGTTTGGAATGCCCCCACAGTCTGGTCCAGGACAACAGTCAGGAGCCCATCCTCAGAATGATGCTAGCTCAGCCGCTCCTCACACAGCTTTCACAAACCCATTTCTCACTCAGGGTTCGATGGGTTACCAAGCCTCCATCCCAGTTTCTCCAGGACCGCAGTACCCCCCGGATTATACACCATCACCGCAACCAACCATGCAATTCAACAACCAGGGACAGCAACCTGCACTTAAGCCTACTTATGGGCCTCACTCCGGAAATCCAAGCTACCCAGCTACTTCAGGACTGCCTTCACCCTCTTTTCCAGTTGAAAATCAACAGCAAGCCGCAAGGTTCTATCCCTTTGCCCAGGCTCCTACTCACGCCCCTCCGGGTAATTTGGGCCAAGGACAGGTTTTCACCTACGTCCCCGGATCGGCCGTTCCCTCCACCAGTCTGCCGCTAGTGGTAGCTCCTCTCTTTAGCTCAGTCGCTGGTTTGAATGCCATGGTTCCACCACAAGACCCTCATCTGTCTTGGTTCATGGAACAACACAAGGAAATGAAAGCGCAGATTGCTGAATTGACCGCTAAAAAGTCAGCCTTCCGGCCTACGGATCCGGACTCCATTGTTCCCCTGCCTCACAAATTCGTGATTCCCAATCTGGACCTCTTTGATGGGACTGCATGCCCGAAAACTCATCTGGATACATATGCCTTGGCAATGAAGGCCAAAGGGTGCACCAATCAGCAGTTGGCTGACTATTTCAGTCTTTCTTTGAAGTCCAGTGCCCTAAAATGGTTCTTCCGCTTAAAACCCGAGGCCAGGGCTACATGGGACCAAATCACTAGTGCCTTCACAGAAAAGTATAAGGCTAATTTGGAGTGGGAAACGAATAAAGTCGACCTGCAAACAACAGTGCAGCGTCCCGACGAGAACATCGGGGATTTTTACAAGCGTTGGAATTTGAAACTTAGCGAAATGGCAACTCCTCCTTCTAAAGAGGAATAGTTGGACATCTTCCAGTCATGCCTGAAACCTCATTTGAGAACTTCCCTCAGTCACTTCCCCTACGCGGACTTGCGTGCAATGGTTAATTCCGGGGCTAAATTTGAGAGGGCTCACAATCAACAGCAAATTGTTGCACCTACCTACAGATATCGGGCTTCATCCACCTCCAACACGACTCCTGCCCGGCCCTACTCGGGACAGGACTATAACAATGCCACTCCCTTTGTTCCCAAGAAACCTGATGCGTCCAGATCCCGACTCCAAGACTTGAGAAACTTTGGGATGCCTTTGTGTGATATCTTTAGAGGTTTGGTAAAAGAAGGTTTGCTCCGGCCTTTAGATAATTATCAGCCAAGAAACCCTAATGCTCCTTTGGATACCTCCAAGCATTGTGCCTTTCATCAATACCATGGGCACCTGACAGATGATTGCGTCCCCTTGAAAAAGGCCATCCAAAGTTTGATTGAGCAAGGGAAGTTAGAGGTGCCTGAAGGGACCAATACTATCAGTAACCCGTTCCCTAGAAATAACAACATGAGCGTCAACATGGTCGAGTTTGGTGATTCAAGACTTGCGGGCATAATGGAATTTGACTCGCCCTTTTGTGAGATCGATGAACCAGTCATCGCAGGCAATGAAAATGGCTGGATTGAGCAAGGGATTGCCAAAGAAATCCTGGTGGAAAGATCTGCAATAGCTCCCATCTCCAGCGTCGAAGAGTAGATGCATGGTCCAACAGCAAAGAGCGGCTAGACTAGGGGCTACCTATCTCTAAAATAGTCTTTTAAGTCAACCTTCGTAGGTTCTAGTACTTCTCTTTCACCTAAGTCCTTCCTGGACATTTGTCGTTGTAAGTCCATTTTGGGCATAGTAGTTAAATGTCTAACTTTTATATAAGTCTTTTTTCTTTTCTTGCTAGACTCGAGACATCACTTGCGCACCCACGTTACACTTAATTGAAATGGTTTTATCCTAGATGATCACTTGTGCTGCTCAACCACTAATTCTTTGAAATGATTAATATTCAAATTAATTGAAGTGAGAAAATCAATTGATATCCTTCTCAAATTGGGGCTTACCAACTCCCCATCTTGCATCTCATATGCTCACATCATCCTCGTCATTTCGTTGCTCGATGAATTTGCACGGATCTTTTCTCATTTAAAGCTTAAGCAAGCAATGAAGACTTAATCTCAATTAGGTCATCCGGTAGGGATTGCGTTAGAAGCCTTTCACCCATAGGAAAGCCATTACCTCACCCTCACCAAATAATACCTTTCATTTCAAGATCGGCGTGTTTTGAAACCCTGTTTAGCCATCATTTTTGCTCCTTACTGAGAGAAGTCCAAGCAAGGCCAAGACGTTAACTTCGAGAGTCGGCAATGCGCAAAATATCTCGAGCCATGAAGGAAGGATAAAGATAATTCTCAATTCCTCAGGAGGCTTTCCAAGTCAAAAAAAAAAAGAGAGAAAAAAGGATTGTCGATCCTCACAATTCATTAAAAAGTCCCCGACTCCTCAAGAAGCTCTCCAATGATCAAAAAGGGAGCCCGAATTCTCGAAAGATTCGCAAAAGTTCTCGATAGCTTGGACTTCCTCTCACCATTACCTTAATTAATCCCAAACCATCCTCTCGCTTTTAGAGGATATTCCCGTTACCATTACCCTCGCCTTTGGCCAAAGTCAAAATTTGACCTCTCATCCTTAGAGGCAATTAATCTTCCCCGCCATAGATTTCCCAAACACATCCCTACAAGCCAACCTCTCATCTTTAGAGTTTCAGTCAGCAAAAGGCCCAGCCGACCTCTCACTTTAAGAGGTCATGACTTCCAAAATCACCCGACGACCGATCGAAGCCCGGAAACCCAGCTACAGTCCTTACCGGATAGTAATTTCATTCCAGTATCTTCAGGAGCTAAATCAAATTAATGCTTCATTGCTTGCTTAAATTGGAGCCAAATCCATCTCGGCTCAAATGATCCTCAATCAAAGATTGTGCAAATTCAACCCTTCCCTTCGACACTGCATGTGAGCATATTTCATTTCCCCTCCGCAAACACTTGTCGTGGATGTCCCACTGGGGCTCCGCATGCGTGTCTTTCATCGACACTCCAAGGGGACATGTTCTTCAACTCTCCAATTCCCAGAAAATCCTCAAAGGTCCTCAAAATCTCGAATTTTCACATTCATTCTCTCTTCAATCGGGTTAAGCCCAAACTACGGCGACCTGAGCTCCTCATAATGAGGGGAACGTAGGCAACCATCACTGGTCCGGTCGAAATCACAAACAAATCTCGAAAAATCCGGTCTCATCAAGGGCCGTCCCCATACGCAAATCCTCTTTAGCTCTCGATATCAGTTGGCTTTCTCCTCGTGATTAATCAAAATATTTGTTCATATCAGATTTAGGGGTTGAATAACACGAACAATAACAAAGGGTTTTAAGCAGCTTTGTGATCATCATGAGTAAGACAAGTTTTCAAGTGTCTCGACAAGTCTTCTCTCTCTCCATCATAGGGAAATAGAGCCAAACACTGTCTTTCTGTCAGTAGGGGCTTCCATACACTTTTTCACACCTTGTTATGTTTATACTCTCTCAAAAGAGTCAAACCCAAAAGCAAGAGTGTCATATACAAGTTTGGGAGACATTCCCACCTTTCAAAAAAATATGCCCCTGCACGTAAACATTTCCGAGTCTTGTCCAGTGACTGATTGATTAAGGTCTGAAAAGATAAGGTGCCTCCTCGGCCACATAATGACTCTGTCTGCAATAAGACTGCTCTGAATTTCTTCACGCTGGGGCTTTGCTAAGCGGTTCTCCCAGGTTCTCCTGTATCAGCTCTTCAAGCTGGGGCTTCTATAGTCATCTTTGGGTCCACATTGGGTTCTTCACTACGAGATAGATTCAATCTTTATCAGATTATTTTCAGGATCGCTCTGCATTACTGATCAGATTGGGACTCTGCTAATTGTGTCGGAATCACAACGAGGTTATAAGATTGGGGCTTCGCCAAGTCACTTCTTCAAAATCTGGACTTTGCCTACTCAGTTCTTCAAACCGGGGCTTCAACAAAGAAGGGATCTTTCCTCGCTTTAATGGGATCCGGGGGCTTTGTAAAGATGGTCTTTTGGACCTGAATTTTATCAAGTCTAGTCACATCAACAGCTAGATTTTCAGCTTCAGAACTTGGTACATAGCAGCTTCCCGTAGCATCGGAATCTAAGATCTGGGTTTCGGCCAAGTCACGGCTCACCCAAATGAAGGAAGTTTCACTCATATCAACGTCGGCATCAGCTTCGAATGACCAAGATTGAGAGGGAAAATTTCAACCGAGACCCGGGATCCGAATCCAATCTCATCAAAATTGAGGTCCATGTGATACTGTTAACAAAACCTCATTAAAAACCGCTGTTTAAATCGCGATCGAGGACTCTAACCCCCACTTGTTCAAAATGCATTCCAAACGGTTTTCGGACACATACATCCCAATACAAACCCTCTCACCACATGCATTCCCACAAAAATCTCCCCATGGCTCATGTAGCATGCACAAAAATTGAATCAATAGGAACAATCCTAAGTCATAATTTTCCTGCCAAAAGCTTAGGCTAAGTGCATCTCCAAAAGCAAGTAAATGCATCATCTCGCGAGCACATGCAGTGATACTCTCATAATCATTTTGGTTCTATGCATGCATCTGTCATCATGATTGTCATATATGCATCTTCCCCTCTTGAATCATAGGGCGACTTCCCAAAAATAGTCAAATCTTAGGGCGACTTCCCAAAAATAGTCAAATCATAGGGCGACTTCCCAAAATAGTCAAATCATAGGGCGACTTCCCAAAAATAGTCAAATCATAGGGCGACTTCCCAAAAATAGTCAAATCTTAGGGCGACTTCCCAAAAACAGTCAAACCTCGGGTGACTCCCAAATACCGTCAAACCATCAAAGACCATCCCCAGCAGTTTTTGAACTACGTCCTGGCTTAATTCCTCTTAAGGATACGTAGGTAGCCTATCACCGGGGCCAGCCACTTGACCAATTCATACTCCTGAACTAAGTCCCCATTTAGGCTCATACTCCTGAACCAAAACCTCAACTTAGGTTCATACTCCTGAACTAAGTCCCCATTTAGGCTCATACTCCTGAACCAAAACCTCAACTTAGGTTCATACTCCTGAACTAAGTCCCCATTTAGGCTCATACTCCTGAACCAAAACCTCAACTTAGGTTCATACTCCTGAACTAAGTCCCCATTTAGGCTCATACTCCTGAACCTAAACCTCAACTTAGGTTCATACTCCTGAACTAAGCCCCCATTTAGGCTCATACTCTGAACCAAACCTCAACTTAGATTCATACTCTGAACTAAGTCCCCATTTAAGTTCGTACCCACACAGACCAAACCTCAACTTGGGTTCATACTCCTGAACTAAGTCCCAATTTAGGTTCATACTTCTGAACTAAACCTCAACTTAGGTTCATCCCCGACAAAAGCTAACGGAACCCCGTTTCTTTCTACGGCAGCAAACGTAAGACCGTCTATCCCCTCAGAGTCCGTCCCTAGCAAAAGGATGCAAACCACCAAAGGAAATCATTCCAAATCAAGGTCCGAGGCACCTAAAACGCCATCATCAAGGTGCGAGGCGCCTAAAAACGCCATCATCAAGGTTCAAGGCACCTAAAACGCCATCATCAAGGTTTGAGGCACCTAAAACGCTATCACTAAGGCTTGTGGCACCTAAACGCTGTCACTCCGGTTTCGACACACAACACGAGGAAAGCGATAAATCGCAATCATCCCCTAATTCGACAAACCGAAATCATTACCAGAGCAACTTCCCAAAAATAGTCAAATCATAGGGCGACTTCCCAAAAATAGTCAAATCATAGGGTGACTTCCCAAAAATAGTCAAATCATAGGGTGACTTCCCAAAAATAGTCAAATCATAGGGCGACTTCCCAAAAATAGTCAAAGCATAGGGTGACTTCCCAAAAATAGTCAAATCATAGGGCAACTTCCCAAAAATAGTTAAATCTTAGGGCGACTTCCCAAAAAATAGTCAAATCATAGGGCGACTTCCCTAAAATAGTCCCTACAGGGTCAAAGACCCAAACTACGACCGGCTTGATTCCCCAATCGGGATACGTAGGTAGCCTATCACCGGGTCCAGCCACTTGACCACTTTGGTCGCCCCTTTGTCAAATATGGAGCCTTACTCTTATCGACGACCCTGCTTCCTTCGAAAGCACCGTCGCCGAGGGGCTACTGTAAGTGCTCCAATTTGAGTTGTTAGTATTTTCGTTAGAAAATTAACGAAAGCCCTAACATTCCTAACATTTCTAACAATTCCTAACTTTTCTAACAAAGCAAGGGTAAAGTAGGGATTGCTATTTAAGGTTAAACCAAGAAAAGAATCTTAAAAAAGAAAAGAAATTGTAAAAACCCGAATTGGCAAGCTGAAAAACATAGCCAGTTTGAATATTTTCAAAAATATTCCTTGTGTCCAAAGCCTGGAGCAGCATTTAATGCACCAGGCACGCCTTCAACCAGATCCGCGCGGATAAAATTGATTCTTCCAGTTGCCTATAAATTGAACCCTTCTCTCTCAGCTTACACAACACAATTCACTCACAGAAGCTATACTCTGGCGAAAAATAGAGAGAAAACAGTGGAAATCCTTAGATTGCCACCATTTTCTCTTGAGTCTTTCCCAATCTCACTCCAAACACTCTCAAATCACTCTTAAACATACACAAGCTTAAGCTTAAGTCAACCCTAAAGAGGAGGATTAGAGAGAAAACATAGAGGACTTAAATGTTATCTACTTGTTTTCTCTTTGACCAACTCTATCATCAAACACTAAATACATTCAAATCTTGATACTCCTCAAGTCAAACTCCAAATCAAGGAAGATAGGGTTAAACCATCATTGGTAAACCCTCCTTCTTCTTACCCTAGACTCCTTCATCCATGCATGCATTTCAAACTTCAAAGATGTAGTTTGTTCATCAACTTGGTGTTCATCCTTTGCTTGACCTAAAAATGTAGTCACCTTAGAATAAATTTCCATGGATGACCATTTAAAAGGTCCAAATTACTTCTTATTCACTTAAAAGTGTTTTTCCTCAAAATCATTCATTTACAAGTGTTTTCCAAAATCCATTTTCACAACAAAAATCTCATTTTGAAGGTTAAAACTCTCCTTCCCAAGCAAATGAAATGCTTTAAGTCCTAATGTATCCTAATGATGACTTGATATAGTAGATCACCACTAAAATGTATAGTGATCACTAATCAAATCCTAAGGAAATGGGGACAATCATGGATGCAAAACCCCCTTTAAAATCACATTTTCCTTCAAGAACATCTTGCTGTCCAGTAGCATTGTTTTAAGACCTCAGTCCATTGTCTAATTTTTTGAACACAGAAGAACTTGGAATTTGGTGTTAACTACAAATTACTTTTTGTAGACAACATCAAGAGCTTTCCAGATATATTTTTACTTTATTTTTTACGTGAGTATAACTCCCTTTTTCAAATTATTTTCCAAATGTCAGTTCAACAGTCTCTGGAAATCCAGATTTCATATCTGTGATTTCCAGAAGGGTTTGGTCCCCCAAATCATCTCCAAATGGAAAATTATTTTGCAGTCACCTTATTTAAAATGTTTTGAACAACTTTTATTCTCGAACTTTCCCAATATTTTGAAGTTTTAAAGCTCTTAAATCCATTTTAAAATCAAGTGTCCACTGCCTTTTTCATTCTGGCAGAAATGACTTTCAACTTCAAGGAGTCTTTTGAGTACCAAAACTCAACCCTAAAATTACACCAAAAATCATGGGACTTTTTTAATGTCTTACAAAGAGTTTCCAATTTTTAGTTTCTCAGTTTGAACTTATTTTGATCAAAACACACACACACATACCACACACAAATGGTTTTTAAGCTTGGAAGACTCGTTTTACGAGGCATTTTGGGTGAACCCTAACGTTCTTCCCGGCGTGTAACGTGACCTCCGAACCCAAATCTCTAATATCGGACATTTTTCAAAGTTTTGGCCCTTAAAACAAAAATGACGTGGCGACTCCGTCTCCGTTTTGATTTTCAAAAAGAAAGGAAAAATCGGGTGACATTCATCACAGTGGCGACTCCGCTGGGGACAATAAAAATGAGCTTTATCTTTTTTCAAAAAAAAATCTTTTTTCAAAAAAAAAAGAGAAAAGCTTTTGTGGGTCAAACTTCCGTCCCGGCATTTGAAACTATTTGTACTGTGTGTGTGTGTTTGTTTTGCACATTTCGTGTTGTTTTGACTGTCCCAAAAAAATCGGTATTTTGACCGTCGGAATCATTTTCCTAACTGTTTGAATTTTCGTGCTTATGTGCTTATGTGTTATTTGCTTTAAAAAAAAAAAAAATTCAAAAAAAAATTTCAAAAAAAAAAATCAAAAATTCAAAAAAAAAATTCAAAAAAAAAAAGATTTTCAAAAAAAAAAGATTTTCAAAAAAAAAAATCATTTTTGCATGCATCATACTTTTTAAGACACATAAAAATTTCTATTTTACTCAGAAAAAGAAGATAGACTGCTTGCACACTACGCGCACTTGGCCTTACACTGCACACTACGTCCTTAACCCGGGAAATCCCGATGCAGCCCGTTTGGCCTTATTACGCCTCTCGGTGCGAGCACGGGACTACCCAAACATCCCATGGAGCCTCGTGTCGATCATGCACTTGTCCGTGACACACTTTGTCCGAGACCCGGTTGGTTTTTAGTCTGGTCTGTGTCATGCCCTGTCTGTGTATAGACCTTTCCTTTCAAGCCTTAGTCGGCCTAACAAGTCAATATCTTTCGGGACCCTAATCATTCGAAGTCCTGCCGATTTTCTGTTACGAGCTTTGACCAGATATTGACTGACGCCTTGACTTTGACTCTGACTGGCACAAATTATACACTGACTCCCAGCATGACACTGAGTCATCAAGGATTAATGATTATTCCATGCCTAATTACGGCCTAACTGACAACAGGTCAAGATCAATTGTGGACATTTATCAGTCCAAACCATGCCGACTTTTTGTCGAGCCCTCGGACATGATTTTGACTTTGACGTCAGCTTGGTCCGTAATTTACATCGAATGCTCGTTAAGACTCGATTACCCGCCAGACTTTAGGATCGTTTTTCTTTTCGGTCGGTGGGACCTACTTGCCCTACGGAACCCTTGTTCGAGGTTACAGGTTGAGGGTCCGCAGGCGTAGTGATAGGGCCCACTGATCCAGGATCCAGAGTAGTTTGCGAAAAAGAAGAGCAATCTTTTCCAACCGATTAGGGTTAATAAAACATGTTTTAAGTAAACAAGAACAAATAACTGCATGTTGCATGAGCCCAAAGCCCAAACACCTACCCTCCTTCATTCCCAGACATCTGAACCCTCGTGTCTTTCCCCCGCAGCTCCGCACAAAGCTTGGTTTCGGGCACCGGGTCACCGTTTGATCAGTTGGGAAGAGTCAAGCGCATCGTCAGCTTCACCGTTTGTTCCGACTCCGGGTTTCAGAATGTCTGCATCAGCTGGTAACGATGGGGACAACACCACTCCGCCTCCTGGGACTCCTCAAACAGAACAGCAATGGAATCAGTTAGCCGAACAGATGAGACTGCGACAAGAAGCACAGCTGAATAGCCTTATGGAGGCTATTAAGAGCCATGGTTTGGCCGCCAGCCTCAATCCTGATGGCACCTTCACCGTGGAAGAAGAAGAGGACCCCAATCCCAATCTTGGTCGCCCCGACTACTCCAGGATGCCACCACCAACCTCCTACGGTACTACTACCAGAACCCATGCTTCTCGGTCTCTGGGTCAGCCAGCTCCCCAACCACAGACCACTGGATCCATGCAGCCTGACGGCACAAATCAGTTCGCAGTTCCTCAGTGGGGGCAAAATCAGTAGAGTGTCTTCTCATGGTTGGGGTTACCTCGGAATGCCACAACAAATTGGAATCCCACCTCAGTTTGGTACCGATCAATCCGGACCTTCGCAGCAACAGTTCAAAGGGCCACATCAACAGTTTGGAATGCCCCCACAGTCTGGTCCAGGACAACAGTCAGGAGCCCTTCCTCAGAATGATGCTAGCTCAGCCGCTCCTCACACAGCTTTCACAAACCCATTTCTCACTCAGGGTTCGATGGGTTACCAAGCCTCCATCCCAGTTTCTCCAGGACCGCAGTACCCCCCGGATTATACACCATCACCGCAACCAACCATGCAATTCAACAACCAGGGACAGCAGCCCGCACGTAAGCCTACTTATGGGCCTCACTCCAGAAATCCAAGCTACCCAGCTACATCAGGACTGCCTTCACCCTCTTTTCCAGTTGAAAATCAACAGCAAGCTGCAAGGTTCTATCCCTTTGCCCAGACTCCTACTCACGCCCCTCCGGGTAATTTGGGCCAAGGACAGGTTTTCACCTACGTCCCCGGATCGGCCGTTCCCTCCACCAGTCTGCCGCCAGTGGTAGCTCCTCTCTCTAGCTCAGTCGCTGGTTTGAATGCCATGGTTCCACCACAAGACCCTCATCTGTCTTGGTTCATGGAACAACACAAAGAAATGAAAGCGCAGATTGCTGAATTGACCACTAAAAAGTCTGCCTTCCGACCTACGGATCCGGACTCCATTGTTCCCCTGCCTCACAAATTCGTGATTCCCAATCTGGACCTCTTTGATGGGACTGCATGCCCGAAAACTCATCTGGATACATATGCCTTGGCAATGAAGGCCAAAGGGTGCACCAATCAGTAGTTGGCTGACTATTTCAGTCTTTCTTTGAAGTCCAGTGCCCTAAAATGGTTCTTCCGCTTAAAACCTGAGGCCAGGGCTACATGGGACCAAATCACTAGTGCCTTCACAGAAAAGTATAAGGCTAATTTGGAGTGGGAAACGAATAGAGTCGACCTGCAAACAACAGTGCAGCGTCCCGACGAGAACATCGGGGATTTTTACAAGCGTTGGAATTTGAAACATAGCGAAATGGCAACTCCTCCTTCTAAAGAGGAACAGTTGGACATCTTCCAGTCATGCCTGAAACCTCATTTGAGAACTTCCCTCAGTCACTTCCCCTACGCGGACTTGCGTGCAATGGTTAACTCCGGGGCTAAATTTGAGAGGGCTCACAATCAACAGCAAATTGTTGCACCTACCTACAGATATCGGGCTTCATCCACCTCCAACACGACTCCTGCCCGGCCCTACTCAGGACAGGACTATAACAATGCCACTCCCTTTGTTCCCAAGAAACCTGATGCGTCCAGATCCCGACTCCAAGACTTGAGAAACTTTGGGATGCCTTTGTGTGATATCTTCAGAGGTTTGGTAAAAGAAGGTTTTCTCCGGCCTTTAGATAATTATCAGCCAAGAAACCCTAATGCTCCTTTGGATACCTCCAAGCATTGTGCCTTTCATCAGTACCATGGGCACCTGACAGATGATTGCGTCCCCTTGAAAAAGGCCATCCAAAGTTTGATTGAGCAAGGGAAGTTAGAGGTGCCTGAAGGGACCAATACTATCAGTAACCCGTTCCCTAGAAATAACAACATGAGCGTCAACATGGTCGAGTTTGGTGATTCAAGACTTGCGGGCATAATGGAATTTGACTCGCCCTTTTGTGAGATCGATGAACCAGTCATCGCAGGCAATGAAAATGGCTGGATTGAGCAAGGGATTGCCAAAGAAATCCTGGTGGAAAGATCTGCAATAGCTCCCATCTCCAGCGTCGAAGAGTAGATGCATGGTCCAACAACAAAGAGCGGCTAGACTAGGGGCTACCTATCTCTAAAATAGTCTTTTAAGTCAACCTTTGTAGGTTCTAGTACTTCTCTTTCACCTAAGTCCTTCCTGGACATTTGTCGTTGTAAGTCCATTTTGGGCATAGTAGTTAAATGTCTAACTTTTATATAAGTCTTTTTTCTTTTCTTGATAGACTCGAGACATCACTTGCGCACCCACATTACACTTAATTGAAATGGTTTTATCCTAGATGATCACTTGTGCTGCTCAACCACTAATTCTTTGAAATGATTAATATTCAAATTAATTGAAGTGAGAAAATCAATTGATATCCTTCTCAAATTGGGGCTTACCAACTCCCCATCTTGCATCTC
The DNA here is from genome assembly GCA_022495995.1 of Adenophora triphylla var. japonica. Classification (NCBI taxonomy): domain Eukaryota; kingdom Viridiplantae; phylum Streptophyta; class Magnoliopsida; order Asterales; family Campanulaceae; genus Adenophora; species Adenophora triphylla. Next base: position 173,281 of record JAFEMH010002520.1, on the reverse strand, counting down.
ATATGCTCACATCATCCTCGTCATTTCGTTGCTCGATGAATTTGCACGGATCTTTTCTCATTTAAAGCTTAAGCAAGCAATGAAGACTTAATCTCAATTAGGTCATCCGGTAGGGATTGCGTTAGAAGCCTTTCACCCATAGGAAAGCCATTACCTCACCCTCACCAAATAATACCTTTCATATCAAGATCGGCGTGTTTTGAAACCCTGTTTAGCCATCATTTTTGCTCCTTACTGAGAGAAGTCCAAGCAAGGCCAAGACGTTAACTTCGAGAGTCGGCAATGCGCAAAATATCTCGAGCCATGAAGGAAGGACAAAGATAATTCTCAATTCCTCAGGAGGCTTTTCAAGTCATCAAAAAAAAAAAAAAAAGAGAAAAAAGGACTGTCGATCCACACAATTCATTAAAAAGTCCCCGACTCCTCAAGAAGCTCTCCAATGATCAAAAAGGGAGCCCGAATTCTCGAAAGATTCGCAAAAGTTCTCGATAGCTTGGACTTCCTCTCACCATTACCTTAATTAATCCCAAACCATCCTCTCGCTTTTAGAGGATATTCCCGTTACCATTACCCTCGCCTTTGGCCAAAGTCAAAATTTGACCTCTCATCCTTAGAGGCAATCAATCTTCCCCGCCATAGATTTTCCAAACACATCCCTGCAAGCCAACCTCTCATCTTTAGAGTTTCAGTCAGCAAAAGGCCCAGCCGACCTCTCACTTTAAGAGGTCATGACTTCCAAAATCACCCGACGGCCGATCGAAGCCCGGAAACCCAGCTACAGTCCTTACCGGATAGTAATTTCATTCCAGTATCTTCAGGAGCTAAATCAAATTAATGCTTCATTGCTTGCTTAAATTGGAGCCAAATCCATCTCGGCTCAAATGATCCTCGATCAAAGATTGTGCAAATTCAACCCTTCCCTTCGACACTGCATGTGAGCATATTTCATTTCCCCTCCGCAAACACTTATCGTGGATGTCCCACTGGGGCTCCGCATGCGTGTCTTTCATCGACACTCCAAGGGGACATGTTCTTCAACTCTCCAATTCCCAGAAAATCCTCAAAGGTCCTCGAAATCTCGAATTTTCACATTCATTCTCTCTTCAATCGGGTTAAGCCCGAACTACGGCGACCTGAGCTCCTCATAATGAGGGGAACGTAGGCAACCATCACTGGTCCGGTCGAAATCACAAACAAATCTCGAAAAATCCGGTCTCATCAAGGGCCGTCCCCATACGCAAATCCTCTTTAGCTCTCGATATCAGTTGGCTTTCTCCTCGTGATTAATCAAAATATTTGTTCATATCAGATTTAAGGGTTGAATAACACGAACATTAACAAAGGGTTTTAAGCAGCTTTGTGATCATCATGAGTAAGACAAGTTTTCAAGTGTCTCGACAAGTCTTCTCTCTCTCCAACATAGGGAAATAGAGCCAAACACTGTCTTTCTGTCAGTAGGGGCTTCCATACACTTTTCCACACCTTGTTATGTTTATATTCTCTCAAAAGAGTCAAACCCAAAAGCAAGAGTGTCATATACAAGTTTGGGAGACATTCCCACCTTTCAAAAAGATATGCCCCTGCACGTAAATATTTCCGAGTCTTGTCCAGTGACTGATTGATTAAGGTCTGAAAAGATAAGGTGCCTCCTCGGCCACATAATGACTACGTCGCAATAAGGCGCTCCGAATTTCTTCACGCTGGGGCTTTGCTAAGCGATTCTCCCAGGTTCTCCTGTATCAGCTCTTCAAGCTGGGGCTTCTATAGTCATCTTTGGGTCCACATTGGGTTCTTCACTACGAGATAGATTCAATCTTTATCAGATTATTTTCAGGATCGCTCTGCATTACCGATCAGATTGGGACTCTGCTAATTGTGTCGGAATCACAACGAGGTTATAAGATTGGGGCTTCGCCAAGTCACTTCTTCAAAATCTGGACTTTGCCTACTCAGTTCTTCAAACCGGGGCTTCAACAAAGAAGGGATCTTTCCTCGCTTTAATGGGATCCGGGGGCTTTGTCAAGATGGTCTTTTGGACCTGAATTTTATCAAGTCTAGTCACATCAACAACTAGATTTTCAGCTTCAGAACTTGGTACATAGCAGCTTCCCGTAGCGTCGGAATCTAAGATATGGGTTTCACCCGGCATTAGCAATTTCATCAAATCATTCTCCGAACAAGGTTTCGGCCAAGTCACGGCTCACCCAAATGAAGGAAGTTTCACTCATATCGACGTCGACATCAGCTTCAAATGACCAAGATTGAGAGGGAAAATTTCAACCAAGACCCGGGATCCGAATCCAATCTCATCAAAATTGAGGTCCATGTGATACTGTTAACAAAACCTCATTAACAACCACTGTTTAAATCGCGATCGAGGACTCTAACCCCCCACTTGCTCAAAATCTGTTCCAAACAGTTTTCAGACACATACATCCCAATACAAACCCTCTCACCACATGCATTCCCACAAAAATCTCCCCAGGGCTCATGTAGCATGCACAAAAATTGAATCAATAGGAACAATCCTAAGTCATAATTTTCTTGCCAAAAGCTTAGGCTAAGTGCATCTCCAAAAGCAAGTAAATGCATCATCTCGCGAGCACATGCAGTGATACTCTCATAATCATTTTGGTTCTATGCATGCATCTGTCATGATTGTCGTATATGCATCTTCCCCTCTTGAATCATAGGGCGACTTCCCAAAAATAGTCAAATCTTAGGGCGACTTCCCAAAAATAGTCAAATCATAGGGCGACTTCCTAAAATAGTCAAATCATAGGGCGACTTCCCAAAAATAGTCAAATCATAGGGCGACTTCCCAAAAATAGTCAAATCTTAGGGCGACTTCCCAAAAACAGTCAAACCTCGGGTGACTCCCAAATACCGTCAAACCATCAAAGACCATCCCCAGCAGTTTTCGAACTACGTCCTGGCTTAATTCCTCTTAAGGATACGTAGGTAGCCTATCACCGGGGCCAGCCACTTGACCAATTCATACTCCTGAACTAAGTCCCCATTTAGGCTCATACTCCTGAACCAAAACCTCAACTTAGGTTCATACTCCTGAACTAAGTCCCCATTTAGGCTCATACTCCTGAACCAAAACCTCAACTTAGGTTCATACTCCTGAACTAAGTCCCCATTTAGGCTCATACTCCTGAACCTAAACCTCAACTTAGGTTCATACTCCTGAACTAAGCCCCCATTTAGGCTCATACTCCTGAACCAAACCTCAACTTAGATTCATACTCCTGAACTAAGTCCCCATTTAAGTTCATACCCCTGAACCAAACCTCAACTTGGGTTCATACTCCTGAACTAAGTCCCAATTTAGGTTCATACTTCTGAACTAAACCTCAACTTAGGTTCATCCCCGACAAAAGCTAACGGAACCCCGTTTCTTTCTACGGCAGCAAACGTAAGACCGTCTATCCCCTCAGAGTCCGTCCCCAGCAAAAGGATGCAAACCACCAAAGGAAATCATTCCAAATCAAGGTCCGAGGCACCTAAAATGCCATAATCAAGGTGCGAGGCACCTAAAAACGCCATCATCAAGGTTCGAGGCACCTAAAACGCCATCATCAAGGTTTGAGGCACCTAAAACGCTATCACTAAGGCTTGTGGCACCTAAACGCTGTCACTCCGGTTTTGACACACAACACGAGAAAAGCGATAAATCGCAATCATCCCCTAATTCGACAAACCGAAATCATTACCCGGGCGACTTCCCAAAAATAGTCAAATCATAGGGCGACTTCCCAAAAATAGTCAAATCATAGGGTGACTTCCCAAAAATAGTCAAATCATAGGGTGACTTCCCAAAAATAGTCAAATCATAGGGCGATTTCCCAAAAATAGTCAAAGCATAGGGTGACTTCCCAAAAATAGTCAAATCATAGGGCAACTTCCCAAAAATAGTCAAATCTTAGGGCGACTTCCCAAAAAATAGTCAAATCATAGGGCGACTTCCCTAAAATAGTCCCTACAGGGTCAAAGACCCGAACTACGACCGGCTTGATTCCCCAATCGGGATACGTAGGTAGCCTATCACCGGGTCCAGCCACTTGACCACTTTGGTCGCCCCTTTGTCAAATATGGAGCCTTACTCTTATCGACGACCCCGCTTCCTTCGAAAGCACCGTCGCCGAGGGGCTACTGTAAGTGCTCCAATTTGATTTGTTAGTATTTTTGTTAGAAAATTAACGAAAGCCCTAACATTCCTAACATTTCTAACAATTCCTAACTTTTCTAACAAAGCAAGGGTAAAGTAGGGATTTCTATTTAAGGTTAAACCAAGAAAAGAATCTTAAAAAAGAAAAGAAATTGTAAAAACCCGAATTGGCAAGCTGAAAAACATAGCCAGTTTGAATATTTTCAAAAATATTCCTTGTGTCCAAAGCCTGGAGCAGCATTTAATGCACCAGGCACGCCTTCAACCAGATCCGCGCGGATCAAATTGATTCTTCCAGTTGCCTATAAATTGAACCCTTCTCTCTCAGCTTACACAACACAATTCACTCACAGAAGCTATACTCTGGCGAAAAATAGAGAGAAAACAGTGGGAATCCTTAGATTGCCACCATTTTCTCTTGAGTCTTTCCCAATCTCACTCCAAACACTCTCAAATCACTCTTAAACATACACAAGCTCAAGCTTAAGTCAACCCTAAAGAGGAGGATTAGAGAGAAAACATAGAGGACTTAAATGTTATCTACTTGTTTTCTCTTTGACCAACTCTATCATCAAACACTAAATACATTCAAATCTTGATACTCCTCAAGTCAAACTCCAAATCAAGGAAGATAGGGTTAAACCATCATTGGTAAACCCTCCTTCTCCTTACCCTAGACTCCTTCATCCATGCATGCATTTCAAACTTCAAAGATGTAGTTTGTTCATCAACTTGGTGTTCATCCTTTGCTTGACCTAAAAATGTAGTCACCTTAGAATAAATTTCCATGGATGACCATTTAAAAGGTCCAAATTACTTCTTATTCACTTAAAAGTGTTTTTCCTCAAAATCATTCATTTACAAGTGTTTTCCAAAATCCATTTTCACAACAAAAATCTCATTTTCAAGGTTAAAACTCTCCTTCCCAAGCAAATGAAATGCTTCAAGTCCTAATGTACCCTAATGATGGCTTGATATAATAGATCACCACTAAAATGTCTAGTGATCACTAATCAAAGCCTAAGGAAATGGGGACAAGCATGGATGCAAAACCCCTTTAAAATCACATTTTCCTTCAAGAACATCTTGCTGTCCAGTAGCATTGTTCTAAGACCTCAGTCCATTGTCTAATTTTTTGGACACAGAAGAACTTGGAATTTGGTGTTGACTACAAATAATTTTTGTAGCCAACATCCAGATATTTCCAGAAATATTTTTACTTTATTTTTTACGTGAGTCTAACTCCCTTTTTCAAATTATTTTCCAAAGGTCAGTTCAACAGTCTCTGGAAATCCAGATTTCATATCTGTGATTTCCAGAAGGTTTTGGTACCCCAAATCATCTCCAAATGGAAAAGTCTTTTGCAGTCACCTTATTTAAGATGTTTTGAACAACTTTTGACCGGTATAAACCGAAGATACGAACTTGGACTAGTCTGGGCAAGGCCCAAGTTGATTGGGCCCTAAACGTAATCCTAAGTATGATGTACAAGGAGGGGAATGGGCTTCTCTACCTTCCTCGAACCAAGCTTCCTCGTCATTCCCCTAGGTCGACCTAGACTTAGTAGGCGAAATGACTAAGTCTCAAGTACGAGGAAGATCTCCCTTAAGTACGAGGAAGACCTCCCTTAACGACGAGGAAGACCTCCCTTAAGTACGAGGAAGACCTCCCTTAAGTACGAGGAAGACCTCCCTTAACGACGAGGAAGACCTCCCTTAACGACGAGGAAGACCTCCAAGTACGACGAGGAAGACCTCCCTTAACGACGAGGAAGACCTCGCACCTCGGCATATCTTCAAGTGACGAGGAGAGAAAAGTTCTTACCTCGGCATATCCTCAAGTGACGAGGAAACAAAATCATTCTCCTCGGCATGTCTCCGTGTCGGCCAATCACCAAATGACGAGGAAGCAGAATCATTCTCCTCGGCCTATTTGCCAAGGCCGAGGAAAAACATTTGTGTTCCTCGGCGTTCCGGCTAGCAGTTACAATCCTTATTCAACAAGGATTATGCAGTTGTAACCCAATCAGGATTACAGTTACCAATAGCAATTCAAGTCAAACAATGACTCCTTAACAGATATAATTCTCTTAAGATTATATCTTATCTATTTACAAGTTCATTCCAACATGAATTCTACCTATCCATTCTTATAAATACAAGCCCCATGGCTCATTATTCGGTACGTTACTTTTTACATTGGAGAAACTCTGTCAATTTGATTTCTCTAATATCAACCGTGAACTTACTCTCACGCCGGAGGGCCTTTAGCCGGATCCGCCCCGGCTTAGTTTACGTGTTTTCTCTTATTTTCAGGCCTTGCAATCGCCGGAGCATTCGACGCTTGGATTTGGGCTGATTTGACGATTTTGGCATCATCAATTGGTTCCATTGCCGGGAAAACGATTCAAACACCCATTGTTTGGCCTGGAAGACGCTCGCCTTAAGCCAATTTTCTTGCCGGAATTATTCTTTCTTGGAACGGAATTTACGGATTCTTGGGTTTGTTCTTGAAAACCGCTGAATCTGCATATCTTGGCCGGAAAATACCCGGATCTGTTGAAGGCATTTTTGGCGTTAAAATTCCCCGAGTTTGGCTTGAATTCGTTGTTTCGAAAGAAGTACAAGCGGCAGTTTGTTTGTGGTCAAAATTTGCCATAATTTTGACCTCAAAATTGATTCTATTGAAATTGTGATTTTTGAGATATTTCTTTGTTAATAATCTGCTTGTTGATTCATAATGGACGGACAATTCACAAGTGTTACGGTGAGGATCCCACCCAAGTGAATGGAAACACGGAGGCGAGGAGCCACTTGCCTCCTCCTCCTCCTCTACCTACCTCGGGCGATGCCATTCCTCCCCTTGCCATGACTCTTCGTTCCATGGGTCGAGCAAATGCCGAGGAGAGGGCAATGACCTTCCTCGTCCTACTCGTACTCGTGGGAAGCAAGCGGGAAGGAAGAAAACAAAGAATGCCGACGCCGGTCAAGCGGGAGGATCTCAACCCGATGGCCAGACGCTCTTTGTTACACAAACAAATGGAGACTTTGCAAAGGATGTATGAGACACAAGTAGCTGTGTTGCAAATGGACCCGAGATCATTCCATGGCTCCCTTCATTGTACCATCAATGGGCCCACCTTTGAGAAAGGAACAGGGGAGAGCATCGAGGCTCCTCCCACGAAGGCTGGCGAGCTACCAGCTGCCGGCTCCCGGGGATTCTCCTCATCCTCGGCATAACGGTAAGCATAAGGAGCCGGTGGTCGACACGAGAAGCCAAATAACTCCTAGGGAAGAGGAAGTGAACTCCAAGGACCTAAGAACAAGACTCGGCTTGAATAGGCGCCTATCACTGCTCGCCTCATCATGACGCCTAGGCGTCCCACGTCTCCTCGAGCTCGTCGGCCGAGATTCTCCTCGTCCTCATCGTTCGAGATTCTCATCGTCCTCGTCGGCGGACTCTCCTCGTCCTAGGCATCGAGAATTTGCTAGGCCAAGGACCCCGAGCCCTACGAGAATGATACTTGGGGCACAAGACACGGAACCAAGACGTGATAGGGCCCCCTCCGGACGTGATGGCCACCGACATGAAGCGGAGCACGGTAGGGCAAATGATCGCCCTAAAGACAAGTCGGTCGAAGTTCCCAACGAAGCACTCGCTCAAGCGGTGAGAAGGAAATAGAAACAAAGCAATGGGAGTTTGTTGAAACAAAGTTTGGATGATATAGAGAGGGGAAAGAAATATAATGATGACGATTATGATTGGGCCACCCGTCCGTTTTCCTTGAGGATAAGCTGCTGCACCTCCCCATCCTAACCTCAAGCTCCCAAATTTCGAGAAGTATAACGGAACCATCGACGCCAAGGACCATGTGCAAAGTTTTGAACAAACCATGAATCTCCTCACCTGCTGATGACTTGCTCTGCAAAGATTTCGCGAGCACCTTTTAGGAACTGACTTTGACCTGGTTCCGTGAGCTCGAAAGGTTGCATCGATTCTTTGGAGGGGCATGAGGAGAATGTTCTTAGATCACTTTGCCACGGTGGGAAAAGGAAGATGAGATTAACCGACTTGGCCAACATTGAGCAAGGGAAGGGAGAGACCACCCTTAGCTACTACAATAGGTTAGAAAGATGGCGGACCAAGTCGAAGAAAGCCTTGCGATAGGGAGGTCATAGTTTGCTTCAACTCCGGGTTAAAGTCTGGCCCCCTCATTTATGAACTATCGGCCCGGGGAACCCGGCTCAAGGCCGAATTGTACAAAGTGGCTTATGCCATTTCCATGGTGAAGATAAGACAAAGAAAAGGGGAGCCGACAAGACGGAACTGAAGCAACTAACTCCCGACGAGAATGACAATGGGAACGGCAAGAAAGGAAAGAATAAAACCGAAGCACCGAGAAGGCCGGAGTTCACCCCACTTACAAAGCCCATCTCCGAAATCATGCGAGATGGTGAACCTTCCTCCACCTCGTCCGTTGATAACCCAAAGTATCCCCGCAACAAGAACAAATCGTGATTTTCACAAGGACAACGGGCACACCAGCGATGGTTCTTTGGGCCCTTAAGAAGATAATCCAACAATGGGTTGACGAGGGAAAGTTAGACCGTTATGTCATGAAGAAAGATGGCAAGCGAAAGCGGAAGCAAGAGGAGAGTGAAGATGACTCCAAGAGTGAGGATGAAGATCGAAGGCCTCCTAGGGCTAAACTACATGTGATCCGTGAAGAGGTGACCTCCACCGAAAGCTACGGGATCGGATCCACGAGCTAAGCAAAGTATACCATGTCCACTGCTTGGATCCATAAAGCAGAAGAAATCATTAGTTTTTCTCCGAATGAGTTAGCGGGAAGTCGAGCAGCTCGTGAGCAGCCATTGGTCATCAAGGGTCGAATTGACAATGTGGAAGCCGAAAGACTTCTTGTTGACACGGGGGCCTCCCGTGACATCTTATACTATTCGGCCTTCCAACAAATGGGGTTGAAGGACACCGCGCTAGAGCCATATCATGGAAGGCTTGAAGGATTCACCAACCATAAGGTTGGAGCAAAGGGAACCGTAGAACTAGAACTCGAAGTCGGCGATCATCCCTTCCGAGCCACGCCTCGTCACTTTCATAGTCATGGATTTGACTAGTGACTATCATGCGATTATTGGCATTCCAAGTCAAGCCCAACTTGGGATGGTAGCCTCCCTTCCTCACCAACGAGTTAAATTTCCCACTCGTGCCGGCATTGGATGCGTGAGGGCAACCCCCAAAGATTTCTTGGAACATGTTGTCAAGAGCCGGAAAAAATCAAAAAGCGTGGAGATAGATACGCCCGAGGAGAATATCAAGATCACCAAATCTCAGAAGACCACGGAAACTAGCTCTAGAATGAACTATATCCGTGAAGTATGGGAAAGTGAGGAAGAGGAACCTATGGTCCTAGAAATTGTGGATGACCAAGGCATAACTCTACCCGGCTGGAAGAAGAGCCTATGGTCCTAGAAACTGCGGATGACCAAGGCATAGTTCTACCCATCTCCGAGGAAGATCCCATTCTCGTCAATGACCAGAACTCGGGGGCCAACCATCACTCGGGGATGAACGATCTTCCAGACATCGATAAACTTATGGAGGAAGAAGGCCTCAATGTAAACGACAATGAAGGGAGGAGAATCAGAGAGATCATCATCGAATCCCTAGAATTTCGAGACGGACCGAGAAATGAAGCACTTTGTAGATGAGCTAGAAGAGGTAGTCATTAATCACGACTATCTGAACAAAAATCAAGCTAGGAGGCCGGCTATCACAGGAAGAGAAAGAAAGAATCATATCCCTCTTGGAAAACAGTCTCGACGTCTTTGCTTGGAGAGTCGAAGACATGAAGGGGATCAATGAAGAAGTAGCCCTCCACCGCTTAGAAGTTGATCCTTTAGCGAAGACCATCTCCCAAACGAGGAAAAATTTTGCAAGGGACAAGGAGGAAGCTATAAAGGAGGAGGTGCGAAGTTACTCGGCGCCGGAATAATTCGCGAAGTCAAATACCCGTTTGGTTGGCTAATGTTGTTATGGTGAAGAAGCAAAATGGGAAATGGCGCATGTGCATAGACTTTCTTGATCTAAACAAAGCTTGCCCCAAGGACGGCTATCCTCTCCCCGAGAATCGACAAGTTAGTGGACTCCATTTACGGACACCAAACTCTCGGCTTCTTAGATGCCTACTCGAGGCTATCACCGAGATAAAAATGGCGAAAGAAGACATCGAGAAGGCGCCTTTCAAACACACTGTGGGGAATTTACGCTACATCATGATGCCTTTTGGGCTCAAGAATCTTTGGTGCCACTTACCAACGGATGGTAAATCAAGTTTTTGCAAGTCGAGATAGGTAGAAACATGGAGGCTTATATTGATGACATGGTCATAAAGACCAAGGAAGGCGGCCACGTTCACGACCTAGAAGAGACCATTCACAACCTCCGAGCCAACAACATGAAGCCGAATCCAAGCAAGTGCGTGTTCGGAGTTCTTGCGAGGAAATTTACAGGGCTTCATGGTTTCCCAAAGGGGATTGAAGCAAACCCGAGAAAAGATCAAGGCGCTCATTGACATGAAGGAACCTACCACCATCAAGGAGGTCCAAAGACTTAATGGAAGAATTGCGGCCCTTGGAAGATTCATCGCCAAGTCCGCCGAAAAGTCATTGCCTTTCTTCAAGGTATTGAAGGGTACCAAGAGCTTCTCTGGACTCTGAATGCTCGGAAGCGTTCCTCCGGTTGCAGGAGTACTTGGGTTCCCCTCCCTTGCTTAGCAGTCCGACTACCGGTGAGATGCTATACGTCTTCCTAGCCCACCGATCACGCTGTCGCGGTTGTCTTAGTTCGAAAGGATGAAGGAATTCGAAGCTTGTCTACTATGTCTCAAAAGCTCATCCGATGTAGAAAGCGAGATATTTTAATGTGGAGAAGATAGCATACGCACTAGTCATTGCTTCAAGGAAGGCTGCGTGCATATTTTTACGCACACCCTATCACCGTCTATACCAATGAACCATTGAAGAAAATCCTTCACAAGTTGGACGGCTCAGGACGTCTCCTTAATTGGTCAATCGCTCTAACGGAGTTTGATATCACGTACCAACCAAGGAAGAGCCTCCTAGCACAGCCTTTGGTTGACTTCATGGTCGAGACTGCCTTCATGGGTGAGCATCTCCCCACCTCCCGGAAGCAAAACGCGCCGGAGGAAAAAGACTCTCCCATTGAACTCCCATCCAACTGTTGGATCCTGTATACGGACGGATCAGCTACCAAGGAAAGAAGCGGAGCTGGAGTAGTACTAGCAAGCCCAGAAGGAGAATATACTATACAAGATGCCATCCGCTTCAGGTTTCCTGCCTCTAACAACCAAGCTGAATACGAGGCTCTCATATTTGGCATTGAGTTGGCCTCCTTCTATGGAGCAACTAAGGTGGCTGCTTTCTGTGACTCCCAACTTGTTGTCAAACAAGTGAAAGGAGAATATAACACTCAAGACGTCACCCTTGCCAAATATAGAGACCTGGTCCTAGATATGACGAAGAAAATGGAATTTTTCGAGCTCAAGCAGATAGGAAGGGAAGACAACGATACAAATGGAGACGACAGGCCTCCTAGGGCCAAGCTCCACTAATTTCCCCTATACATAGTTCTGTCCGTCCTAGATATAGCCCCTAGTCTCGTCATACGGCCAGAACTCGGGGGCCAGCCATGACTAGAGATAAGGAGAGCTGCGGGACATAGATGAACTAGTGGAAGTGAGACAGACAGTCAAGGAAATTTAAATTCAAATTTTAGCAAGGATAGAGTACTTTCATTAAGTCCAGTTTATTCCATTTTTATGTAATAGATTAGTCAGTTTTACTTTTCTAGCAAGGTAGGGTTGCGATCGATGAATCTTTTCAATTTATGAAATTTACTTCTTCAACATGCAAGTCAACTACCAAGCACGTTTTCTCCTCGTCAAGGATGGGAGAGGCCAAAAACATCTACGACCTATGTGCGAGTCATCTTCCTCGTCATAGAGAGATGACAAAGAAGTAAGCCCAACGCCTAAACGGCTAACGCGGCAAAAACATCTACGACCTATGTGCGAGTCATCTTCCTCGTCATAGAGAGATGACAAAGAAGTAAGCCCAACGCCTAGACGGCTAACGCGGCAAAAACCATCTACGACCTATGTGCGAGTCATCTTCCTCGTCATAGAGAGATGACAAAGAAGTAAGCCCAACGCCTAAACGGCTAACGCGGCAAAAACATCTACGACCTATGTGCGAGTCATCTTCCTCGTCATAGAGAGATGACAAAGAAGTAAGCCCAACGCCTAGACGGCTAACGCGGCAAAAACCATCTACGACCTATGTGCGAGTCATCTTCCTCGTCATAGAGAGATGACAAAGAAGTAAGCCCAACGCCTAAACGGCTAACGCGGCAAAAACACTTACGACCTATGTATGAGTCATCTTCCTCGTCATAGAAAGGTGACAAAGAAGTAAACCCAACGCCTCTAACGGCTAACGCGGCAAAACCATCTAGGACCTATGTACGAGTCATCTTTCCTCGTCATAGAGAGATGAAAAAGAAGAGAGCCCAACGTCTGGACAAGGAGACCCCTCGACTCTAAATGACTAAAGCGGCACATCGGTCAAGACCAAGGAATCCTCCTCGGCCTAATGACTTGAAACAGGCGAATCTGACAAAACATCTAAAAATGAGCTAGCCTCCACCTTCTACAATATCAAAGGTACGAGATGATCTTCCTCGACTTTCCCAAGTTTGTATGCGGCATTCAAGCAAAGCGGTTTATACTAAAGCAATAATTGAAGACAAGGAAGTCCTCCGTGCCGAGGATCCGGGATGATGACTTCTTGGGTTCGAGCTTGCTCCTCGGCATTAGTCTCCTCGGCCGCACCACGGCATCCGCCTCATCGTCTTCCTTCGTGCCGGGATCTGGGTTGATGACTTCTTGGGTTTGAGCTTGCTCCTCGGCATTAATCTTCTCGGCTGCATCACGGCATCCACCTCATCGTCTTCCTCCATGCTAGGTACCTCATCCTCAATCAACTCAATAATGGCATTGATATTTTGATGATCAACGGAAGGAGGGATCCAAGCAGGATGACCATCTTTTAAATATACCCTGGTGGGTATCCAAGACGTCAAACATCGTGCTCCGCAATCCATCATTGCATTATCGGCGGACAATTGGAAGCGACACCGCCACGTGACGCCTTTGTTCGTATTCTCGTAAGCGAGGTAGAGCTCACTTCCTCCTCGGCATAGCCTTATGTCGAGCTAGGAAGTCGGGGGCCATGAACGGTATAAACAGAAGATACGAACTTGGACTAGTGCAGGCAAGGCCCAAGTTGATTGGGCCCTAAACGTAATCCTAAGTATGATGTACAAGGAGGGGAATGGGCTTCTCTACCTTCCTCGAACCAAGCTTCCTCGGCATTCCCCTAGGTCGACCTAGACTTAGTAGGCGAAATGACTAAGTCTCAAGTACGAGGAAGATCTCCCTTAAGTACGAGGAAGACCTCCCTTAACGACGAGGAAGACCTCCCTTAACGACGAGGAAGACCTCCCTTAAGTACGAGGAAGACCTCCCTTAAGTACGAGGAAGACCTCCCTTAACGACGAGGAAGACCTCCTTAGCACGGGAAGACCTCCCAGTACGACGAGGAAGACCTCCAAGAACGACGAGGAAGACCTCCCTTAACGACGAGGAAGACCTCGCACCTCGGCATATCTTCAAGTGACGAGGAGAGAAAAGTTCTTACCTCGGCATATCCTCAAGTGACGAGGAAACAAAATCATTCTCCTCGGCATGTCTCCGTGTCGGCCAATCACCAAATGACGAGGAAGCAGAATCATTCTCCTCGGCCTATTTGCCAAGGCCGAGGAAAAACATTTGTGTTCCTCGGCGTTCCGGCTAGCAGTATACAGTCCTTATCAAACAAGGGCTATACAATCATTATCTAATCAGGATTATGATCACCAACCTCAATTCAAGTCAAACAATGACTCCTTAACAGATATGATCCTATTAGGATTATATCTTATCTCTTTACAAGTTCACTCCAACATGGATTCTATCAATCCATCCCTATAAATACAAGCCCCATGACTCATTATTGGGTACGTTACTTTTTACATTGGAGAAACTCTGTCCATTTGTTTTCTCATATACAAACCGTGAACTTACTCTCACGCCGGAGGGCCTTTAGCCGGATCCGCCCCGGCTTAGTTTACGTGTTTTCTCTTATTTTCAGGCCTTGCAATCGCCGGAGCATTCAACGCTTGGATTTGGGCTGTTTTGACGATTTTGGCATCATCAACTTTCATTCTCGGACTTTACCCATATTTTGAAGTTTTAAAGCTCTTAAATCTATTTTAAAATCAAGTGTCCACTGCCTTTTTCATTCTGGCAGAAATGACTTTCAACTTCAAGGAGTCTTTTGAGTACCAAAACTCAACCCTAAAATTACACCAAAAATCATGGGACTTGTTTAATGTCTTACAAAGAGTTCCCAATTTTTAGTTTCTCAGTTTGAACTCATTTTGACCAAAACACATACACACATACACACACACACAAATGGTTTTTAAGCTTGGAAGACTCGTTTTACGAGGCATTTCGGGTGAACCCTAACGTTCTTCCCGGCGTGTAACGTGACCTCCGAATCCAAATCTCTAATCTCGGGCATTTTTCAAAGTTTTGGCCCTTAAAACAAAAATGGCGTGGCGACTCCGTCTCCGTTTCGATTTTCAAAAAGAAAGGAAAAATCGGGTGACATTCATCATAGCTTCGTGCGTTCATGATGGACTGGATTCTAAGCCATATGTAAAGCAGATTGACTATCACAGAGAAGAGGCATCGAAGAATTATGTTTAATTTTGAAGGACTGAAGAAGGCCAAGTAACCATTTGAGCTCACACATGGCACTAGCCATAGATCGATATTATGCCTCAGCCGAAGAGCGAGAAATCATACCTTGCTTCTTTGTCTTCCATGAGATCGGTGAGTCATCAAGAAAAATAAAATAGGCAGTGAGAGAACGTCCTGTGATGGGACAACTAGCCTAATCAAAATTGCAGTAGGCTCGCAGTTGTATAATGGAGAATGTTTTCAAGAGAATTCCTTGTCCAGGATGTGCTTTCAAATAACGAACCACACGTAAAGCAGCAGTACAATGGGCAATCTTAGGCTTAATCATAAATTGTGCAAGAATATGCACACTACAGGATAACTCCGAGCGTGTAATAGTGAGGTAGATAAGTCACCCTACAAGACGCCGGTAAGGCTCAGGATCACGCAAATCCCTGTCTTCAGTCAAGGCCAAACGGTGATTTTGTTCAATGGGTGTATGGGCTGGAAGAGCACCAAGGAGTCCTGTCTCGGAAAGAATATCAATGGCATATTTTCATTGAGAAAGAAAAATGCTGTCTGGATGTGTAGCCACTTCAAGGCCCAAAAATACTTAAGCCGCCCCAAGTCTTTCATGTGGAAGCATTTAATGGGATATGCCTTGAAGTGTTCAATTACCTCATGATCATTACCACCAATGACCAAATCATCCACATACACAAGAACGTGTAGCTCAGTCGAAGTGGTGTAAGAGAAGAGAGAATAATCTGAGTAAGACTGACGGAAGCCATATTTCTTCAAGGCAGTTGACAACTTTTCAAACCAACAACGAGGAGCTTGACGTAAGCCATACAGTGACTTCTTGAGCTTGCATACCTTGCCTGAAGAAGAAGCGTGATGGCCCAAAGGTACCTTCATATAGACATCTTCACTAAGATCGCCGTGAAGGAATGCATTGTGAACATCCATTTGATGAAATTCCCACCCACGAACTGCAACAATGGAGAGAAAAACTCGGACAGTAACCATCTTGATTGTTGGTGCAAAAGTTTCTTTGAAATCCACACCTTCAACTTGGCGGTTCCCCAATATGACTAAGCGAGCTTTGTGGTGTTCAACTGATCCATCCGCATTATACTTTATCTTATAAACCTATTTGTTGCCAATCACCTTGTTGTCAATGGGAGCATCTACTAATTCCCACGTACCATTCTGATTAAGGGCAACAAGTTCTTTGTTCATGGCCTCACACTAATGGGGATATTTAACTGCTTCCCCAAAATGCTTTGGTTCATATCCTGAGTCAACAGCAGCCAAGAAACAACGATATGCCACAAAAAAGTTAGTGCAACTAACAAAGTGTGATAAAGTATAGCGAGTACCTGAAGATTTCTTTTGGACAGGCGAACTGGACGGGGAGGGGACTTGTGCGGTGTGAGCCTTGCCCAACTCATATTCAGTTGATGGATACTTTGAAGAAGGAATCTTAGCTCTCTGACCTCGACCCAAAGTCTCTGCTGCAGATTGTTCAGTCACCTGCAATAGATCAGAAGTGTGTTCGGGGCTTTGATCAGAATATGTAACCGGTTGTGCGAGAATTTGTGTAGTATGTTGTTCAAACAACTGTTCAGGCTGTGCATCAGGTTGTTCAAACAACTGTTCAGACAACTGGTCAGACAACTGTTCAGGCAGCTGATTGCCCACATGAATATTGTCTTCTTCATAGGCAACTTCATCTGTAGACGCATAAAGGAATATGTCCGAATCTGTATAGGCTTTTTCTGGATCAGTCCAATCACTAGCAAAGGGAAACTCCTTTTCTATAAAGACAACATCTCGAGAAATAAGCATTTTATGCTCATTAAGATCATACACTAACCAACCTTTCTTCCCAAAAGGATAACCCAAAAAACACATCGTCTGCTTCGACTAGCAAATTTATCATTATCTCTTCGAGAGTAATGAACATAACACAGAGAACCAAAAACCTTAATGTGTTTTTCCAAAAAGAATTTCATAGGGGGTTTTTCCATTCAACAATTTCGAAGGGGTACGATTAATAAGGTGCCCTGCTGCTAATACACACTCCCCCCAAAATTTCACTGGTAATTTTGCTTGAAACATTAAAGCACGAGACACATTCAAGATATGTCTATGCTTCCTCTCCACCCTTCCATTTTGTTGGGATGTACGAATGCAAGTGGTGTGATGCTCAATGCCATTTTCAATAAAATATTTTTCTAAACAAGTAAACCCCGTCCCATTGTTACTCCTAATTTTCTTGACACGTTTATTAAATTGTCGTTTGACCATGACAAGGAAATTTTTTAAAATTTGAGAAACATCACTTTTGGACTTAACCAAGTAAACCCACACGATACGAGAACAATCGTCCACAATGGTCAAAAAATAAATGGCTCCACACATTTCAGGCTTTCGGTAATCACCCCAAATATCACAATGAATTAAATAAAAAATTTCAACATAGTTATTGTCACTAAGCAAAAACTTGTCTCTACTATGTTTAGCTTGACAGCAAATCCCGCAAACGTCTTTATTAATACTACTACGATTAATAAAAGGCAATAAACCAACCACTTTACTTGATGGATGTCCAAGTCGCTGATGCCACAACTGATAGCTTCCAGATTTTCTGATGTTGCAAGCTTGCATCCCTGTTTGTCCCCTCAAGTAATATAACCCCCTGTCTTGTTCACCCATTCCAATGAAAATCTTCGTGGTTCGGTCCTGTACAACACACAATTTGTTAGAAAAGTGCACTATATGTTTGGAATCACTAAGTAATTGAGAGACAGATAAAAGATTGCAGTTGAATGTGGGGGCATATAGAACGTTTCTCAAACACAGATGTGATCCAATGATAACATCTCCTTCTTTCTTGGCAATCATGTATCTTCCATTCGGCAAACCTATATGGTTAGCCTCAATCTGTCGTATGTTTTCCAGCAGAGCAATGTTGCCTGTTATGTGTCGATTAGCTCCACTATCGACAAGCCAAGGCTCATTATTTGTCTTACCATTCATTCTTCCAATTGTGCGGTCAGTTGTGCAATCAATTGTCTGCATATGTGTCTGCACATACTCCTTGAAGTGATTCCATTGTTCAGGCGTGAACCCCAACAAGCCAGCCTTATCATCATCTGTCATTCTGACATCTCCCTCTCTGCTGGTATGCACCATGTTGACTCGTGGATTGAATGTGCTTGAGTGTCTTCCCGTAGCCGAAGTGTTTCCGCCTCGTCCCTTCCTTTTCCTCAAGCGCTGTTCTCCCCACCATTCTGGATACCCCACCAGCCTGTAACATGTATCTGCATTATGTCCCTTCTTCTTGCAGTGAGAACAAACAATACTGCTCACCTCCTTTCTTTCCATCTTCGAACCAGTTGTACGATCAGCTGTGCGCACACTCGTTCCACAACTGTCTGAACATCAAAGATGGCTGGTGCAAGATAGTCTTCATGCACGCTACCCCGAACTCTTTCTTCCCGTGCAACCATAGAATATGCCTTATTAACATTAGGCAAGAGTTCTGTATTCAATATGGAAGATTTTACGTTTTCAAACATTGGTGTGTCAAGGCCCATAACGAATTGATGAACCCTCTCATCTTCACGTCGTTGGACTAACTTCGTACTGATGTTGCACCTGCACCCCGCACATGAGCAAGTCAGGAGTGCGTCAAAGTCATTTAGATCGTCCCATAGTTTCTTCACACGACCAAAGTAGGCCGCCACGCTTTCACCTTTCTGTTGTTTGCAGTTTGCTAGATCCGCCTTCAATTGTTGAACCCTAGGTCCATTTCCAACCGAGAATCTTTCCCGCAAATTGTCCCACAACGTCTTTGCATCATCCACGTAGCTCACCGTGGAACGAAGGCTTGACTCAATGGTGTTAAAGATCCATGAAACCACCATTGAGTTCACAGTTTGCCAAAGTTTCAATTCATCTTCCATGGTAGGTTTTTCAATGGTTCCATCAATGAATGCTGTTTTTGTCTTAGCCCTCAATGATCACTTGAAAACCCTAGCCCATTCTTCATAATTCTCGCCCTTTAATTGGACGTGGGTGAGAATCATACCCGGATTGTCATTTGTCGAAAGAAAGTATGAAGAGCGCCTCTCATCCATGGATTTCTTCTCTCCGCTAGCTTCGGTAGTCATGGTCGGGCCTAAAGAAGCTCTGATACCAAGTTAAGAACTGAAATTATGTGAAGGAGAAAATATTATTCACTTTTTCCTTGAATCATACAATTGAAACAGCCCTATATATATATATATATACACAACATTCCAACTTGGAGAGAAGGATTCTACCATAACTAAGACTTATCATATATTTTACTTTCCTACTTGAAGAAGAAGTCTACCTAAATACATGCATCACATAAGAAAACATTATTACAAGGAAAAGGAAAAGATATTGATAAAATATCTTTGTCAATATCTCAACAGGTTACACTCATCAACCCAAATCCCATGTTCTTATTACTGCAAAACTCAGGTTATTGCTTAATTCAAAATCGACTAATGGGACCGAGTGGAATGCTCCGTTGAAAGGGACATATCTTTTTGAATTAGATTTATTGGGCCAATTAATCTATTTGTGATGATAAATGTTTAATGGAAGATCAATTTGTATTCGGGGATTATCGCATCGGAAGAATCGGTACATGGGATTCCAACGCAAGCCTTTTCTTTCGACTGGTTTTTTTTTTTTTTTTTTTTTTAAGATTTTGACTAAAAATAATGGCCAAAAACTTGTAAAAAACGCATTTTTTTAAGCTTAACAAAAAACGTGTTTTTAGAACACGTCGACTCTTCCGCCTTGCTCGCTGCGCTCAACTCCCGTTCATCCCCAAATTCAAAGATTCAAAAATGAAGGACGAAGGGGTATATAATTGAAATAACTCGGATTTGATCGAGTTTAATCTGGTTTCTTTCATGAAAATCCGGCGACCAAACAGATCTCCGTCGACCGGAATCTCGACGATGTGGGAGTTTTTCAGATCGGCCATTTCGATTAATAGAACAAAAGTAAGGACGGATTGCTTTGAATGAATGAATAAATTAAAAACTCGCGAGCAGAACAAATCTTGAAATGAATTGTTTGATTTTTGTTTGATTTTTGTTTGGGATTGAAATAAACATGGACTGGTGTGTTGTGTGGAAGAAGAAGGACGAAGGTGTTTGGATAGGAAGAGTATCTAAGAGAAACTAAACTTGGTACGCTTCAGTACATTTTAATAAGGAAGATAATAAGAAATCTGTACATTTTAATTCCAATTTCAGATGCCAGTCTATGTGTTTTGAAGTGCCAGTCCATGTGTTTTCAAATGCCAGTCCGCCAGTTAGTTCCAATTTTAATTCCAATTTCAGATGCCAGTCCATGTGTTTTGAAGTGCCAGTCCATGTGTTTTCAAATGCCAGTCCATGTGTTTTTGAATGCGAGTTAGTTTCAATTTTAATTCCAATTTCAGATGCCAGTCCATGTGTTTTGAAGTGCTAGTCCATGTGTTTTCAAATGCCAGTCCATGTGTTTTTGAATGCCAGTGCTTGTGTTTTTTAGAGCCAACAAAAATAATTACCAGTGTTTTTGAGTGCCAGTGTATGTGTTTTTGAGTGCCAGTGTATGTGTTTTCAAATGCCAGTCCATGTGTTTTTGAATGCCAGTGCTTGTGTTTTTTGAGAGCCAGTTCATGTGTATAAAAGTGCCCGTGTAAAAAGTGCCAGTTTCATGTTTATAAAATGCCAAGTATGAAATCACTGGTCATTTGTAATATTATCCGACATTTATCATGGTTGCCAGTAATTATAAAAATGCCACCGTTTGTTTTGAACATGGTTGCCAGTAATTACAAAATTGCCACCGTTTATTTTGAACAGCGCTTTAAAAAACACGTTTTTCCTTATCTTAAGAAAAAATTAATTTTTTATAAGACCAACTCAAAATAATGAGATAATAATTATTTACATGAAATATTTTGTGCTCTTAGGGAAACCCAATGTAGACTGGAGCATTCTTATTTCTTAAGAATGCTATTTATCAGCCCAAGGAAGCCCAAGATAGATTTTTATATCAGCCCATTTTCTGAGTCCAACATGTCAAGAACCGGAGAAATCTCCGCCGTTCAACTTGGGGCTTTGCTGAACCGCTATAAACCGATCAACAGCAAACTAGGGTTTTAGAGCATTTTCAATCCCCTCCACCACAGCACAGCCTGACCATCTGAATAGAAGAGGTTAAAGTGATGGCACCACCACCGCCGTCCGCCTTGCCGGTTTAGCAATCCGTCTTGGCCCTCAGTTTTGTACCATCTCTTCCGTTCATTTCTAGGGTTTTTATCTCCCCCAATTTTGCACATACATACAATTAGCTTTTTAGCTGCCTGTTGTATCCATATCTAAACACAAATCCTCGAAAAATTCAACTGGAATGGCTCCCAAGACATCTGATGGATGTGTATTTACCCATCCAAATGATGCACTTTTAGGCTTTCTTTGTGTTTGATTCCCGAGTTTTATGTATATTTGATGTGGTTTGTGAGTATTTTATGAGTACAGGGTATAGAGCTGATTAAAGGTGTATTTTATGGATAAAAAGTGCAAAAGAAATAAAGTGGAGCGGAGCAGAGAAGGAAAAAAACTGAAATTACGAGCTCAAGGACTAAACTGGCATTTGGAAGCTTTTGGATTAAATTGGAATTATTGGAAAATCCAGGGACTAAACTGGAAATATGGAATTTTTGGACGAATTTGATTTCTAAAAATTCGTGGGATTAAATGAAAAATAAAATTCTAAAGAGCGAAGCGCAGAAGAAGTCATTATAGTGGTCAAAGTGGACTTGACAATTACGGAGACGAAACGAGTATACTAATGGTACAAATTAAATTAGAAATTAGGCCACCTTTGCTTGGTGTTGGCCGAGGATCAAGGGGCCAAATGGCCGAGGTGGCCGGAAGGTGGTCGGCCAAGGTTAGGCATTTGGGGCCAAGGGTTGGCCGAAGGTTGAAGCGAAAGGGCGGTCGCGCTCGCATGACGAAATTGAAGACCAACTCTCGGCAAACTTGGGCGTCCGCGCTTCCAGCCAGAGCGGCCGCGCTTCTTCCGACGTTCAACAACAGTTCGACGTATTATTCAGGGGTGTTATTGTCTTTTATGGCTTGGGTCCACCAGATTTTGCCCTATTCCTATTTAAATACTCACAGCAGCCACGGTAATATGGGGAGAAGATCAATATCACATATCATCATATTATATCAGGATTGGAGTTAGATTTTATTTTCTTTTCTTGGGAAGAATACAATTGAAGATCAATTCCAGGTTTTTATTATTTGTAAATTATGAGTAGCTAAATTCTTAGATTTGTAGATTGGTCAAACCTTTACCGAATTTCTATGCATTAATATTTTAATTCTTTCTATTTAATTCCTTCTAGTTCATCAATAGATTTTAATTTCATGTTCTTGGATTCGAGACGTATGTTAAGATACGAACTCATCTTTGAATAATTGGGTATTTATCGAGCCATTAATTTGGGCGATTTATACATTGACCACTATTGATTGAATAATTTGGTCTGTGCCGTAATAGAAGCGGATCAACATTAGGTTCTTTTATTCTTATGTGTTTAACGTATTCTTGGAATATTGTGATACCGTAATAGACACTACAATATTAAAAAGAGTATTTAGGATTGTAATCCGGCCACCTAACCGTGTCGATCCTAGCTCAAGTGAATGAACCCTAGAAGTTGAGTTAATGTTTTATAAGAAAAATTCTGCATAGAATAATGGTAAAGTGAAATCCAATCTACGAATCTCTGCTCATAATCTGTTTTCTCGTTTATTTAGTTTTAGTTATTTAATTTATGCTCTTAGTTTCAAATCAAAATTATAAACTTTGGTTACCCAAAATTCACTGCTTTCACTTTACTTGTTTACCAACGAGTCTCTGTGGATTCGACCCCTGCAATTGCATACTGCTACACCGGTAGTGAGTACACTTGCTCGGTTTTTATTACAAGAGGGAGTTTTCCTCCATCAAGTTTTTGGCGCCGTTGCCGGGGACTTGTTGCAAGTAAACAAGTAGGTTAGGTAGTGAATGCAAGGCCGTCGTTCTTTGAAGCCTACATTGGTGCCATTGGACGATAACATAAATAGACTTGAGGAAGCATTTGAGGGCGATCCCCTCTTTAATCCTCTTTTCTCGGATTCTGACACTGAATCAGAACCCTCCACCACCGAGGTAGAGGAAGAGAAAGCCGAGATGGCAGTACCACCGGCACAAACTATGAATGATTTCCTGAGACCTAGGGTAGACACATCTACCTCTTGCGTAGTCTTTGTCCGATGCGGCCAAAAATTTAGAGGTCAAAGGACAATACTTTGCCATGTTGCCAAGCTTTCACGGATTGCCTGGTGAGGATGCACTCATGTTCCTTAAAGAATATATTATTGTTGTTGCTCAATTTTTGTTAAGACAGGGAGTGACTGAGGAGCAAATTAGACTAAAGTGTTTTCCTTACACTCTTAAGGGAGTGGCTAAAACATGGTTGCTGATGCTTGCACCGAGCAGCATTAGTACTTGGGTAGAATTGCAAGATGTGTTCCTTAAAAGATATTACCCACATCATCTGTTGGCTAGTTTTAGACAGAAATTGATGACATTTTCCCAAGATGTGGGGGAGCCCTTTCATGAGGCATGGGAAAGATTTAATACAATGTTAATACAATGTCCCCAACACAATTTTACACTACCCTCACCGAACCAAGCCTTTTATGATGGCTTGAATGACAATGGTCAATCAATGGTTGACAATCTTTGCTGGAGGCTCGATAGGAGCCAAGACCCCGAAAGAAACTAAAGCTTTATTTGAGATGTTGAGTGCTAATTCTCAACAAAAGAGTTCGAGGGGTAGAACAAGGGGGGTACTTGAATTGAATGCTAGTGATAATATTTCAAAGCAGATTGCACTTTTAAATAATAAATTGGATAAATTGATTTGCTTGTGGCACTTCGCTGGGTGCCAATGTTATTACTGATTATTGTACAAATTGTGGTTTATCATCTCATGTGACTAATATGTGTCCAAGTGCAGCAAATTTCTTTTATAATCCTGAACAGGCACATGCTTTTAATGGATATGCACCAAGGCCACCACCCCAAGGCAATCAATATGGCAATTACAATCCATGGGGTGGCCATCATAATCAGCAAGTGAAACCTCTTCATGTGCCACCACCTGGACAACATGATAAAGAGCCTTGGGAGCTGGCAGTCCAGCAGTTAAGGATGGAGATGCAGCAAAGCAATAGAAACACAGAAGCTGCGTTTGTAAAGGTGGGCACACAAGTAGAGCAACTTGTGAAGGTTGCCCAAGAGTTGATGAAAGAGAAGAACCCACCTGAGCAAGCAAAGTCAATCACAACAGTGTGGGATGAGAGTGAGGAAATTGAGGAGGTATTTCTTTCTTCCCTTGATAATTTTGAATGTGATAATATTGATAATGTTAGTGAGGAAGATGATGAGATTGGGGAGGTTCAATATGTATTTTCTGCATTAAATTTAGAAACCCCTCCCCCCAATGTTGTGAAAACTACACCCCCGAGAGGTGTGGAGTTTGATAAGATTAAACATGCTCAAAAAGACCCCGGATGTTTTACTATTCCAATTTCTTTTGGGGGTCAAAATTTTATAGGTTTGTTGGATCTTGGGGCAAGTGTTAATGTGATGCCCTTTCATGTTTTTAGAAGTTTGGGGGCATGTGAGTTGAAACCACCCATGAGAGACTTGCAATTGGCGGATCTCTCAATCAAAAGACCCTTAGGGGTTATTGAAGGGGTGTTGGTTAAAATTGATAAAATAATTATCCCCATTGACTTTTATGTGATGTGTATGGAGGGATCAAGTGAGGAACAACTGAAAACTCCCATTTTGCTTGGGAGGCCATTTATGTTTGACACTAAGGCCACCATTGATGTGTGTCAGGGGGTGGTGTCCTTGAGAGGCATGGGGGAAGAATGCAAGTTTGTTATGTCTAAAAATGATGAGAAATCCTCCCCCAAAGATGGTTTTGTAGGAGCCATAACAGATTTTCCAATTTTTAATTATGATGTGAATGGATGTGAGAAAAGTGGGGATAATGCGGACGTCTGTCTCGTGGCTAGTAACAATAAAGCCGACCAATACTCTAGGAGTAACGGGTCGTATCACACCCCACACGACTCCTATAAAGAGTCGAATCCATCACATTTACCACAAGGGCCTTCAAATTTGAGAGTTAGTGAGGAGAGTTATAGTGATTTATCTGATTCTATATTTTTAAATATTTTTTTGCATGATAACTCTCTTGATCTTGGTTGTGAGAATGGTGTTTTGCAGGTTGAAGAAAAAAATGAGTTTGGGGGTGGAAACCCCAATAAAAAGAAAAGAAAGAGGGGTAAGCACAAGCGTAAAGTTTCAAAAATAAATGTGGCTTTACCCCTACTTGTTGACAATGGAGAGCTGATTTGGAAAGAGAAGGGCGTTTGTGCCCGTGAGGAAAGGAGATGGTCCAAAGGCCGCAAAGCGAAGGCCAAGTAAGCTTGGGACCATAGTCGGGCTAACGACTTTAACCAAATGCGCTGCTTGGGAGGCAACCCAATGAGGTATGTTTTATTTTTTATGTTAATTACTGTTTAGTAGTGTCTTGCTATCCGTCAAGCCCAAGGCACGCTTTTGTTCTCTTCGCTATGAGGACATAGCATGTTTTGAGTTTGGGGGTGGGCAACTCTCCGAGTTTGTGGGTTTATAGGGGAGTGTATATAGTGTCACCCTCTAAAAAAATTGAAAAATTTAAAAATTTTGTTCTTTTCATAGTTGGGATGTTGGCCAAAGTCTGTGATGATTAGAGTATGCTTTAATTTTAAAATCACATGTGTTATCATTAGTGTGGTGATTGGGATTGCATTGAAACATTTAAATCATGATTGCACCACCTCTCACTTCCGTATCATATTCTTGGTCATTGTCATCAACTTAGGTGCCTTTTATGGGATCACTTCGTGTATTCTCGGGGTCCCTAGAACATGTTTGCATGATTGTCAATAACACGTCAATAGGTTACTTGATATATATGGTTATTTTTTTGAATCCCTTTTTGTAAGCCTTAAACTTTCTCGTCACTAAAAATTTTCCGCTAGAACCCCGTTTGAGCTTGAAAAAGAATGGAATCTCTCAAAAAGTGGGAGGTTATTTTAGACCACCATTCGCCTTCGTTTGTACCCTCATTATCCCACCATTTTAGCTTATACACTATTTTCTCACCTTTTCAAGAAAGTGAAACTAGGGAAAGAATGGGGATATTGTGGGGAAGTTATGAAAATCAAAGGATTGAGTGGAAATTGGTCACGAAAATAAAGAAGTGGGTCATGTTATGTAATGAAAAGAGGGGCTTGATAAAAAAAAAAAATATTAAATGCACATTCTTCGTGATGTAATTGTGCAAAGCAAAAAGAAAAAAAAAAGCAAAATAAAAAAAAATAATAAAAATAATAATAAAAAAAAAAATCGAGCCCTCTCTAATATCAAAAGTGAAATTGTATTTCAAGGTGACTAAAGGAAGTAGTGGAATGTGCTCAACCCCATGTCAATGTATGAAAAAGTTTTAGTTTGTGGGTTGGCACATTGGGAAGTAATAAGGGTGAGTGGAGGATGTATTGTTAAAAGAAGACTTTCTAGTTTCACTTTCTTATTTTTCGTATGTCCTTACCTTCAATTGTAACCATGAACCTAGCCCTTGCGAATTGTCGCACTTAACATTTAAGCCATATTATTCTTTCAATATTGAGTAACCGGGTTGACAATCGTGTAAATATGCATATGAGTGTCCTTTTTGGGTTGTAATATCTATAACATATTGATTTAGAGCATCACTTAGTGAATCCATAAACAATCTTAGGTTGTTGGCAGTGACCTCCCATAATTCATTCATCATTCATGCCGCGGTGGAAAATTGTGAGTTTTATGTTTCAATGTGATTGTAATCCCATTACTGTGGTGGCACTTGTTGATTATGTGTGTTGGTGAGAATCTGAGACTTGTATGGCCAATGACTCATCTGTGATAGAACATTCCAAAAATAATTATTTTGTTTTATTATTAGTAGTTAGAGTAGCTGTATTTTACTTCTTTTAGTTTTGTTTTACTCAGGACGAGCAAAAGGTTAGTTTGTGGGTGTTTGATGGATGTGTATTTACCCATCCAAATGATGCACTTTTTAGGCTTTCTTTGTGTTTGATTCCCGAGTTTTATGTATATTTGATGTGGTTTGTGAGTATTTTATGAGTACAGGGTATAGAGCTGATTAAAGGTGTATTTTATGGATAAAAAGTGCAAAAGGAATAAAGTGGAGCGGAGCAGAGAAGGAAAAAAACTGAAATTACGAGCTCAAGGACTAAACTGGCATTTGGAAGCTTTTGGATTAAATTGGAATTATTGGAAAATCCAGGGACTAAACTGGAAATATGGAATTTTTGGACGAATTTGATTTCTAAAAATTCGTGGGATTAAATGAAAAATAAAATTCTAAAGAGCGAAGCGCAGAAGAAGTCATTATAGTGGTCAAAGTGGACTTGACAATTACGGAGACGAAACGAGTATACTAATGGTACAAATTAAATTAGAAATTAGGCCACTGCTTGGTGTTGGCCGAGGGATCAAGGGCCAAATGGCCGAGGCTGGCTGGAAGGTGGTCGGCCAAGGTTAGGCATTTGGGGCCAAGGGTTGGCCGAAGGTTGAAACAGCAAAGGGCGGCCGCGCTCACATGACGAAATTGAAGACCAACTCTCGGCCAACTTGGGCGTCCGCGCTTCCAGCAGGGCGGCCGCGCTTCTTCCGACGTTCAACAACAGTTCGACGTATTATTCAGGGGTGTTATTGTCTTTTATGGCTTGGGTCCACCAGATTTTGCCCTATTCCTATTTAAATACTCACAGCAGCCACGGTAATACGGGGGAGAAGATCAATATCACATATCATCATATTATATCAGGATTGGAGTTAGATTTTATTTTCTTTTCTTGGGAAGAATACAATTGAAGATCAATTCCAGGTTTTTATTATTTGTAAATTATGAGTAGCTAAATTCTTAGATTTGTAGATTGGTCAAACCTTTACCGAATTTCTATGCATTAATATTTTAATTCTTTCTATTTAATTCCTTCTAGTTCATCAATAGATTTTAATTTCATGTTCTTGGATTCGAGACGTATGTTAAGATACGAACTCATCTTTGAATAATTGGGTATTTATCGAGCCATTAATTTGGGCGATTTATACATTGACCACTATTGATTGAATAATTTGGTCTGTGCCGTAATAGAAGCGGATCAACATTAGGTTCTTTTATTCTTATGTGTTTAACGTATTCTTGGAATATTGTGATACCGTAATAGACACTACAATATTAAAAAAAGTATTTAGGATTGTAATCCGGCCACCTAACCGTGTCGATCCTAGCTCAAGTGAATGAACCCTAGAAGTTGAGTTAATGTTTTATAAGAAAAATTCTGCATAGAATAATGGTAAAGTGAAATCCAATCTACGAATCTCTGCTCATAATCTGTTTTCTCGTTTATTTAGTTTTAGTTATTTAATTTATGCTCTTAGTTTCAAAACAAAATTATAAACTTTGGTTACCCAAAATTCACTGCTTTCACTTTACTTGTTTACCAACGAGTCTCTGTGGATTCGACCCCTGCAATTGCATACTGCTACACCGGTAGTGAGTACACTTGCTCGGTTTTTATTACAAGAGGGAGTTTTCCTCCATCAACATCAAAGTCTGACAAGAAGATCGCTTACGACCAGAAGCTGTGCAATCTCCTTGATGAGTACACTCAGATCTTGGTGGCGGCCGCCGATAACGTCGGTTCCACTAGTTGCAGAATATCAGGAGTGGTCTCAGGGGAGATTCCGTTGTTTTGATGGGGAAGAACACTATGATGAAGCGGTCTATCAGGCTTCATTCTCAGAAGACCGGAAATACTGCTTTCCTCCACATAATTCCCCTCCTTGTTGTAAGTTCATTATATAACTGAATTATTATCTTATTTAGTTTCTGTGATACTATGATGTATACCTCTTGAACCAACATGGCATGTTTATATTTTTATCATGTTGATTCATGAATTGAAATTTCATATATTTCAGTGTTAGATTATCGGTTTGAGACTACCTTTACTAAGAAGATTGTACACATTTTATACTTTGGAACTACTTAATTAATTAGAATTTGGTATCAGAATGTAAGATGGTATGGCATTGAGTAAGATTTGAGCTACTTTTGTCTTGCCGCATAAGTGCATCTCCAATTCAATAGTGATTTTTGTTGAAAATTTTGCATAAAAATTCCCACTTACTAACACCACTGCTTTTAAGGGCAACTCCAAATTTTGATACCCACCTCAAAGGGTTAACATCTCCAATGCTAGAAACTTGAGGTATCAAATTTTGATAAGGAGTAAAGCAAGGTACCAAATTTGATACCTTGCCTAACTCCTTTGCTACCATCAGTTTAATCCACGCGCTGCAAGTGAAGTATTTTTGTTGACGACAAATCCAAAAGAGTTTGTCCCCTCTATTCTTCCAAGTCACTTCAAAGCACCATGACTAATTAGGATATGCCATTTGGCACTTTGGCTTGTTTTTTTATCCAATGCAATTGTTAGAAATAAGAAAAACTAGTGAATATATTCACTATATTTAAATTAATTATACTTTCAGTTTTTTAGTTTAAATTAATTAAACTTTGTATTTATAGAATATAAAAATTGTTATTTAAATTAAATAATTATTTAATTATTATTTAAAATAAAATAATTCATATTTAATTATTCAAAATATTTAATTAGTTCATATTTTAAATATAAAATAAAATTAACAATATGAAAATAAAAATTTGATTTTGATACCTACCATTGGAGATGTTAGTACTTTTTAGATAGGTATCAAAATCAAATTTTGATACCTACCATTGGAGATGATAATTTGGTACCCTATGAACAATGCTCCATAGGTATCAAAATTTGATTTTGATACCTATGGCTTAACTCTTCCCATTAGATATGCCCTAACAACAAAATAGAATGATCTAATCATACTCTCCGTTCACCTCCTCTTAATTTCATAAACATCTTAAGTTTAGGTTTTTTCTACATAATGACCCATTTTATTTAATCAAGATATCAACATTTCTAATAGTTTATTTATAGTTTGATAGACTATTAAATATTTAGTAACCCTTCCGTCTCAATTCAAATTGCATTGATTTACATTTTGGTTACTCCATTTATAACTACTTCAAACTACAACCCCTATTATATAAACTTAATAATATTTGTTTATTCAATGGGACCTACTTGTTATACTCTCATCAATTACCCCGGTCCCAATTTTTATCCCATTTTCATAATCATAACACTAATCCACTATAATTACAAATGTATAATATCGGTCGCAGAGTGGATGTTATGAGTATGAAAAGTTTGGTATGAATTGCAAGTGAGGTTGCAATTGTGAGTCGAATAATTGTTGTGACTATTGACAAGTTATGTAGAGACTATGAAAGTTATTTATAATTTTAACCATTGGGATGTTTTTTTTGGACAAACCAAAAAGTAAAGTATACATTATTTTTAAGATGGATTTATTAGAATTAGTTCATCGTGCATTTACCATATGTTAAAGCATGGGAATCTTATTAGCAACATATATTAATGCAGGAAGGTAGTCCTCGGGGTGATCGGAGGTTAGGTCTAATATTGGCGTTACATGAACCATTGAAGAATAATGAAAATTATAATGGAAAGGAGGAGTGAAGGTAGGGGGCTAGCTAGCTTAGTAGCTTAGGAGAGGACAAGTATGAAGAATAGTGAAAGGAGGTGTGGAAGTAGGGGGGCTAGCTAGCTTAGGAGAGGACACGTATTGAAGGATGGACTTGGGGTGATTTTGCTGCGTGTAAAATGGGCCGAGTCATCTTATTTTTATGTGTCATTTTCCTTATAAATAAGATGGTTCAACCCATTTTACACAACAACAATAACTTCCCACCAAGTTCATCCCTTAATACTTGTCCTTCCCCTACTTTCTGTCCTCCTTTCCATAATTCTTCGGTGGCTTATGTAACGCCAAAATTAGACCCAACCCACCTTCCTACAACTAAGAATATAGAAGTCACATAATAAAATATGTAACAAAACCAAACTTTGAGTCTTGTTTGTGGTATAGGGTGAATAGTATAAGATGAGGTGTAAGGGGAATATGCTAAGAACATTCCTTGTTGTTAAATTTGATTGTGTGGGTTGGACAAATTTTTTGTTTGAGGCGCAAACTTTGGTGATCAATTTGCACCAAATTCTACTTTTGTATTGGAGATGCCTAATTTACCCCTATTCTGAGTGTAGGTGCTCAGCTACTGAGACCCTATCAGAGCTATTCTGTACTGGATTTTGCCTTTTCAGCTATTTTGTAATATTTTTTCATCATTAAGGCTTGGAATGCAATAACCACCCAAAGGAACAATATATTTAAGGATTTCTAGTTTAAGCTACTGCGTATTAGTTGCATGTTATTTACCTCCTTGAAGTGATAATCATGATTGTTACAAACCATAGTAGTTTCAATTTAGTGTAGCTTCTGAACATTTTCAAATTTGAAGACCATTATTTATTTTATTTTTCAATCTAAGATACCATATTTTTCTGCCTGAAACGTATTCCTCTATTTGATGGAGAACTTTTGATTTGCACAGCTCTATAGTTTATTCTATGCAAATAATGCATTTATGTTTATGGATTGCTGCTTATTGTTATGATTTGGAACAATCTACTTTATTCTGGGAATTATTACTTATCAAAAAAAAAAATCTAGCTTATTCTGGGAATTATTGACTTGTCTAATTTTAGATCTGGTGTTTTTTGTTTGGAAAATAGGGCAATGTTGGTTTGATCTTCACTAAGGGCGACCTCAAGGAAGTAAGCGAGGAGGTTGCCAAATACAAGGTGAAGTTTCTGTGGCATCTTTTATCAGTGACTATATTTCTTGTTTTTTTAGTTTGTTATTGCACACATATACTATATAATCTTCTATTGCTAGCTACTAGTGTAGTTATTGAACCAAGTAGTTGTTGCTGCTTGTAGTAGTCTAGAGTCTAGACCATTGGGTTTAAAATGTATCTATTTTACTTATTTTCTCCCATCTTCCTCCAAACTTGAAAGAGCTTAGTACAGTTGTACATAATTTTAACTTGTATGTCGTTTTTCATGGAAATAAGAACTACTTTGAAAATAACAAGACATTCACCTTTTATTACAAAAAAACTTTACCTCTAGTTTCCTCTACATGTAATACTTTTCCTACTTTCATGAGTAAATTGTGGCGTTTGATTCTCTCCGAGGAAAAAGCTAGTAAAGCCTTCTATTGTCATCTGATTGTAGCTTTTTGTTAGTAGTCTTCTTGTATTTATTTGTTGTCATCTTGATCAGCTGAAAATGTTACTGTTTATACAGTTTTATGGCAAAAACACATAAATATTCTTGTCATCCACTTTTTAAACATTGACATCAAGTATGAACAACAACAAAAAAAAAAAAAATGGAAAAAAACTTCATTGACAAAAATTTCTTGAAAATTGACATTCATTTAGAGGCGGAGCCAGTACTTCAATATGGAATTTCATTAATAGTTAATTGGCTACTATCACTCTTCTCTATTATATCTTTTGAGCCATTTTCTCCTTGTATTAGCTCATGCACTACTGGTAAAGGCTATATGGATTTAGATTGTTCTTGTTGTTTCTGTTTCTAAGTTGTCAACCACTGTAATCAGGTTGGAGCCCCTGCACGTGCTGGGTTGGTTGCTCCTTGTGATGTTGTTGTTCCCCCAGGCAACACTGGACTCGATCCATCTCAGACATCTTTCTTCCAGGTCAGTCAACTCAACTCTTTTATTATCAAATTAGTTCTGGCATTGAAAATAGTTTTTTTTTTTTTTTTCACTACAATTCCATTCCTTTACAGGTGCTCAATATCCCCACCAAGATTAATAAGGGTACTGTCGAAATTATTACTCCTGTGGAGCTTATCAAGAAGGGTGATAAAGTGGGGTCATCTGAGGCTGCTCTGCTTGCTAAGCTTGGGATTAGGCCATTCTCTTATGGTCTTGTAGTCCAAACAGTGTATGACAACGGGTCTGTTTTCGACCCAGAGGTGCTCAATCTTACAGAGGAAGATCTTATTGACAAGTTTGCCCTTGGTGTGTCCATGGTTACTGGCCTTTCTTTGTCCATATCTTACCCAACTTTGGCTGCTGCACCACATATGCTTATTAATGGTTACAAGAACGTGTTGGCCATTGCTGTCGAGTCTGACTACTCTTTCCCTCTAGCGGACAAAGTGAAGGAATACCTTGAGGATCCTAGCAAGTTTGCTGTTGCTGCTGCTCCAGTTGAAGCCACTGCTTCTGGTGGTGGTGGTGCAGATGCTGCACCAAAGGAAGAGAAGGAGGAGCCTGCGGAGGCATCAGACGATGACATGGGTTTCAGCCTATTTGATTAATCTATTTTATGAGGAGATTTTGGGATAGTAAGATATACTCCCTCCGTCCCAGTTCAATTGATACTTATTTCTTTTTTGGTCCCTCCCACACCAATTGATACTTACCCAAAATGGAAAGGAATCTTCACTATCTATCCCACTCATTCTCTCCTATTTTACTTTTTCACTCACAACATTCTCTCTCCTAACTATTCCTCCCACTCATTCTCTCTCCTATTTTTCTTTTACACTCGCAACATTCTCTCTTCACTTTTTCTCTCTCTTACCTTTCTTTTCTTAATATGTGTGCCATTTTTTTTGGTATCTAATGAACTGGGACGGAGGGAGTATTCTTTTACTTCCTCCCCCTGGAAATCCTTGAGTGAATACATTCTCTCTCTTTAACAAACAAGGATGACAATTATTAAAGTTGAATGGAGATCTACAGATCCATATCAGTTTCTCATTACCTACATTCTTATTTAAACTATTATTTTTTGATGCATTTTTTTCTTTGCCAGAAAAATAAATATTATAAATATAAATATTAACAAGATACAATAGTTACCCTATTAGAATTTTATAGAGATAATTAGGTTTTTATAAAATTATGATTAAATTTAACCATTAAGATTAAAATGAAACAATTTAAAAGACCTTGAGCTATTCATGGGTTATGTCCAAAAGCAGTGAGCTCATTGAAATTAGATGCAAGGTATTTTAATAAAGATTTTTATATTATTAAAATTTAGGGGGTATTTTCATGGTACATGATAATTAAAACTTTGAGATACACTAAGGGGCGTTTGATAACCCGATAAAAGACTGAATATGATAAATAATACCGGATATAATTGTTTGATACGATTTTAAATTTTTTGATTAATTAGAAGGATGTGACCGATAAGGTGCTTATCCCCTTATTATTTATTCCTTGAAAGGGGGTGGTGTTATTAATACGGGGATTATTAGTACGGGAATGAATAACCATGCTTTTATCTAGCTAACAAACGAGCCTCAAGACCAAATGGGCCATGGCCCAGCCGTATCATGGGTGGCCTTCCTTCGGGGAGGTCGCCGGTTCGATTCCCTTCGGGGGATCATTGTGGTTTAATTTCATATCTTGGGTTTCAGGGATCTTTGGAGCCCCCCGGGCACATCTGTGCAGTTAAGGAAGCGGCATTGCTTGCTGGACTTGCAACCTCAGTGTGGGGAGTTCAACTACCGCGTTGTAGGAGGCTCCCTTGGGGTCAGGAGTATAAAGGGTTAAGGAGAGAGTATTATATTGAAAGTGTTGTGAGTGTGAAATAAAATAGGAGAAAGAATGAGTGGAGGGAATAGTAAATTATAATGGTGTTGTGAGTATTAAAATAATGTAGGAGAGAGAATGAGTGGAGGGAATAGTAAAGATTCCTTTCCATTTTAGGAAATGTGCACGTAGATTTGGAACGCCCAAAATGGAAAGTGTGCACGTAGGTATGGGGCGGAGGAAGTAAGTAGCTTCCAATTCCAGCTAATTAAACATTTAAAACACCCAAAGTCAAAATCTGCTCATTCTGTTTTAATAGTGAATATTCAAATAAACACAAATTTTAATTAGCGTACATAGTAAAATTTTGTTTTTATCATTTTAGGCTCCGTTTGTTTGGGGGAAAATATTTTTCGAAAAATATTTTTCCCATTTTTTGGTGTTTGTTTCGCACCGAAAAATTAAGAAAATGTTTTACGATAAACATGTTTATCTCATTTTTCGGAAAATATTTTCATTTTTCGAAAAACATTTTGCAGGAAATTATTTTCCGAAAAATGTTTTACGCTAAACAAACGGAGCCTTAGATGTAGCCATAAACTCGCTGTTTTTTTACTTGGGAATATGATAGAATAATAGCAAAATGGATCACTAAAATGTCTGTGCTTCTTTGTTATGAAACAACAGTCAATCCATGCAATTTTTGACGCAATTTTGTCGTCCGAAAAATATCATTTAATTCTTAAATACAAATGCAATGCTGCATACATTCGACATCCTTACCCCACCTTAGGTTCGACATCCCTTGCGGCACTGTGATAATGTTGTTGTTGTATACTCCCTTCGTCTCACCTTAAATTGGATTTTTTGTCATTTTCATCCGTACCATAGTACCATACTGGACTTTCCAAATGCAAATAATATTTACTATTTTCTCGCTCATTATCTTTCATACTTTACTTTTATATTTATAATATCAATCAACTTACTATTCATCTCGCTCATTTTCTTTTCTTACTTTTTATATTCAAAAACATATTTTTTACTTTTCTTTAATCAATGTATCTATAAAAAATTGATTCAATTTGAAGTGGTAAGGAGGAAGCGTAATAAAGTTTTGTGGATATATTATATAATTATACATGATTTAGTCCATAAAGAGGAACAGCCGTATTATTACGGGATAACTTGTTAAGCTGAATTAAGTTGGACCAAATATTATCAACTTGATAACACCACTATTTTCGGGGTATCACTGTACAGGAATATGTGGCTTCTATGTAAAGTTTGTACCTATAACACAATAAAAATACGAATCATCATTAGAGATCAAGCCATAGTTTAATCCAGATCAGGTCCTCGGGTGTTAGAGTAAGATCTCTGAGAATTTATAATTGAGAATAAGACTTGAAATGACTTATTGAGTTGTGTGATAGAGTTTAGATAATGTGGCTAATGGTTGTTTTTCACTTACCTTGTCCATGTAGATAAGAGTTGATATTTATATTAAGTGAGAGCTGATGATAATGTCAGTCATGTAGGATATCTTTGTCTTTTAACATAGAACACGTGTACGAGCATGTTGGACTAATACAATTAAGTAAGATTTACTGTAGAGGGATGTATTTGATTGGAAAAGGACAGAGATGACAGCCGCTAGTTGGTGCGGCGCCATACGCGCATTGAAGGCACCTGAGCCACCATTTAATGAGATGGGGATAAGTCGGCTATTGGCGTCATTGTAGGTACAGACCTTTGTCTCACTAGCTTTGACTTTAACTGGGAGTCTAGTTGAATAATCGGGAGTCTGGTATGAGACCGCGGTCAACATAGTTGACGCGGTCTTGTATATCACGATCATGGCTGACGCGGTCAACTCGTTGACGGTTCTTATGATCACGGTCTCGACTCTAGCGGTCTAAGCGTTCGCGCTTTTGGATAGGCCACATCATAATTGGCGTTTGTACCAATTCGAGCTTTGGGCCCGGTCTGAAAGGTGCGGGCTCATCAGTGGCCTCTAGCTTTGATCGAGGATTCATTCATGGTCTGAGTGAGGAGCTATGCATGCGAGGCTCGGTCTGCGGCCAGATCGTTTTCGCGGTCACAAGTGTTGTGTTATTTCACTGATATTTCTTAGACTCCCTTGCTATGACGCACGTAGGGAGCACGTGAGGGGAGTTTGGTAGAAGTTGGTAGAAGTTTTGGGCTGCTTACCAGATAAGTTTTATGTGGGCCCCTTGACTGTTGAGGCGCCAGCGTGTGTCAGGTACGGAGGGGACGTTTCCCGAATTTCAAAGGGCGCCATAAATGGCCAGCGCCAATAATTCAAAATTTAAAGCTTTTTCGTCGGTTCATGATTCGAGAGAAATGGTTTGTAGGCTCATTAATATGGGTCGACCCGTATAGTTTGGCCTATAAATGTCAAACCTCTCTCCCTTCTCATTCTTTTATCACCTTCAAGCTTTGAAACTGTACTTTGAGAGAGAAAAAACTTTGCTCATCTTTACTTAAGAGTTCCTTCGTGTTAATTCCTTTTCGTAAGTTAATTTCTCCCACTTTCCTTCTTCATCTCTTTGTCCCTTTATGTTTTTTAGAATGACTTATAGGATGTAGCATCCCGTAGAGTTAGAATATGGCACCACTCCTGATATCTTTGCCGTTGACAAGAAGTCCGGTGGTATCTATAGGAAGGTGGCTAATTCTTGGGTTAGGTTATCCCTTGAGGCCTTCACGTATTTCTCGGTCAAGTATGACTGGGGAAATTGGGTTCCACCCCGATTGTGGGAAGTCAAGAAGCGGATGTACTTGTCTGGAGATATGTTGGTGATGGGTGATGTACATCGTCTAAGAAATTTCATTATGGGGGTGTTATGCAGGTTTCCTCGTGAGATAGATCAGGCGCTGAACGCCGTAGAGCTGGTGAGGAGAGACCGTGTAGATCCTACTGCCCAAGTGATAACTGACTGGGAAAAAATAGATCTAATGGATGAGAACGAAGTATCCATGGCCCCTGATGCCATTGGTGTGCCCATGGTGGACCTGAACCTTCCGTTGGATATAGAACCCTTGACCGCAGTTGCACCTGTTACCCAGATTGAGGCCCAGCCTAGAATGGTGGTGAATCTGGGGAGTAGTAATGATGAACCCACTAATATGGACGTGGCGGAAGATGGAAGGGTAGTGGAGTCATCATCGGAATCATCCTCTGGTCTCTTTGGCTCTGATAGCTCGGAGACGGAGTTTGATGATCGTGAGACCCTAGACCGTATGGCGCCAAGCACGGCAAAGCAGGCAGTTGAGATAGTCAATGCCTTTGTTGAAGGACCAGAGGAGATGGCCACTGCTCGCGGGAAAAGCCATGTTGGCACCTCCACTTCTGGTCGCGACCAGAAGAAGAAGAAGAAAGGAGCGCCCTGCCCGAACTGGGAGATGGATTTCTACACCACATTTAATGTTGACCCCAATTCCTTCCATGTCCGCGAGCTGCAGGATGTGGAGGTTAAGGGAAAATTACGGCCAGAGATGGTGGCTGATGTCCGCGGGGACAATAAAGCCTGCATTTTCTACGGGGTTCAGTTTGAGAACGGGCTCAGACTTCCCCTTGACCCCTTCATTACCCAATTCTTGGCCTTTAATAGATACCTCCCCATACACCTGACCCCAAACACTGTTCGAGCCCTTGTCTCTTTCATTACGATGTGTATGATTCTTGGCTATGAACCTTCCTTATCTGGGCTTTACGCCTTTTATTCCAACCAGATAACCAACGTCAAACTCGGTCTGAAACCCAAGAATAATTATGCCCGCACCTTTTCTCCTCCCTCAAACAAATTTGACCAATGGAACCAGAAGAATATTCTGGTCATTGAGAGTAGATTTGGGTGGAACTTTCCAAGACTGGAGGGTGCCGTCCCAATTAGGGTTTCTGCCAGTTCTTACCCCAGTGCATCTGAATCCGAGGACCTTCAATTCGCCATAGCTAGATATTTTACCGGATTCGTGGCTGAGGGAGTTCAGCCCGTGTTTGACGTGAATGTGATCATAGACAGCGAACCATTACTGATCTTCGCAGGGGTAGCACCTCAAATAGAAGGTAGCTACTATGCCCTTAGGGTTGCTATCGAGCCCCTACTCCGTGATCTTGACTGTAGGGTTAACGAATTTTTGATTTCGAGTTCAAGTGTGGGACGTGTATGATTGGCGCGGTTGGCGAGCCTACAGCTTGGATTGGTCTCTATTTTTGTCCTTGTTTGATTTGTTTTATTTTTGCTTTTGATTTTTACGAACTGCGTTCTGATCTTTTACTTCTTTTTTCTAGAACGCAGATCCAGCATATCCATCCATGACCCACAAACTATCCTAGGCAGAAATTAAGGCGGCCAGAACGAGCCAGATGGCCAAGGATACCAAGGCAAGGCAAGATGCCTTGAAGAAGACTGCTGCCCCTGGGGTTACTCTGCCCGTGGTGGAGAAGACTATTAGAGGTCTGCTATCCGAAGTTCGTGGGGGTGCCTACAACCAAAGAGCTGCCAACTAGACCGCAGTCTAGTCGTACCCGCAACCCGCTTCCTGATGGCAGTACTTCTACTGCTTCATCTGATCGGTCAAGGAAGTGTTTCGGCTCGGAAACTAAAGGCACTGGAAAGGAAAAACAACAAAGGGTCCAGCGGCCTGAAGTGGTTACCATTCCTGCCCCTGTCTCACCGGCCAGAGTGGGGTCAATCTGTGCTGCCTCTTATCCGGTTCTGCCGGTTGATACCCGCGAAGCTGCGTGGGGCCTTAGCAATAAAATAGAGGAGGTGCCCCCAACCCAAGACGTGGACCTATACTCTCGTAGAGGGTTTAATTCGGTGGTAGGGCTTGAACTTCTGAACAGGCTCTATTCTACTGACTTCTACGGGAACATAGGATCCAAACTCAACGCCTCTGCCTTGGCGGGAAACATTGGCTTAATGGCCACAGAGGTAATTCCTTATTCCTTATTTTCCTCTTATGTTTCTCTATCTTTTCATGATCGCTGCTTACTGACCGAGCTTACTCTTTTTTGTAGATGGCCAATGATGCCATGAGACTCCGGGAGATCTCTTACGAGCAGGCTGCCTCCCTAACTGATAAGAACAAGGGCTTGGGGAAGGTGCTAGAGGAGAATGGGAAGGTGATCGAGGAGAACAAGGATCTGGCTTTATCCCTTAGAGAGAAAGAGAGCGACCTCAAACATTTTGGTGAGAAGCATGATGAGGCGCTTAAATCTCTGGATCGGGACAAGGGCCTAAGGGATGAATACCGTGGGCACAAGAAGGTGCTGGCAAAAAAGGGTTGAGGAGTATGCGGCCAGGTTGGATGCCTCTAGAAAACAAGTTTCGGAACTGGAAGCTCAAGTAGACTAGATTTCTGAAGAGCTGCTTCCTCAGAAGCAGTTCCAACTAGAGAAGGATGCCCAGCTTGCCGCTGCTCGCAAGGAGACTGTTGAAGAGTACAAAAAATTCAAAGAGTAAAAGGATGCAATTTTGATGGAGTGCTGTAAGTACCCAAATCCGGATCGTCAAAATTCGTCAGAAAGTTAACCGAAATCCGTTAACTGGCCCGCTCCAGGTTAACCGGAACTCGTTAACTCCCCGTTGCCATGCCAACGAGACGTCCCGGGACTGCCCCGAGCATCCCGACGTCGAAACGTACTTGACACACATCATCGCACGTGAAAGTACGGCTTTCCCTGAAAAATGCACTTTTTGGCACTTTTCGGGGGCGTTTCGGACATTTTCCGTACTGTTATTGTGAGCACCCCAACCCGGGACCTATCTCGTATCCCGAGCTTGAGAAGCCCAAACTAAGAAATCTCATTTTCCATTTTCAAAAATTTTTTAATTTGCCTTTACAAGGAAACCAATTCTCAATTTTCCCAAAAACAAAATCAAATATAATATCTCCACTTGGAGAGATTTAAACAAATACCTTAAGAACCATACTTCATTAATTACATTGAAAACCCTAATTAACATTGTTTAACAAAAGAGTTTTCATTACAACTTATGAAAGAGTAATAATTAAATATGACTCCCTACAACCCACGCATATACCTATCCTGACAAATCCCAAAAGCAACCGTCCACAATCGTCTCCCCGGCCTCACTGGTTCAGGTCACCTGTGTCTCAAAGAAAATCTAAAGCAAGAAAAGGGAAGGGGTAAGAATAAATCTCAATGAGCTATTATGAATGCAAAGAAGATGCCAACCAACGTGCAACACATAGCATGGTAGCACATAACACATTATGAAAGCGGTAAACACCTTACGTTACCTCATTTTACCTTTCCCGTCCGAACAATAAGTCGTACAACGTGGGAGTAAAACTCCACTCTTTGGTGAATTGCCTCCGGCACATTCACCTCTTATAGGACTCATACTCAGAGATCCATATAAGAAAAGATACCTATATCGAGTATCCAACAATAATATCGCTAACTGTAAAGCTTTAGGCTTAATACAGAAGCATTCCCCCTAATCACCAATTGCAACGGTCTGTAAAGCTTTTTGGGTCAATACAGTCGTTAGCACACCCACTCTGTGGCCACAGAGGG
Organism: Adenophora triphylla var. japonica; assembly: GCA_022495995.1. NCBI lineage: Eukaryota > Viridiplantae > Streptophyta > Magnoliopsida > Asterales > Campanulaceae > Adenophora > Adenophora triphylla. Next base: position 131,803 of record JAFEMH010002520.1, on the reverse strand, counting down.
GACTGTCCTAGGTATGATGAACCTTCAATCACTTATAGAACAAATCCATAATTGATTGAATTCCATTGTACCCCCGAATATCAACACGTTCAAGCACATAATAGATACTTGAAATATAATCCACAAAAAGGGATAATCATATAACAACATGGTAATGTATACTCATGCTCATCAATTTCATAGTGCAACAACCATTTAATACACTATGCATAGTATCATCAATAAATATGAATGATAACAAATAAATCCACAAATGGAATAACCATGCAACCCCATAATAAGCATATCCACACATTGGGATAACATAACAACTTGTCAAATAATCCACACTTGGGATGCACATAACAACTTGCCAAATAATCCATACTTAGGATATTAAGGTAACCATATAATCAATAATTCCACAACTTGGAATAACAATGCCACAAGGTGATACATACCCATTACCAATTAGTTCAATAGTGAAACCTATGGCTTCTACACCATTGCAACTATTCACCAACGATAAGGAGTAAGTGAGGCTACTATATATCATAAACCATTCTTACATAGTCATTATACAACCTCGAATAACCTTAATAAAAGTTCAAGATCTATTTCCCAAGTTGGAACTATTTTGGTGAAGTACTAATCAAACTTAACAATTGTTTTCCGGACAATGATCCATATTACAAGGTCCCGATAGAGATTCAAGTTAAATTATTAAGTTGTGGTCACAATGCTTAAGTGACCCAAGTTCTACTTTAATCTAAGTTGAGAAGGTTTGATTCATATCCGAATGTGATTAGGTTCCATTAATTTATAGTGGTTAGGATTCATGCCACTAGGTTGTTGTCAAAAATCAGCAAGAACGGAAACTGGGGAAAGTCTGGCAACATGGGCGACCGCCCAAGATGACTTGGGCGACCGCCCAAGAAGGAAAAGTAAGCACTCCGATTCTGGCCACATGGGCGGCCGCTCAAGCCCCCATGGGCGACCGCCCAAGTGGCGATTCAGCCCTTGCCCAATTCTAATCCCTTTTTACTTACATTCTTTTCCTTTTAACACCCTTTTCCATGAACACCAAAATGGTTTCTAACTTTTCAATCTTCAACCTAAATCATCCAAACCCAAAATAGTATAGACTTAGATTATTTACTACTTAAGTTCCCACCCATTTCATCATCTTATTTCAAGCTAAAAATCTTCTAATCTAACTCCACCCATTTAACTACCTCATTCCAAGTTTGAACTTCTTACTTTAATTAAACCCATTTGCTTACCCTCTTGACCCACTTTCTTAACCAACAACAACATTCTAAAGCATTTACTAAATTCCGCAACTCCAAGAAGGTTTCTAAGCATCAATCAACCATTTCAACAATAAGAACAACATTTAATAGTTTATGAACATCACATAGAAGGGGAAATCATAATAACTCACTTAGCAATTATGAAGTGGATTAAAGATCTTCTTAGCTCAAAGTGTTCCTCTCGACTCCACGAACCCAAAAGTACACCCGGATCGTCGATTGGAGAAGAATTGAATTTATAGTAATTTTTGGAAGGAATTTAGGGAGAGGGAGTTTCCATGGAATTTTGTTAAAGAAGGAGGGAAGAATGAGGAGGTGAAGTGAGGGGATGGAGGAAGTATGGAAGGGAATATGGAAAAGCATGGGCTTTTGACTAAAGAGGGGGACATGGTGAGGGATTTAAGGAGGGGAAAATGGCCCCCCACCATTTAACCTCCTTCTTACTCTTACTTCTTTTTCTATTTAATTATTTTTCCCTACACAAATAACTACCCACATTTTATTTATTTTATCCATTTCTATTATTATACTCTTTCCAAGAATATTATTTATTTCCCAATCATTTCATTTTAATATTAAGAAATCAAAGATATAAATTAAACACATAATATTAAAAATAATATTAAAAGCACATTTTATGATACTAAATAGGTGTCTAGGTTTAGGGTCGTTACAGTTATTTTTAAAAACGGACAATTTCGGGACCCGGGAACGAACTCCCACACATTTGGTGACTCACAGGACACGTGGCTTGCATGCCACCTCCCTCTAGTCACCTTGCATAATCTGCATCTGAATAACCTACAAGATCGAAGTTCGAATCTTTGGAATACCAAAGTCCAAAGTTAGTGGTTTCAGATAAATAGCGGATTATACGCTTGACTGCAATAAGATGTGCTTCTCTAGGATCAGCTTGGTAACGAGCACATACACAGACACTAAACATAATATCGGGCCTACTAGCAGTTAAGTAAAGTAATGATCCGATCATACCTCGATATAAAGTTTGATCAACTTTCTTACCTTTGAGATCTTTATCTAGCTTATTGCCAGTGGCCATAGGAGTATCATATGCTTTAGCATTTTCTAATCCAAACTTCTTTATCAACTCCTCGGTGTATTTAGCTTGGCTGAGAAAAATACCTTCTTCGCATTGCTTGATTTGAAGCCCGAGGAAGAATGTTAATTCTCCCATTATGCTCATCTCAAACTTGCATTTCATTAGCTTTTCGAAACGCTTACAAAGTAACTCATTAGTAGAACCAAAAATAATATCATTGACATATATTTGAACAAGTAAAGTATGCTCATTATATTTGGCAATAAAAAGAGTTGTATCGATTTTACCACGTTTGAATCCTTTTTCTAGTAAAAATTTAGAAAGAGTCTCATACCATGCCCTTGGAGCTTGCTTAAGTCCATACAAAGCTTTCTGGAGTTTGTAGACATGATTGGGAAATTTGGAGTCTTCAAATCCAGGCGATTGGGCAACATACACGGTCTCTTGCAGTTCGCCGTTAAGGAAAGCACTCTTTACGTCCATTTGATATAACTTGAAACGCTTGAAAGAGGCGTAGGCTAAGAAAATTCTGATAGCTTCCAATCTTGCAACTGGAGCAAAGGTTTCATCATAATTGATTCCTTCTTCTTGCCTATATCCTTGTGCAACCAACCTTGCTTTATTCCTAGTGATGCTTTCATTCTCATCCATCTTATTCCTAAATACCCACTTAGTTTCTATCACTCCTTGATCCTGAGGTCTAGGCACCAAAGTCCAGACCTTGCATCTTTCAAACTGGTTGAGTTCTTCTTGCATAGCAACAACCCGACTGGAATCTTGGAGTGCTTCATCAATCTTCTTGGGTTCAACTTGAGATAAAAGTGAAGTATGCTCATCATAATTCGATCTCCTTGTTTGAACACCGGAAAACAGATCACCAATCACATTTGTGAGGGGGTGACTGCTGACTTCACGAACCTCAGGGGTAAGTCTGTTTGGGTGAGGTTTCTTGAAGATCTTCAATTGGAACATCGTTAGATCCTTGAGCGAAGTCATGGAAGGTAAGTTGACGAAGAGGTTCTATAAGCTGGATAGGGGAATTCTCAACTTCTTCTTCCCTTGGAGTTGCATCTGGAGTAGGAACTTGGTGCGGTTTCAAGTGCGGTTTGAGGAATTTCGGTTGAGGTCTTGGATTTTGCGGTTGAGGTTCAGGTGCGGTTTGAGATGGTTCACCTGTTTCATTATGCTCAAAAAATCATCAGCAACATTTGGAGCCAAATGTGGCTCAAGGAGAGAATGCTCATCAAAAGTAACATGGACAGACTCAACTATTTTTAAACTAGTTTTATTGAAAACACGAAAAGCTTTTGAATGTTTAGCATACCCAACAAAAATACCTTCGTCGGCCTTGGCTCCGAATTTACCTCTATTTTCCCTTCCGTTGTAGAGGACAAAATATTTGCAGCCAAAGATCTTGAAGAATGCAATGTTGGGGGTTCTTCCTCGCCAAAGCTTATAGGGAGTCTTGTTATAGGTTTTGTTGATGAGGGAGCGGTTCTGAGTGAAGCATGCTGTATTGATTGCTTCAGCCCAAAAATGCGAGGTAGCTTCGCTTGGATATCATTGTCTTTCCAGCCTCAATCAACGTCCTATTCTTTCTTTCCACGACCCCATTTTGTTGTGGAACACCAGCAGTTGAGAAATTGTGATCAATCCCATGGTCATCACAATATTGACCAACACCGTTGTTCTTAATTCCATTATCTGATCGAACACTAACGATGTCGTCCTCTTTTTGAGTTTGGAGCCGTCTAAAGAGTGCGGTGAGAATCTCATAACAATCATCTTTGGAAATCATCATCTCAACCCACGTATATCTTGAGTAATCATCCACCACCACTAAGGTATATTTATTTCCTCCAATGCTGGCAGTGGTTACGGGTCCAAACAAATCAATGTGAAGCAGTTGTAAGCATCTTGAAGTTGATGGAGCGGTCTTGCTGGTGAAAGACGACGCGGTTTGCTTAGCTGGCATGTTGCATTTCTCAGGATGATTGTCAGCCACTTTAGGTAAACCACGAACGAGGTTTTCCCTACCAATCTTTGCAAGATACTTGAAGTTCAAGTGGCTCAACCTCTTGTGCCATAGCCAACTATTTTCGCTCACATTCTTAGCTACAAAACAGAGATTAGTAATACTACATGCAGAATTTAGATCAATAATGTAAATATTACTCTTACGAATCCCTGTGAGTAGGGTGACGCCGGAAATGCTATCTTTGATAAAGCAATTTGATGACGTGAAGTTGCAAAGCATTCCTTTCTCGCAAAATTGAGAAATTGAAAGGAGGTTGTGCTTGAGTCCTTCAACAAGAGAAACCTTCTCAATGGTTAGGTTTCCTCTCCTTATGATACCATATCCAATGGTCTTGCCTTTTTTGTTATCACCAAAGGTTACAGACGGACCACTTGCTTCAATGACATCTTCTAGTAATGATCTATCTCCAGTCATATGTCTTGAGCAGCCACTGTCAAGATACCATTCATTATCCTTGGAGTGACCATCCATTAAGCAGAGGACCTGAAATGTAAACATTAAGAACGAGGTCCCCCTTTATTCCTTGGGTCCTGAAGTTAGCAACCCTTTACGACCCACACCTGCTTGACAGAAGGAGGTTTACTCTTCCTGGCATTGGATGTGAACCGTGCAGCCTTGTGACCTAAACCATCACACACAGAACATTTATAATAGCTACAAGCTTCATGAGATTTTACTAACTCCTTACTCTTCTTAGGAGTTGCATGCGGTTTGGGAGAATCAGTTGTAGCTGGGACAAAAGGAACTGGCTTTAGTTTGACCATGTATTTTCTAGGAACACTATTCCTGCTTTTGAAGGCAGGAGGAGCGGTCGAAGAAGAGGCGCGGTCAGACCTGGAATTGCCAGAACCGCCTTTTCCACCAGAAGCGGTTGGAGTAGGGATTCGACCAATTCCATAAGTCATTTCCTCTGAAGCTACACTCTCAGAATCCTTTGGCTTCATCTGAGAGTTCTTACCATATTGCTTCCCTTTTGGGTAGACATAATTAATTTGTCGTCCTTTACCCTTTCCTTTAGCATGCTTCCCTTTAGGAATTTTTTTAGTTAGTTCCAAAATTTCCCCATCCTTTTCACTCGAGGATGCACACTTCTCCTCTTCCTCAGATCCAAAACCTAGACCTTCCTTAATTCCAGGAGGAACTTGGGAGTCTATGATTTGATCCTTGGTGGATTGAGACTTGAGCCACGAATCAATAATCTTTTGGAGATCGTTGATTTGGGTTACCAAGTCATCATTCCGAAGTTAAAGTGCAGCAATCTTAGGTTCAAGGATGCGGTTCTGATCAGCAAGAGGAGTCATACTTCTGATTTGTCCTTAAGATTTGAAATTTCAGACCTCATCACAGTTTTCTCCGTCTTGTACAGATTAAGTTCATCATGAGCTAAGCTTAAGGCTTTCTTAAGATTAGAGAATTGATGGATCACCATTTCAGCTTCCTTGAACATCTTTTCATGTTCCATGGGAGAAACCTCTTCCACCACCTTTTTCAAAATTTTCTTTGGAATTGCTTTTGAAGGTGGAGCATTTTTAGATGAGAAAATGGGACGTGAATACGAGCAATTTCCTATCTTAACGCTAGGAGTAAGTTTGATATCATCATCCAATTTATAATTTAGAAGTTTTGTAAAAACCTCTTCTTCTTCCATTTCTTGCAACTCGTTTGACTCAGAATCTGATTCATCGGAAGCATACGCAATTGCGAGATTAACCTCTTCGGTTTCATCATCACTTCCATCATCAGAATCCGTTTCAATCCAAGTTGCCAATTCCTTGGAATTATCTTCTTCCTCAGCAACCATTCCCTTGCGACGAGAAAATTTCGCAGGAGAGGTTTTCTTTTTCATGTATTCGTATTTGGGTTGTGGACACTCAGATGCAAAGTGTGAGCACCCCAACCCGGGACCTATCTCGTATCCCGAGCTTGAGAAGCCCAAACTAAGAAGTCTCATTTTCCATTTTCAAAAATCTTTTACTTACCTTTACAAGGAAACCAATTCTCAATTTTCCATAAACAAAATCAAATATAATATCTCTACTTGGAGGAATTTAAACAATTACTTTAAGAACCATACTTAATTAATTACATCGAAAACCCTAATTAACATTGTTTAACAAAAGAGTTTTCACTACCACTTATAAAAGAGTAATACTTAAATATGACTCCCTACAACCCACACTTATACCTATCCTGACAAATTCCAAAAGCAACAGTCCACAATCGTATCCCCGGCCTCACTGGTTCAGGTCACCTGTCTCAGCACAATCTAAAGCAGTAAAAGGGAAGGGGTGAGAATAAATCTCAATGAGCTATTATGAATGCAGCAAGATGCCAAACAAGGTGCAACACATAGCATGGTAGCACATAACACATTATGAAAGCGGTAAACACCTTACGTTACCTCATTTTACCTTTTCCCGTGCGAACAAATAAGTCGTACAACGTGGGAGTAAAACTCCACTCTTTGGTGAATTGCCTCCAGCACATTCACCTCTTATAGGACTCATACTCCAGAGATCCATATAAGAAAAGATACCTATCATAGAGTATCCAACAATAAGATCGCTAACTGTAAAGCTTTAGGCTTAATCTGAAGCATTCCCCGTACACCAATCGCAGCAGTGCAGCAAAGGCTTCTTCATGCTCAATACTGATCGTTAGCACACCCACTGTGGCCACGCGAGAGGGACGGTCCCAGGTATGATGAACCTTCAATCACTTATAGAACAAATCCATAATTGATTGAATTCCATTATACCCCCGAATATCAACATGTTCAAGCACAATATAGATACTTGAAACATAATCCACAAAAAGGGATAATCATATAACAACATGGTAATGTATACTCATGAAATCAATACCATAGTGCAACAACCGTTTAGTACACTATGCATCATAATATAACAACATGGTAATGTATACTCATGCTAATCAATACCATAAATGAATATAAATTCAAGTAAGGTAACCATATAACCAAATAATCCACACTTGGGATGCAATGTAACAACAAGTCAATTATGTAAGAACATGGATTAATGTAACATATAAATACTTAATAATATAATGATCAATATTATAATATATGGTATAAAGTATAGAACTCTAAATAATATGTAGAATTCCATAATATAAGTATACCATTAAATGATGGGCATAATGGTAATATCTTATATATCAATAGGTGTAGTCCCTAAATGAAGTGCCCCTTAGATTCCTATATAAAGGCCTATCCATCAAGCCTATGAATCACTAGTTGTTTATATTCTCATTTAGTCAAAAACTCTTCCTAAGTACTTGAAGATCAAAGAGAGTAAAGGGCACTCATCATTTAGAAGATCTATTCCTCCATAATTTAAAGTATATCTTCTTACTTCATTCTCTTTATTCAAGAACAAGAACAAGACTAAAGAACAAACATGGAATCACAAGGTAATTACACGCTTAGTCTTCTTCTTCTTCTCTTCTTAAATCTAGTAATGAGTCGGTTCATATTTATTGGATCGTAATTGTTCCAACAATTGGTATCAGAGCCTACTCATATACTAGATTGAGTTTGAAATTTCTTATAAAGTCTTGTGCTTTAAATTGTTCAAGGTTTGTAATCCATGTAAAATTACACTTGTTTTTTTGTTCTTGTACATAATACTCATTTTGTCTAAGAGTATTATGTTCATAACTTCATCCTATTTCTGAATTTTGGTTTTACTCAAAAGGCTTTCAATCCTTAATGTAAGATTATCCCATTTTTGAACATAGCCACCATCCTTGGATGCGTTGTGAGTTTGTTCATATGCATAGCCACGCATTTTTTAAATGTGTTGTGAGTATGCGGATCTACTTACTTTGATTGAAAAATTGAGTTACCATGGAAATAATGGTAAGGTCAAGTTTTAAGAGATACAATGGTTCATACAAGATTACCCCATTTACATAGCCAACATCATGTGTTTGGAGTGTGTAAATCTAGGTCTACTTGTTTGAATCATGTTAATTAAAGTGCGAACTTGTCCCATTTACATAGCCAATAATTATAATGCATTAAAAGGGAAATTTGGTTGGAAAAGCTGTTCATAAAAGGGTTTGAAAATAGTAGTGTTCGTAATTACGGGCATTGGGGACGAGTCGTCCCGTAGGGGACAGTCGTGCCCATCAATTTTACGGAATGGGACCTTTCGATTCGGGCGTCCCCCTTATAGGGACGAGTCGTCCCCCTTAGGGACGAGTCGTGCCCTAAGGGACGAGTCGTCCCTTTGAAATTCCAGGTCGTCCGGAAAAACTTCAGTCTCAAATATTTTTCATAATTTTGATAATTTATTGATAAAATATGATATCTGGACACCGATCCACGGCGATTGGCGGTTCTTAAAGTTGTTAAACTTTAAGAATGGACGGGTAGAACATAAGGATATTGTCTTTTATTAATAAATTTTCGTTCTTTTCTTACCCTTTAAAGTTTCAAATTTACCTTAAGGCCTTAATTTTGATTAATTATATCCTTAACAATTTTGGACAAAATTAACATGCTTGTTTCCCAAAGGAGACCTTGTTGATTGAATTCAAACTTGTTAAAAGATGAATATAAATATTGATATGTGATAACATGCTTGTTTCCCAAAGGAGACCTTGTTGTTGACTAAGTATTTGCATTCATGGGTAATAATTGAAGTTAAACTTTAGGTCATTTTAAATACTTTGATCCATCCCAAAGGAAGGCGGGTGTTTAAAATGAGTTGTTTATATTCTTTATTATCGGGGAACAAGTACCTTAAACTTTAGGACACTTCTTGTACTTGATCCGGCCCAAAGGAAGGCAAGTACATGAAATGTGTTGTTTAAGCTATTTGTTTATCCTAAGATAAATCAAATTGTGAGTCAATTCGAAATCCAAAGATTAGTCTTGATGTCATATTGATTATCTTTATTTTGATGGAATTCATTTTGATATAATTAATCATTGTGTAGATTCTTATACATGTTTTGTTTCATTCTTTTGTTCTCTTCATTCAGATTTGATCGGTGCTTCATCTATTACTACGCCATATAAACTCAATACCTTTGCTAAGCGGGACAAATTTTAAAACTTGGAAAAACAAGATTATTATGGTCTTAGGCTGTTTGGACCTTGACCTCGCATTAAGAGAACAAGCTCCTGCCCCTCTAGCGATAAAAGCCTTTGCGGAAGACCGCTTGAGTTCGAGAGAGGTGGAAGCGTTCTAATCGCGTCGGCCCTAAGCATTATAAAGAATGCGATCCGGAGACATTTTTGAACAGTGTCTCCGAGGATAATGGAGCTAAAGGCTTTTTGGATGCCCTAGAGGAACGCTTTGCAAAAAGCGATAAATCGGAAACAAGTGCTACCTTAAGGAAGCTTGTTTCCATGCGGTATAAGGGCACCGGAAGCATAAGGGAATATATAATGGAAATGTTTCATCTATCTTCTAAATTAAAGGCACTCAAGTTAGACCTTTCGGAAGACTTGCTTGTGCATTTGGCTTTAATTTCTCTTCCTCATCAATTCGGTCATTTTGAAACGACCTATAACTGTCAAAAGGACAAGTGGAATATCAATGAATTGATTTCACATGTGACAGAGGAAGAGGATAGATTGAAACAATCTAAACCCGAAAGTGCTCATTATGCATCTACCTCTTCTCGTGGGATAAAGAGAAAAGGTAAGGAGATTGCGGTTGCATCAAAGAAGCCTAAGGGATCATCAAATGATCAAAAGGTGAAAAAATGCTTCTTTTGCAAGGACCCCACACACATGAAGCCCGACTGCCCTAAGTATCGCCAATGGCGAATTAAGAAAGGTATGTCATTTAGCTTTGTTTGTACGAAGCTAATTTAGTTTCAACTCCTTCGTATACATGGTGGTTAGACTCCGGTGCAACTACTCACATAAGTTCATGTATGCAGGGTTGCCTGAACTACCGAACGCCCAATGAAGGTGAAAGATTCATCTACATGGGAGCTGGAAAGCCGGTAGAGGTGGAAGGCATAGGGACCTATAGATTATCATTAAGTACCGGATATTATTTAGTTTTGAACAATGTATTTATTATTCCATCATTTAGACGGAATTTAATTTCCGTCACTACATTAGATCGAGAAGGTTATTCTTGCATCTTTGGTAATAATAAATGCAATTTATATTTTGATTCAAAGCTTTTTGGTACTAGTTCTTTGTCTTATATTGATAATCTATATTTACTTGACACAGTCAATTCATTAAATGAGTCCCATAATAATGAAACTAACTCTCGAGGCATAAAACGAAAGTTTTCAAGTAAAAACTCTTATACTTTGTGGCATAGGCGTTTGGGTCATATCTCCAAAAGGAAAATTGACAAGCTTGTGTCCGAGGGAATATTACATAAACTTGATACTCCGAAAAATAACTTTTGTATTGAATGCCTTAAGGGAAAATTTACAAATAGTACAAACAAAAATGAATCCTTGAGAGCTACAAAAGTCTTAGAACTAATTCATACGGACATATGTGGACCGTTCCCTACCCCTTCATGGAACGGACAAACATATTTCATTACGTTCATAGACGACTTCTCTCGTTATGGATACATTTATTTACTTCATGAAAAGTCTCAATCATTGGACGTTTTCAAGTCTTTTAAAACCGAAGTTGAAAAACAACTTGAAAAGACTATTAAGAACGTTAGATCCGATCGTGGTGGTGAATACTACGGTCGGAATGACGGTTCGGGAGAACAACGTCCGGGTCCTTTTGCTCGCTATTTAGAAGAGTGTGGGATTGTCCCTCACTACACCATGCCGGGGACACCTAGCATGAATGGTGTAGCCGAGAGACGTAATAGAACCCTTAAGGATATGGTAAGAAGTATGGTTTCTTGTACTTCTTTACCTCACTCATTATGGGGCGATGCTTTGAAAACCGCAACCTACCTTCTTAATAGAGCTCCTTCAAAAGCTACTAGCAAAACCCCTTATGAATTATGGACCGGTAAGAAACCGTCCCTTAATCATCTTCATGTTTGGGGTTGTCCAGCCGAAGCTAGGCCTTATAAACCTAACGAAGGAAAGTTGGACGCTAAGACAGTTAGTAGTTATTTTGTAGGGTATTCTCAAAGATCTAGGGGATATAAATTTTATGACCCTAAAACTAGAACCTTTTTCGAGACGGGAAATGCTAGGTTCTTTGAGGATGTTGAATTTAGAGGGAAAATTTGAATAGTAATTTTGAATTTGAAGAAATGGAAGAGGAATTCGTTTCTATACCTCTTCCTATAGTTCCTATCGAAAATCAAGCGGTTGTGCACGAAATTCGACAAGAACATAATATTCAAAATGACGTTAATTCTCCTATTAATGAACAACATGAAAATGTTGATGAGGAAATTCAACACCCTCAAAATCAAGAAGAACCGGTGCCATTAAGAAGATCTAATAGAGCAAGAAGGAGTGCTATACCGGATTATTATGATGTATATCTTGCCGAGAATGAGGAACCGTTAGGTTTAGTGGGAGATGAGCCAATCACCTTCCATGAAGCCATTAGTGGTCCAAATTCTCATAAGTGGATTGATGCCATAAATGAAGAGTTAAAATCCATGAATGATAATGACGTTTGGGATCTTGTCCCATTACCTAAGAATGTGAAACCCATCGGATGTAAATGGATCTTTAAGACCAAAAGGGATTCACAAGGTAATGTGGAAAGACATAAGGCTCGTCTTGTCGCTAAAGGATTTACTCAAAAGAAGGCATTGATTACAAAGAAACATTTTCACCGGTATCCTCTAAAAATGCTTTTAGAATCATTATGGCTTTAGTGGCACATTTTGACCTCGAGCTTCATCAAATGGATGTAAAGACGGCTTTTCTCAATGGTGACATTGAGGAAACTATCTATATGAAGAAACCGAAATGGTGATCGATTCGGATCAAACTAGTCAACTAGTTTGTAAACTCAAGAAATCCATTTATGGGCTCAAGCAAGCATCTCGTCAATGGTACTTAAAATTTAACCAAGTTATTCTTTCATTCGGTTTTGAAATGAATCTTGGTGAAGATTGTGTGTACCATAAGTTCAGATGGGAGTAGATTTATATTTTTGGTCTTATATGTGGATGACATTTTACTTGCTAGTAATGATAAGGACCTTCTTAAGGAAACCAAGAAATTTCTCTCAAACAAATTTGAGATGAAAGATCTTGGAGAAGCTTCTTTTGTATTAGGAATCCAAATACATCGTGATCGCTCACGGGGTATGTTAGGATTATCACAAAAGAGCTATATAGAGAAAGGTGTTACAAAGGTTTAGCATGGAAAATTGTAAACCACATGACACCCGGTCTCTAAGGGAGATAAGTTCGGTTTTAAATCAATGTCCTAAAAATAATCTTGAAACCAAGTATATGGAAAATATCCCTTACGCATCGGCAGTAGGAAGCCTAATGTATGCTCAAGTCTGTACTCGCCATCTTGCTTTTATTGTTGGCATGCTTGGGCGATATCAAAGCAATCCGGGAAGAGAACATTGGGTCGCAGCCAAAAGAGTGATGAGATACTTACAAAACACGAAGAACTACATGCTTACATATACAAAGTCGGATCATCTTGAGATCATTGGTTTTTCCGATTCTGACTTTCTTGGATGCCAAGATAGTCGCAAATCGACATCGGGTTATGTCTTCACTTTGGCCGGTGGAGCGATATCTTGGAGAAGTGCCAAGCAAACATTAGTTACTACTTCCACCATGGAAGCCGAATTTGTTGCTTGCTATGAGGCATCCAATCAAGCTATATGGCTGCGTAAATTCATTGAAGGACTGCGGATTGTCAAAGGTGTTGAAAGACCGCTTAAGTTATATTGTGATAATCGGGCCGCGGTATTGTACTCCAACAACAACAAGAGTTCATCTAAATCTAAGCATATAGATATTAAGTTTCTTGTTGTGAGAGAAAGAGTACAAAATGAACAAATAGAAATAGAACTTATTGGTACAAACTCCATGTTAGCGGATCCATTTACTAAGGCGTTATCTCCTTTAGTATTTCACGAGCATGTTGCTCATATGGGTGTAATGACTTTTGATAATGCCTAAATCAATGGGAGTTTTAAATATTTCTATTTCCTTGTATTGTTTTCATTTAAATTGATCTCATTTGGTTAAAGTAGGACTAGTTGGAGAATATATATATGCATTCTTCATATATATTCATTAATTTTCCATGCTACATATCTATACTTTATCTATGTCATTTAGTTGGATATATATATGTGATTAATGTGGGTTTAGTTGCGAATCAATTACAACGAATGCCCCTTTAGTCCTTATACTTATATGACTAATGGACGGGATTGTTTTCGAATGACAACAAAGTGCACATAAGGGTTGTCATTTGTGTTATAAATATGATTGAAGTAATTTATTAAGTGAAGGTATATGTTATAATAATCCAAGTGGGAGATTGTAAGAACATGGATTAATGTAACATATAAATACTTAATAATATAATGATCAATATTATAATATATGGTATAAAGTATAGAACTCTAAATAATATGTAGAATTCCATAATATAAGTATACCATTAAATGATGGGCATAATGGTAATATCTTATATATCAATAGGTGTAGTCCCTAAATGAAGTGCCCCTTAGATTCCTATATAAAGGCCTATCCATCAAGCCTATGAATCACTAGTTGTTTATATTCTCATTTAGTCAAAAACTCTTCCTAAGTACTTGAAGATCAAAGAGAGTAAAGGGCACTCATCATTTAGAAGATCTATTCCTCCATAATTTAAAGTATATCTTCTTACTTCATTCTCTTTATTCAAGAACAAGAACAAGACTAAAGAACAAACATGGAATCACAAGGTAATTACACGCTTCCGTCTTCTTCTTCTTCTCTTCTTAAATCTAGTAATGAGTCGGTTCATATTTATTGGATCGTAATTGTTCCAACAAATTATTCCACACTTGGGATACAACACAACCATATATCAAATAATCCACAATTGGGATACCACATAACACTTGCCAATTAATCCACACTTAGGATGCACATAACAGTATGTCTAATAGTCCATACTTAGAATATTATGGTAACCATAAAATCAATAATTCCACAACTTGGAATAACAATGCCACAAGGTGATACATACCCATTTCCCATTAGATCCATAGTGAAACCTATAGCTTCTACACTATTGTTAACTACTCACCAAGAATATGGAATAAGTAAGGCCACTATGAATCATAAATCATTCCTACATTTTCATTATACAACCTCGAATATCCTTAATAAAAGTTCAAGATCTATTTCCCAAGTTGGAACTATTTTGGTGAAGTACTAATCAAACCTAACAATTGTTTCCCGGACAATGATCCATATTACAAGGTCCCGATAGAGATTCAAGTTAAATTATTAAGTTGTAGTCACAATGCTTAAGTAGCCCAAGTTCTACTTTAATCTAAGTTGAGAAGGTTTGATTAATATCCGAAAGTGATTAGGTTCCATTAATTTATAGTGGTTAGGATTCTCAAACCATCCTACAAGATCATTATACAATAAGACAAAGCCTCTATGAAGGTTCAAGCTCAATTTACTAAGTGGGAGTCACAATCTATAAGGGACCAAACAAGGTTGCTACACAAATTCTGGTTTAGATTTAAAATTCAGTTTCGGGGTCTTGGGCGACCGCCCATACCTCTTGGGCGACCGCCCAAGAGGGTTTTTCAAGCAATGTGGTTTCTGGACACATGGGCGGCCGCCCATGCCCCTTTGGGCGACCGCCCAAGTGCCTGGGCCAGAAATTCTTAAGTTTCCCTTTTTGTCTCTTACCATTTTTCTTTCCTTTACCATACTTCTTATACTCATGAACCAACACAACCCAAATTTATCAATTTCAAACTTAGAAGGCTTACTTAACATTAAACAATTCATACTAAACCATGAAAACCAAAATGATTTCTTTAGATTATTTACACTTGAGTTCCCACTCATTCCACTAACCCATTTCAAGTTTCCATTTTCTAAATCTAATTCCACCCATTTCATCATCTTATTTCAAGTTAAAATCTTCTAATCTCATTCACCCATTTTCTACCACATTCCAAGTTTGAACTTCTTACTTTAATTAAACCCTTTTTCTTACCCTCTTGAACCACTTTCTTAACCAATAACAACATTCTAATTCATTTACTAAATTTCTCAACTCCAAGGAGATTTCCAAGCATCAACCAATCATTTCAATAATAAGAACAACATTTAATAGTTTATGAACATCACATAGAAGGGAAAGTCATAATAACTCACTTAGAAATTATGAAGTGGAATAAGAATCTTCTTAGCTCAATGTTTTCCTCTTGACTCCATGAATCCAAAAGTACACCCGGATCGTCGATTGGAGAAGAATTGGATTTACTATGAATTTTGGAAGAAAGGATCTTGGGAAGGATTTCCATGATAGAGATCCTCCATAATATTTGATAGAGATCCTCCATGATATTTAGTTTCCTATTCTTATTATATGTAGATCTTTTATATTTAGAAGTAATCTTGTAACCATATACATCTTCTCCTTCATTGTATAAATAGGAGATCAAAGTATCAATAATATTCACAAGGTTTTCCAATACAATTCTCTCTCTCTATATGGTATCAGAGCATTGACGATCCATCACCTACCCCCTCTCTCCAACAATGGCCGAAAATACTCTAATCCCTAATGCTGCTGAGCCAGAAAAACCCCTTATTTTTGTCTCTCTTTCTCACATCATCAAGCTTACTTCAACAAACTATATTGCTTGGAAAACTCAATTGGAAGCAACTCTTATTGGTCTTGATCTATTCCAATATCTTGATGGCTCTTTACCCGCCCCACCTAAAGAATTAACCACAGCCGCAATAGCCTCTACTACCACCACCGAGCCCACAACACCAGCCACAGAAACAAACCCTACACAAACAATCACATCAGCTACCACAACTAATCCTGCCTATTCAACTTGGTTCCGCCAAGATAAACTTATTCTCGGTGCTCTTGCAGGAACTTTGTCAACAAACCTTGTTCCTCTAATCTCTCAATGCAGTAACACCCATGATGCATGGAAAACCCTTGCAAAAACTTATGCCAATCCATCAAAAGGCCACATAAAACAAATCAAAGACCGCCTTCGAAGCATAACCAAAGGTTCACGATCCATCTCTGATTATATGCAAGAATTTCAATCATGTTCTGCCCAACTAGCCTCCCTCGGCCGTCCCATAGACCCTGAAGATCTAGTCGATAAAATCCTCGAACAACTAAATGATTCCGATTATGAAAACGTTATAAGTGCTGTTCATAGCCGGGACACTCCTATTTCTTTCGACGAACTTCATGAGAAACTCCTAAACAAGGAAAATTCTCTAAAGCATCGAAACCCTGTCACCACTCACAAGACTTCAAAATAACATCAGAAAACCCATCAACAAATTAAACCTTCATCTGTCTCTTCCTGACTCGACTGTTGAACCCAATACCTACACCCAAGCCTTAAAGTTACCTGTTTGGAGAGCTGCTATGCAGGCTGAATTTGATGCTTTGATTAAGAACAACACATGGGATCTTGTCCCACCTTCTCCCACTCATAAACCCATCGGTTGTAAGTGGATCTTCAGGACTAAGTTTCATTCGGATGGGTCAGTTGATAAATATAAAGCCCGCCTTGTTGCCAAAGGCTTTCTTCAACGTCCGGGCATCGATTATTCTGAGACCTTCAGTCCCGTTGTAAAACCAGCCACCATCCGTACTGTTCTTTCTTTGGCTATCTCCAGTGGCTGGCATCTTCGACAAATTGACATAAACAATGCTTTTCTTCAGGGTAGGCTTTATGATGAAGTCTACATGGTTCAACCCCCGGGTTTTGTAAGTACTACTCATCCGACTCATGTGTGTAAACTTCGTCAGGCAATTTATGGTCTTAAACAAGCTCCTAGGGCTTGGTACAATGAATTAAAGGGTTATCTGCTCTCTTTGGGGTTTGTGAATTCAGTTTCTGATGCTTCCCTCTTTATTCTTCATGCACCTCAGGGAGTGATCTATTTACTTGTGTATGTGGACGATATTATTGTGACTGGGTCTCATGAAAATCTTCTGACCTCCTTTATTTCCACTTTAGCATCTCGGTTTTCTCTGAAGGATCTTGGTTCCTTATCCTATTTTCTGGGTGTTGAAGTGCTCCCGCATCCACAAGGTTTGTTTCTGAGTCAACACAAATATATTCAGGACTTATTGCTTCGTACAAAAATGGCTGATGCTAAACCTGTTCCTACCCCCATGGTACCTGATCCGGATTTGGCTGTTTCCTCTGGTACTCCTTTGGCTAATCCTACTGAGTATAGAGCTATTGTTGGTGCCTTACAATATTTATCTCTTACTCGTTTTGATTTATCATTTGCTGTTAATAAGCTCTCGCAATTTATGCAACAGCCCACGGATATTCATTTGGCAGCTCTTAAAAGAGTTCTTAGATATCTTGTTGGAACTAGTAAGCATGGGTTATTATTAAGGCGTCAGTCTCCTACTATTCTGCATGCATTTACCGATGCTGACTGGGCAGGGGACAAGGGTGATTATGTTTCTACTTCTGGTTATCTTGTGTATCTTGGTTCCAACCTTATTTCTTGGAGCTCTCGCAAGCAAAGGTCTTTGGCTCGTTCGTCTACTGAGGCCGAATACAGGGCCATTGCTGCCACAACTGCTGAGGTCTTGTGGGTTCAGAATCTCCTCCAGGAACTTCGTGTTTCTCTCTCTCAAATGCCGGTTGTGTATTGTGATAATATGGGTGCGACTTATGTAGCTGCAAATCCTAAGTTTCACTCACGCATGAAACATTTAGCTCTTGATTATCATTTTGTGCGTGAGCAAGTCCAGGCTCAAAAGCTGCGTGTTGTTAAGGTCTCAGGTGGTGATCAGTTGGCAGATGTTCTTACCAAACCTGTTATTCGAGCTCGTTTTCAGGGACTTGTTTCCAAGATTGGACTTACTCAACGGTCGTCCATCTTGCGGGGGCATGATAGAGATCCTCCATAATATTTGATAGAGATCCTCCATGATATTTAGTTTCCTATTCTTATTATATGTAGATCTTTTATATTTAGAAGTAATCTTGTAACCATATACATCTTCTCCTTCATTGTATAAATAGGAGATCAAAGTATCAATAATATTCACAAGGTTTTCCAATACAATTCTCTCTCTATATATTCCATGGAGTTTTTCCATGGAACTTTTACTTTAAAGAGGATGAAGGAGGTTGATGGAGGAAGATGTAAAGAAGATGGGGGAAAGTATGGGGAGGAGTATGGGAGGAGGATAGCATCATTGACTAAAGAGGGGGAAGGGTGAGGAATTTAAGGGAAAAGGAAATGGCCCCCCATGCCAAATGGAAAAGGCTTTCCAAATTTCCACATTAATAAATCTAACTACCCACATTTTATTTATTTTGTCCATTTCTTATTATTATACTTCTCCCAAGATGTTTTATTTAATTTTCCAATCATATCACCCTAATATAAGAAATTAATGATATAAAATAAACACATAAAGTTAACATTAATTTTTAAAAGCATAATATGATAATAAAATAGTGCCTAGGTTTAGGGTCGTTACATTCACTCCCCCTTAAAGAAAATTCATCCCGAATTTTAAACTTGATTACCTTAATGATCAATAACAAAGGTTATTTCTCCAAGCATTTTGAATTACAACCTTCAAACAGTTTACTTAATGCCATGATTCGTCTATACATTCTCTCAACCCAAATATTTTAGAATTTAATCCCGGAATTTCGATTCTAATGACTCTCAACGGTTTCCCCACATAAGTCAAATCCACCAAATCATTCTTAACTGAAGAACTCCATACGTACGGAGGATCATACAAATGCTTTTTCCATACCAAGCTTCGCCCAGTACCACTTCAATGCTAAACTAAAAACTGTTATTACATAAACTTGCTAAGGTTAGGTAACTTCTCAACTGGAAAGGAGGTCCATCATACCACACACAACCTATTTTCAGAATCTAGATAATCTTCTAATCTCTTCCTTTTAAGTAACTAAATCCTCCAACTCTTAGGATTGATAACAAATTCCACAAGAGGGCTTCAAAAAGGTAAGGTTCTCACATAAAACAATTGCAGCCACTCTCGAGTAGAGAGTAAGAAAATTCCGGTTTATCTAAGCCAACTTCCTCGAAGCATACACTATTACTTTTCCGATTCTCATAATATCACCATCTAATTCTCCTTTAATACGCACTTAAAATTTCACAAAGTCCTCACATCCATTAAGTAAGATAAGTATCGGATCTATAGCCAATCTATTTTCCATCTCTATCAATATAATTCATACTTATTACATCCTACACCATTTATACATCCTTTAGAATTAATTAAAGCAACGATCTTTCATTTCTCAAGAATTCCTTAAAATTTCCTTCGGTAGCACTTGCCAACCAAAAAAAAATCACGAACACAATCCTAGTAAGATCTAGGGAACATCCAAGCTTAAGACTTTAGAACCCAAAATTTAGAATCCTCTCAAGCCAACTCACACTTGCTAAACTCTTCAAACCATGAATTCCCACTAAAGGCAAATAACACAACTCTCAAATGATCCTCTCATAACTTTAAATAACCAAGAAGCTCATTAATCATAATTACCGTAAAGCTGTCAAGATAAAGATTAAAATTCCGATTATCATACTTAGAATCAATACATGAGATACTTTGATGGAAACACATTTACCATCTACTCACAACTAGCACATAAACTTTTTGAAAAGACTTCTTATGCAAGTCTAACACATACCAAACATCCTTCACACTCTGAACCAAAACTTTCTGTCTTTAATACTTATATAACAAGAGTACCACATAAAGGTTCATCTGAATCAATTACCAATGTAAACAATTTAGGCACAGAAAAGAAGACTCACTTCTTATGATAGTCTACCAATACACAACAACTACTTAACCCTCCAGGTCAAGTATATCTCATAGCTACACATCGGTAATCATAACACATAACCGGCAATACGTGCCCAACTATAACCACATCACCACTGTGGTAAACCAAAGAAGATTCGAGGTATTCTCTCTTAGGAGCAGAATCCTCTAACAATAAAATAATTTCTCAAGTAATGTATGCCACATAAAAGCAACATGCTATGCCACACATAATGATATGAAACAAGATCAATAAAATATAACCCCTAACTTCTGAGACAGGGAATTTTACCTCTAGTGACCCCTGAGAGATCTATCTCTCCTGGAACCGAAACACATACTCGATCATAGGCCTTTACTTTACAACACCATTTTACTCTAGACAATATTGCTATTATTAAATCTTTCTTCAAATCCTTTCATGATCATTATAACTTAACTAAAATGGATACATAATTCCCAATAACTTTGAATATCAACCTTACCACATTCATTCCAAAACCACCCTTTTCTGTTTATTTCTAAAGCCCTTTTAATTGACTAACCACTACAATCACCATGTATATCACCTAATACATCATATACTATATAAGACCACAATTCACCAACAACTATACCACTTAGTCAATTTTAAGCATAAAGTTCTCAAATGATACCACATACTGTCTCCAAGTCCTATAACCCTATTACTCTATATTCCCACATTAAATCATATCTTATTATCACTAGTTGCCATATTCATTCACCCACTACCTAAGTTATTTTCATTATTTTTACACATCACAAATCACCCAACAATACTCTCTCCACCATATGTTAACCTTTATAATACTCTTTCAATTACCAACCTATATTTGATCAAACCATCACTCTACTCATTTTCAAACCCCTTTTCTCATTATTCCAACAACCCAACAAATTGTCAAACTTATCAAAAATCATTTATACGGTAATGATAGCATTGTACATCACATATAACAACAACTTTACAACTTAAACAACTTCTTAAAAAGGAACCCTAAATAATACCACATACTTAAATCATTTTTCTTAACATCAATACTATACCAAGACTTCACTATATCACATCTCAACTAATTTAACAATTTTCAACCCAAGTAAAATGCACCAACCCACCTGTAACATTTCCCAGATTCAATCCCAAAACCATTTGAATTCATTACTAAAATACCATAATGGTGAGGCTACAATTTAAACATCCTTCATTTCCTAGAACCTTTTTGGTCATCATTGTTTCCAGCCATTAGAACAAACTCCTGCACTAAACACTCGGCGTCAATTACCACACATTTCCCCTTAGTTTAGACATCTACCCTTGACCTCTAAACTAAGCTCTGATACCAACTGTGAGCACCCCAACCCGGGACCTATCTCGTATCCCGAGCTTGAGAAGCCCAAACTAAGAAGTCTCATTTTCCATTTTCAAAAATCTTTTACTTACCTTTACAAGGAAACCAATTCTCAATTTTCCATAAACAAGATCAAATATAATATCTCCACTTGGAGGAATTTAAACAATTACTTTAAGAACCATACTTAATTAATTACATCGAAAACCCTAATTAACATTGTTTAACAAAAGAGTTTTCACTATCACTTATAAAAGAGTAATACTTAAATATGACTCCCTACAACCCACACTTATACCTATCCTGACAAATTCCAAAAGCAACAGTCCACAATCGTATCCCCGGCCTCACTGGTTCAGGTCACCTGTCTCAGCACAATCTAAAGCAGTAAAAGGGAAGGGGTGAGAATAAATCTCAATGAGCTATTATGAATGCAGCAAGATGCCAAACAAGGGGTTGGCAAACACATAGCATGGTAGCACATAACACATTATGAAAGCGGTAAACACCTTACGTTACCTCATTTTACCTTTTCACGTCTGAACAATAAGTCGTACAACGTGGAAGTAAAACTCCACTCTTTGGGGAATTGCCTCCCGGCACATTCGCTCACCTCTTATAGGACTCATACTCCAGAGATCCATATAAGAAAAGATACCTATCATAGAGTATCCAACAATAAGATCGCTAACTGTAAAGCTTTAGGCTTAATACAGAAGCATTCCCCCCGTACACCAATCGCAACAGGTCTGTAAAGGCTTCTTCATGCTCAATACAGTCGTTAGCACACCCACTCTGTGGCCACAGAGGGGACGGTCCCAGGTATGATGAACCTTCAATCACTTATAGAACAAATCCATAATTGATTGAATTCCATTATACCCCCGAATATCAACATGTTCAAGCATAATATAGATACTTGAAACATAATCCACAAAAAGGGATAATCATATAACAACATGGTAATGTATACTCATGAAATCAATACCATAGTGCAACAACCGTTTAGTACACTATGCATCATAATATAACAACATGGTAATGTATACTCATGCTAATCAATACCATAAATGAATATAAATTCAAGTAAGGTAACCATATAACCAAATAATCCACACTTGGGATGCAATGTAACAACAAGTCAATTATTCCACACTTGGGATACAACACAACCATATATCAAATAATCCACAATTGGGATACCACATAACACTTGCCAATTAATCCACACTTAGGATGCACATAACAGTATGTCTAATAGTCCATACTTAGAATATTATGGTAACCATAAAATCAATAATTCCACAACTTGGAATAACAATGCCACAAGGTGATACATACCCATTTCCCATTAGATCCATAGTGAAACCTATAGCTTCTACACTATTGTTAACTACTCACCAAGAATATGGAATAAGTAAGGCCACTATGAATCATAAATCATTCCTACATTTTCATTATACAACCTCGAATATCCTTAATAAAAGTTCAAGATCTATTTCCCAAGTTGGAACTATTTTGGTGAAGTACTAATCAAACCTAACAATTGTTTCCCGGACAATGATCCATATTACAAGGTCCCGATAGAGATTCAAGTTAAATTATTAAGTTGTAGTCACAATGCTTAAGTAGCCCAAGTTCTACTTTAATCTAAGTTGAGAAGGTTTGATTAATATCCGAAAGTGATTAGGTTCCATTAATTTATAGTGGTTAGGATTCTCAAACCATCCTACAAGATCATTATACAATAAGACAAAGCCTCTATGAAGGTTCAAGCTCAATTTACTAAGTGGGAGTCACAATCTATAAGGGACCAAACAAGGTTGCTACACAAATTCTGGTTTAGATTTAAAATTCAGTTTCTGGGGTCTTGGGCGACCGCCCAGCATACCTCTTGGGCGACCGCCCAAGAGGGTTTTTCAAGCAATGTGGTTTCGGACACATGGCGGCCGCCCATGCCCCTGGGCGACCGCCAAGTGCCCGGGCCGAAATTCTTAAGTTTCCCTTTTTGTCTCTTACCATTTTTCTTTCCTTTACCATACTTCTTGATACTCATGAACCAACACAACCCAAATTTATCAATTTCAAACTTAGAAGGCTTACTTAACATTAAACAATTCATACTAAACCATGAAAACCAAAATGATTTCTTTAGATTATTTACACTTGAGTTCCCACTCATTCCACTAACCCATTTCAAGTTTCCATTTTCTAAATCTAATTCCACCCATTTCATCATCTTATTTCAAGTTAAAATCTTCTAATCTCATTCACCCATTTCTCTACCACATTCCAAGTTTGAACTTCTTACTTTAATTAAACCCTTTTTCTTACCCTCTTGAACCACTTTCTTAACCAATAACAACATTCTAATTCATTTACTAAATTTCTCAACTCCAAGGAGATTTCCAAGCATCAACCAATCATTTCAATAATAAGAACAACATTTAATAGTTTATGAACATCACATAGAAGGGAAAGTCATAATAACTCACTTAGAAATTATGAAGTGGAATAAGAATCTTCTTAGCTCAATGTTTTCCTCTTGACTCCATGAATCCAAAAGTACACCCGGATCGTCGATTGGAGAAGAATTGGATTTACTATGAATTTTGGAAGAAAGGATCGTGGGAAGGATTTCCATGGAGTTTTTCCATGGAACTTTTTCTTTAAAGAGGATGAAGGAGGTTGATGGAGGAAGATGTAAAGAAGATGGGGGAAAGTATGGGGAGGAGTATGGGAGGAGGATAGCATCATTGACTAAAGAGGGGGAAGGGTGAGGAATTTAAGGGAAAAGGAAATGGCCCCCCATGCCAAATGGAAAAGGCTTTCCAAATTTCCACATTAATAAATCTAACTACCCACATTTTATTTATTTTGTCCATTTCTTATTATTATACTTCTCCCAAGATGTTTTATTTAATTTTCCAATCATATCACCCTAATATAAGAAATTAATGATATAAAATAAACACATAAAGTTAACATTAATTTTTAAAAGCATAATATGATAATAAAATAGTGCCTAGGTTTAGGGTCGTTACACAAAGTGACCAGGTTTTCTACAGTTGTAGCAAACTAGATCACTCTTTTTCTTTGTATCTCCAGCCTTAGAAAACGTTGCAGGAGGTTTGTCTATTGAAAAAGTTTTTGTGAAAGGTTTTGAGGATTTTCTGAATTTTTGAAATCTTTTCACAAACATGGCAAAATCATCATCATCCATCTCAATGAGTGATAAGGTTGATATGGAAGGATCAGCAGTTTGATTGGATGTAGATGGTTTCTCCTCTTGTTCCACTACGGACATGGAAAGCGATTTGGTTTTCCCTTCAATCTCTTCAATATGATTTAATTTTAATTCATAGACTCTAAGATTGGCGTACAAGTTACTTAACGACCAAGTACCCAAAACTTTGGAGTCTTCTAAAGAGGTAGCCTTATTTACCCATTTAGAACCTAAAGCAGATAGGAAAGTCATATTGATTTCTTTATCGGTTAAAGTTTTGCCTAGAGATCTACAAGCATTAACTACCTCAACATAGCGGTCGTAGGTTTGACGCAAGGTTTCGTTGGATTTTACGTTGAAGTTGTTGTAGGATCTTTCAACAAAGATATAATTTGCTTTCCTTGCATTCGTCATCACCTTCGAGGTAGCTCTCTATGGCATCCCACATACGCTGCGGTTTTGAGGTACATCACTTTGTAGGGTTGATACGGGAGGGTTCCGTAAATGATGTGCCTTGCCTTGTTGTCTAAGGCAACTAATCTCTTCTCTTCATCTCGACCACTCATCTTTTGGCTTTTTGACCTGGAGGTTTCTCTATTGGTGGTTGCATCAGTGTTGGCCTTCATCGGAATTAACGGGCCATTGATCACGCACTCCACCAGCATCTCATCAATTGTTTCCAAGTGAATGAGCATTCTGCACTTCCAGATGTCAAAGTGGTCTTCATCCAAAATTGGAATGTGTGAATAGTTAACAGTTGTTATTGTCTTTGAGGTTGCCATAACGAATCGGCACACAAGCTGTTAAGCTTGAAAAACAGTGGTTTTTAAAAGTGTTCGCTCTGATACCACTTGTTGGTCCCAAAGGTGGCAACAAGGGTGAAAATACAGCTAGAGGGGGGGGTGAATAGCTGTTACAAATTTTTCGCCCTCTTTAAAAACTAAACCTCTAAGCTTACAAAACCTCTTGCAGTGTGTAAGAAACTGCAAGTAGAGTTGTAAAATGCACAGCGGAATATTGAAGTTAAAAGCGGTTTTGAGGGGGCGGTTTTGCAAGGCGGTTTTAGTGCAATTTCCTGAGCAGTTGAAAAATTGAAAGTGTGGTTTGACAATGTTAACTCCAAACACAATTTCACAATAAAGGATAACTATATAAAGATCAAACAGAGACGAGAGATAAATAATTAGCAAGCACGTAAAATATAAATGCAAAGAAAGTACGAACAAGCTATTTGGAGTGGTTCAATCGATAAACGATCTACGTCCACTACCAAGATGGTTAGTCTTGGATTTCTAAGAGAGATTTTATATTAAGTATTTGAGAGATTACAAAGTACAATAAAATCTTTTCTATGAAGAACAAATCCTAGACTATAACCGAGTATCTCAAATGTATAATCTATGTGATTAAACAAGTGAGGTGTGTGTGAGAACAAGATCAAGGCTCTTTAAATCATGAGATGTAGAGCTCAATGATTCTTGAATGTGTTAAGGCTTGATTTAGAGTACAGGGGAATATTTCTCGAAGTATGAAGATGAAGATTCAAAGGACTTATGAATTTCTGGGCAGAGCTTCAGCTTCTATGAACACAACACTTCTCAATTTTTCAAGCAATCTTCAAATGGTGAAGATTAGGGGTATTTATACCCAAGCATCAAGAAACTAGCCGTTGGATACAGCTGTTGTAAGGACAGTCCTTGATGCAATTCCATTGGTCCACAGCAACCACTTTTGTCCTTTGGTACTGCAGTTGCAGATAAAGCTGATCAGGCTCCAGCTGCAAGCAATGAGGTTAGGACACCTGTCACCTTTTCAAGATTCTTGCAGATCTTCTCTGACATTGAATCACGTGACAAGATATGGTGGTTGACTTTTGATATTGCTGACGTGGATTCCAACGGTAAAAAGGTGGTTTACTTCAAGTCTTCAATCATTGGATGCGATTGGTGAAGAGCGGTTGATGAAGTGCGATTTGCTACACCAGGAGGTTGCATGGATGCGGTTGCAAATGAACTGCACAAGTGTGGTTCATAAGCGGTTGCAAAGCAGATGGTTCAGGGAACAGAATCAAGGGGAAATGTACATGCGGTTGCATGTGCGATTTTGAGAGGCGGTTTTGATTCTTCTGAACTGCAACTCTCCAATCCAATGAGTCTTGTGCCAGTCTTCAAGCCTAAATTTAACCTATTCTATAAAATGGACTTAGCTAAAAAATTGAAGTCTAAGCTTCATTACATAGGGTCCTAAAGTCCTTGAAATAGACAGGAGGTTATAGTATCAATCAAATCTAATACAAAATAGGAGGGTTAAAACATGCATACCCAACACAGAGCACAACAAGACAAGGCAAAATCTATTTTTATCAAAATTGACCAAATAGCATCAAAATCACAGAGATTCATATAGGGACATTTCATCGTTTCACACAATAACACATTCCCAAAGCCCAACTGAAAACTCACAATATTCATAGCCAACATGTAAAAAAAAAACATAACCTCAGTCACGCCGTTTTCAATGTGTTGAGCTTCAGAAGAAGTTTCTTCTGATTTTGAAGCAGGTACAAATAACCAAGGAAGGAACAATTCCATTAACTTCTGTGTATGATAGCTTGGGTCCTTTGATATAGGCTTAGAAGGAACTGTCGAAGGATTACAAGAAACTGCCCTAAAGTTAAAGTTAGGATTTCGCTCCAAAAAGTCACGAACTGCAGCAAATTCTTCATTGTGTTGCTCATGCTCCCTCATGAAAGCCTCATGAGAGTCATCCGACAACGGATAACCATTGATGCCATTTTCGGATTCAGATGACCCCAACTTCGATTCCTCACAAACGGTATCACAAGCATTTGGTGACTCACAATATTCTGTCCATATCGCCTCCGCTGACCACTTGGCATAGCAATATGCCTGATATGGGTCAATCGATGGCGATGGCGACGAATTGAAAGCCAAATTTTTCGATTCACTGAAAGATATGGACAGTGGAAACGGAAAATTAGGCTGGTGAGAAGGAGAGACTGAATCGTTGTAGGTGGGAGAAGGATTTTGTGATGACGGCGAGTCCATCAGTTAGAGATGAAAAATGGCGATTTAGGGTTCTTGGTTGGACGGTTGGTGATAAGAAGGATGAATGAGAAAAAAGAAGGGAGTGTAATTGGGTTAGTGTAATTGGGTTGGGTTAGAGTAATTGGGTTGGGTTAGAGTAAGTTAATGGGCTGATTAAGAAATGTAATTAATTGGGTTAAGGTTAATTGAGTGGGGTATGATGAGTATAATAATATTAAAAAAAATTCTTTTTGGAAATGTGTCTTTTTAAATGGAACACCCAAAAAAGAAATTTGTGCCTTTTCAATTGGGACGGAGGGAGTATTGTGCATGCTCCTAGTGATCAGTGATCACTTGTGCCTAGGGATGGCAACGGGGCGGGTTCGGGGCGGGTTCTTCATTTTCCAAACCCGCTCCTATAGTGATATACCATTACCCGAACCCGCCCCGCCCCGGTTATGCCTTACCCGAGCCCCGCCCCGCCCCGACCCGTTTAACCCAAAAAATTGGACATAAAAGAGGAAGGGACTGCCATGGAATGACGTTGAGAAGGTGCCATGGAAGGAGAGTTTAGCATCACAACATAGTTAGGAGTATGCTAAGGGCATTTAAGTAATTTCATAAATATTCGGGGCGGGTTCGGGGCGGGGGTAAACCCGAACCCTATAAAAACTCGGCGGGTTTTCAAAATTGCTTCCCAAACCCGGCCTATTAGGAGCGAATTTTTTCGGATTTGGGTCGGATTTCGGGTTTTTGCCATCCCTACTTGTGCCCAGCATGGAATCAGCAAGATCAGTGGGTGGAGGCACGTGATCATCATGCCATGCGTCATCAATGAAGAAGCACAAGTCATGTGTTGGGTGGCCGCGTGAGATTAGCTGGCCTGCACTCAATGCCAACTTGGCTGGCCCTTAAAATTTATCAATCTTAGACTATCCACAGTGGTTTCATCCCACTCTTTCATTTCATCTAACACTTTTTACACTTTTTTTCATCCACCTAATATTTCATCTACCCATTTCATTTACCCCCACTCCAATGGCTAACTTAAATTAAATTTCAACTCCCCCCAACTCATCATTCTATACCCCACTACTTTTATTTTATTTCATTTATATTCTTTATTTTTATGATTAGTAAAATAATAATAATAATAATAATTATTATTTATAATTAAAAAAATATTTCACACTTAATTAAAAAAATATTGCATCAATTTATAGATAAAAAAAATATAATGATTTTTTTTTTTAAATAAATGCTAAAATGAAGAAGGATAATTGAGAAATGAGTGTTTTTTTTTTGTGTCCAAATCAAATGAAACTTATATCGATTTGTAGGGTAAAAAAAATGATGAATTTTGGTGAAAAAAAAATTAAAAAAATGAATAATTTACTAGGTAATAATTCAGCCCAAATTGAAAATTAAGTGTTTTTTTTTTTGTGTCCAAATCAAATGAAACTTATATCGATTTGTAGGGTAAAAAAAATGATGAATTTTGGTGAAAAAAAAATTAAAAAAATGAATAATTTACTAGGTAATAATTCAAATTTCCCAAAATGAAAACTAAGTGTTTTTTTTTTGTGTCCAAATCAAATGAAACTTATATCGATTTGTAGGGTAAAAAAAATGATGAATTTTGGTGAAAAAAAAAATTAAAAAAAAGAATAATTTACTAGGTAATAATTCAGCCCAAAATGAAAACTAAGTGTTTTTTTTTTTTTTATATTCAAATCAAATGAAACTTATATCGATTTGTAGGGTAAAAAAAATGATGAATTTTGGTGAAAAAAAATTAAAAAAAAGAATAATTTACTAGGTAATAATTCAAATTTCAAAATGAAAACTAAGTGTTTTTTTTTTGTGTCCAAATCAAATGAAACTTATATCGATTTGTAGGGTAAAAAAAATGATGAATTTTGGTGAAAAAAAAAATTAAAAAATAGAATAATTTACTAGGTAATAATTCAGCCCAAAATGAAAACTAAGTGTTTTTTTTTGTGTCCAAATCAAATGAAACTTATATCAATTTGTAGGAAAAAAAAAATGATGAATTTTGGTGAATTTTTCTTTTTATTTTTAAATCATTTATTATGAGATAATTGAGTTTAAATAATTGGGTGAAAAAGTAATAAAGTCAAGACCAATACGGTCTTGACACGTGGCAACTAAAAAAAAAAAAAAAAAAAGCCAAAATAAGGTTTCAACCGGGATGAAATGTTTCATCCCGTCAATCCGACCAACTACCTTTCATGTTCCCATTGTAGTTGCTAAGTAGTCTTACGCTGCCAATCGCAACGGTCAACTGTAAGAGAAGCGTTAACGGAACCGCAAGTGCGGAATTATGAATGGGGTTCGAAATTTTCTACCGCTAGGAAGCATATTACACCACTTACACCGTCTACAATGATTTTAACTTTTAACATTTAAATTTTTTCAACACTCACTTTAATATTTCTCATCAGATTCTTCATCTTTCACCTAATAATTCAACACTCAATTCAAATTTTAACCCTACAATAATTTTGTTTAATAAAATTCAACACCCTTTCAATTCATCATTCTATATTCCACCACTATTTTATTTTATTTTTTTTATTTTTATGATTAGTAAAATAATAATTATTATTATTATCATTTATAATTAAAAAACACTTCATACTTAATTAATTTTTTTAATTGCAATTAAATAAATAAGAAAAATGACGATAATTATTATGCCAAAATTTTGCAAAAAACTAGTATTTTCGTAACATAAGAAAAAAAATTAGTTTTAAAGCACTAAGTCTAACTAATAAGAGTGATGAACTGTTCTGAAAACTAATTTTTTAAAATATTTTGAAAAAAACTAGTTTTCCACAAGTATTACTCAATTATTATTAAAAAAATACTTCATACTTAATTAAAAGTAATACATCATTGTATTCTTTATTTTGAGAAATGTATATTGAAAAAAGAGTGTTTTTTTTCTGTGTTCAAATCAAATGAAACAAGACTCTATTTATAGAGAAAAAATTATGAATTTTGGTGTAAAAAAATTAATTTTTTTTATATAAGACAATTGTTTTTGAAAAATTCGGATGAAATTTGAAAAAAAAAATTCAGTGACCAATCATGCTTCGCCAAGTGTCAAAATCTGAAGAAAAAAAAATTATCTGCGCCCAAACGCGCCCTTGTCTGGGCGTGTAGTGCATGCGCCAACGTGACCCAATCCGGTGGCGCCACGTGGCTTGGAACGGGCCCCTCCTCTTTTTTCAATACCTGCATAATTTTTTCAACAATTTTTTTTTGGTTAATGACAATTTAGGGCCTGAAGTATACGGACGGTACCACATTGGGGCCTGAAGTCTTAAAACTATCAATTTAGGGCCCAAACTTACAATTTTGATCAATTTGGGGCTTTTTGACGTTTTCCGTAAAAAAAAAAACCGTTAAGTGACCATGTGCGAGTCATGTGACATTCTATAAGGGCATTTTGATCATTTCACATTTCCCTAAAACTATTACAGACTCAAAAAATCAAAACCAAAAAAATCCTTCCAGCTCCCACCGTTTCTCCTCCTCCTCCTTCGTTTCTTCTCTTCTTCTCCAAAACCCCTTTCACTCCCCACCCTTCAACCCTCCAAAGATTCAGACAGTCCTCCGTCGTTTCGCGAGTAAGGTCGTAGCCTCCGTCGCCGGGATAACAAAACGCGGCCAGATCTATCGGTTTTACTTCTTACGGATTCAGAGATGAAAGTTAGAGGACTTAATCGGACCCAATTGTTGTATCAGTAGTGATGAGATTAGGACAGGTACGTCCACTCCTTGCTCGATTTACTCGATTTTCATGTTCGTGTGGAGTGATGTGTGCGTGTGAAGTGTGTAATGGTGGAAGGTATGGTGGTTTGATTTGGGGAAACAAATGGTTGATTGTTCCAGATCTGGGTTCAATGCTTTTGAGTTATGGATTTTATTGAATTGGAATTCAGTTTTTGATTTAATGCTTTTAGCTAATGGTGGTGGTTTCAATTGTGATGGTGATGGCGGACGCAAGAGGAATGGGAGTCGTCCACCCCATTTCTGCAAGAGCAGTGGTGGTGTTGCCCGTTATATTCTTCAACAGTTGCAAAACATGGGCATCATTGATATGGACGATTTTTAGTTTCATAATTTGGTGCTTGGTTTTTGTGATTTGTATTAGATATGTTGGTTTGGACGATTTTGTGATTTGTATTAGATATGTTGGTTTGGACGATTTTTGTTGAAACAAATTTTGTTTATTAGTCTGCTTTTGATGGAATCTTAGTACTTTCAGACAAAAAAAAAAAAAATGGTGGTGGTGGTGGTGGTGGTGGTGGTGGTGGTGGTGGAAGCAGTGGCGGGACCAAAAATTCTCACTTTTTTTTTTTATTATTTGTGTATTTATGAAATAACACTTACTACATTATTCCATCTTTAAATCGTCAAAATCTTGTGAAAAACTAGTTTTTTCATAGTATAAGAAAAAACTAGTTTTTAAATGCTAAGTCTGACTAATAAGATGGATGAACAATGCTAAAAACTAGTTTTTTCATAACATTTTGAGAAAACTAGTTTTTCACGAGACATACTCCTTTAAATCTATGATTTGTAATTTTTTTTGTAAATATTTATTTTATTTAATCTATTTTTATTTATATATTTATATCTTTATTTTTTCAATATTTTAAATTTACTAATTATTTTTTGTAAAAAAAAAACTAAATATTTTTATTTATTATTTTATAGAGTAAATGACACTTTAGGGCCTGAAGTCTATGAAATGATCAAAATGCCCTCACAGAATGTCACATAACTCGTACATGGTCACTTAACGGGTTTTTTGACGGAAAACGTCAAAAAGTCCCAAATTGATCAATTGTAAGTTTGGGCCCTAAATTGATAATTTTAAGACTTCAGGCTCCAATGTGGTACCGCCAGTATACTTCAGGTCCTAAATTGTCATTAACCCTTTTTTTTTTTCAACTACTTAAAATGGTTTCAATACCATACAATGGTTTCAATAGTTGATTTTTTTTTCAATAAGCCATTGTAGATGGTGTTACAGAATAAATTATGGATAAGTTTTGCTAAGGCAATAATTAGGTAGTGAGGAAGTCAATTTTTTTGTTAAAAAAATTATCAATATTGTTTAAATAAATATTATAATTGAGTTATCTAAATCTATTCCCTCCGTTTCGGATCAAAGTTTTTAGTTTGACTTCACACGCGTATTAAGAAAAAGTAAATATTGTGAGTATGAAAAGTAAAATGGGAGAGACAAAGTGGGTAAGGATTTTTTGTTTTAACAATGACAAGTGAGTCTCATTATTCATTTTAAGTAATAAAACAACTAAAAACTTTAAACTGGGACAAACAAAAAAAAGAAATTAAAAACCTTAAATCGGGACGGAGAAAGTATTTTTTTTTCATTTAATTATTTTAAAATATTATTTTCTCGAATGACAAGTATTGAAAAATATTTGAAAAATGACCAAATTCGGTGAAACTCGCTATTAGCAATAGCAACTTTACGATTTTTCTCGCTAAAACTAGTTATTTCTGGTAGCGAGTTTGTGAAACTTGCTAATGGCAGTAGTGAGGGAGACAGAAATAACAAACCACCCAACCCGAATCATGACTGCGATGGACAGCGAAGTCCTTCGGTTAGAAAGGTTGGACCCTTCTCAATAGGCGGCCTTTCTGATCTCATTCGTATTTGGATTGAAAAAAGAAGGTTTTGATTTCATTATTTTCTTATGAGATCGTGTACAACAAACAGCCGAACAAGCCCGGGCTGGGCCTACCTCCATCCCTAGAGCATCC
This sequence comes from Adenophora triphylla var. japonica, assembly GCA_022495995.1. NCBI lineage: Eukaryota > Viridiplantae > Streptophyta > Magnoliopsida > Asterales > Campanulaceae > Adenophora > Adenophora triphylla. Next base: position 97,957 of record JAFEMH010002520.1, on the reverse strand, counting down.
GTATGAGGTGGAAGCTCCAAGTAAGGTTTTGAAGCCAAGTCTTTCTAGCAATGGGGTTTTAGGAACCGATATGATGATTGAGTTTAACCTTTTTTTTTAATTAAACTCGCTATTAAAAACTTGATTATTTTGACAAATATTTTTCAAAGCTTGTCATTTCAGGGAACACTAAAAAAAAAAAAGGAAAAAAAATTCCTAGATTTAGGGGATAAAAATAATAATTTATTACAAACTTTTCTCAAAATTAAGGAATATATAAAGTTATTTTTTAAAAAAGAATTGAAGATATGAAAATAGACACATTAAAAAATTGAAGGCGGTCGAATGACTCCCATGTGGCTTCGTCACCGTAATTAGGTATCAGCAATGGCAAAGTTTTCTTTTAAAGAATCTATAATAAATTTTCTTTGCTTTTCTATGAAAACAAAATTTAGAAGAATTTGGTAAAACAACAACAATTTGAATATCTGATTTCATGAATTTAGTATTCATCTTCCTACAAAACAAATTCCCATTAATATAACACATAATAACTTATCCGGTAGGAAGCATATTACATGAATTAATTAGGAATAATTTATGTGTTTTGGGAAGCATATTCCCTTTAATTATGAGAAGCACCATGGAATGGAATGGAGTATATAATGTCTCTCACTAAAATACATGAAAAATGTTGCTGAGAGAAAAGACAAGAAAAAGGTTGCCAAGGTCAAAGATATTGCATTTGTATTCATTTTTAAATTTTATAAAATAAAAATAGGTATTTATTATGAAAAAACGACTTGTTGATTTTATTACTACCACAATACCCCTGTTGGCTATAATTGATATTATGTGGTTATAAATTTCTAAAAAAAAAAAAGAGTTGGTCTTATAAAAAAACTAATTTTTTCTTAAGATAAGGAAAAACGTGTTTTCAAAATAAACGGTGGCAATTTTGTAATTACTGGCAACCATGTTCAAAATAAATGGTGGCATTTTTGTAATTACTGACAATAATGATAAATGTCAGTGTTAATATTACAAATGACCAGTGATTTCATACTGGCATTTTATAAACATGAAACTGGCACTTTTTACACGGGCACTTTTAAATACATAAGGCTGCACTCTTCAGCGGCTCTGTTACACTAACACTGGCACTTTGTTACACTAATATTTTCTTTGGCTCTCAAAAATACAAGCACCGACATTCAAAAATACATGGACCGGCATTTGAAACAAAACACATTTACTCGGCACTCAAAAAATGCATATACCGGCACTCAAAAACACTGATAATTATTTTTGCCGATATTCAAAAAACATGAACTGGCATTCAAAAAAACATGGATCGGCATTCAAAATTACAAGAACTGGCATTCAAAAAATACATTGACACTTTCGACACACTTACCGGCACTCTATTATACACTAACCGGCACTCCAAAAATACATGGATGACACTCCAAAATACATACTGTTGGCATCTAATTACCCGGTCCCACCAATGCATCAAATTCTCAAACCGGCACTCAAAACACATAAACCGGTAGTCAAAAACAAACAAAGCGGCATTACTTTACACTAGGCAGGGCACATCAAATACCAAGCATCCAATGATTCCCGATATGGCAAAACTACGCATTCCCCAGGCCTTTATCAAAACTACCCAACAAAAAATTCCCAGTGTGTGTAGGTGTGTTGAACGGATTTGGATCTGGAATAGAGGAGAAATTGTCGACGGTTGAAGAGAGGAGAGAACCGGTGATGCGGCGGGTCATTGTTGAGGAGTAAGGTCGTCGCCAGGAGAAGGGGAACGGTGGGGAAGGCGATTCGGTTTAGTGTTGAGTTGCTGGCGAATGGATTGGTGAGGAAGACGATTAGGGAGAGGACGATTGGTGACTTGGGTCGTTGATTGGATATAGGTCTGGAAGCTTGGTGATGGGCGATTGTAGAGAAGGGATTGGGACGTGGTTTCGATGCACAGAGAAATGGTGATTGAGGTCGTAGGTGAATGAATTTTTGAGAGAGAGAGCTTGGTGAGGAAGACGAGAGAGAATGGAGAGAAGAGATCTCTGTTTACGTTTAGAGAGAGAGAAAGATTACGTTTAGAGAGAGAGAGAGGTGAGAGGGGTTTAAAACACGCGTTTTTGTTAACATAACAAAAACGCGTTTTTATAAGTTTTGGCAAAAAAAAAAAAAAAAAAAAAAAAAAAAGAGATCTCAAAATTTAGGATACACCATCTCTTACTTTACAATATAAATAATTAAAATTAATTATTTAATGATATTCACCTATTATCCAACTATTGTTTAATTCACTTTTTTTTTTTTTCGAAAGATAAGTTCTAAACGTTGAAAACACGTACTTGGACATGTACGATCGAAATATACAATAATTTGTCCAATCTATATATAGGGAGTTGAAAAGAATTGTGTATACTCCCTCTGTCTCAATAAATGCTTCATCCTTTTGGGTGGACACGCAAATTATGAAAATAAGAGGGAAAAAAAAATGTTGTGAGTGTAATTTGAAAATAGGAGAGAGAATTAGTGGAGAGAATAGTAAATTATAATGGTGTTGTGAGTATTAAAATAATGTAGGAGAGAGAATGAGTGAAGGAAATAGTAAAAATTATTTGCCAAAAAAAGAAAGGTGAAACTTCTAATAGGATACTTTTTTGAGTAATTAGAGAAGCTTTTATTGGGACGGAGGGAGTATTTTGGACATATTACTTGACACGTACGTATTAACGAATTACGCTATCAACATTACCTATTCATGTTCCAATTATTGAAATGTTGGAACTAAACAATTCCAGTCAATTTTAGTCACTCAGTGTCAAAGAATACGACTAAGACTAAGACTAAGACTATCCGTAATGGTTTCATTCTTCTCCTCCATTGCATCTAATATTTTTAAACTTTTTCTTATTTACCTAATATTTCATCTACTTATTTTATTTACTCTTCTACAATGGCTAAATTAAATTAAATTTCAACTTCCTTCAACTCATCATTCTATACTCCACCACTTTTATTTTATTTATATTCTCTATTTTTATGATTAGTAAAATAATAATAATAATTATTATTATTTATAATTAAAAAAATATTTCACAATTAATTAAAAAAATATTGCATCAATTTATAGGAAAAAAAATAATGTTTTTTTTAAATAAAGGCTAAAATGAAGAATGATAATTGAGAAACGAGTGTTTTTTTGTGTGTCCAAATCAAATGAAACTTATATCAATTTATAGGAAAAAAATTGATGAATTTTGGTGAAAAAAAAATTAAAAAAATTAATTTACTAGGTGATAATTCAGCTCAAATAATTGGGATAAAAAAAATTTCGAAAATTCAACGGACCTATAAGAACGTGACACTTGGCACAACCGGAAAAAAGAAAAAATCGGAGCGCCTCACGCGCCTTGCCTGGGCGTGAGGCACACGCGCCTTGCCTGGTTCAATTAAAAGCTGACACGTGTCACTCAAAAAAAAAAATTCAACTGGTTGAAAGATTTCATTTACCCATTTCATCCCACCCCATTTAAATCCCCTGTTGTACCATTTCAACTGAATGAAATGGGTTTCATCCCCATTTCATCTACCCATTGTACATAGTCTAAACGTAAACGTGCAACTTTTCAGAAGCATCTAGATTTCCTTATCATATCAGCTCCTTATTGATGATTCATTTAACTCTATTTCATATTTATTAATTATTGTTCTGCCATTAATGAATGTGATATCAAATTTTTTATTTTTATATTTATTTTATTTTCTAAATCTAGTTTTAAATAATGTTTATCATTGTATTTTTACTAGTACATGCCCGTGTTCAAGGTCACGTGATTTTTTTTTTTAATTTTTTTTTATGGGCAAAATGGGAAAGGGACAAATGTATGAGGGCAAAATGAAAATTTCGCCGCTTGAAACAGTTCATACCACTGTAGCAAACCCCTCCCTCATTTATACTATAGATGTTGTATTTCTCTCCTTATGTGAGAGCATGATAAAATAAGGAGAGACCAAAATATATTATAATCCCTCCGTCCCGCTAATATCCGCACACTTTCCTTTTTGAGCGTCCCGCTAATATTCGCACACTCCCAAAAAGGAAACTTTATATTAATAAAATATTCACCCTACCCCACTCATTCTCTCTCCTACATTATTTTAATACTCACAACACCATTATAATTTATTATTCCCTCCACTCATTCTCTCTCCACTCATTCTTTTACACTCACAACATTTTATTAAAATATCATATTCCTTAATTCTCGCGCAAACAGTGTTAGTGCGGAACTTAGCGGGACGGAGGGAGTATATTATTTCTGTCTCAAAGTTTACATAAGTTAGATAACTAATATTTATACACAAATCATATGAGTCATAATTCTATAAAAATTTTAACAAATTTCTCCTTATTCTAATAGTAGTAAATACTCCCTCCGTCCCAGACCAAGGGTCCTCGGGGAGAATTTCACGCTTCTTAAGAAATTTTTTTAAAGTGGGTAGAAAATTTTAGGAGAGGGAATATAAAAGTTAAATGTGTGGTAGAGAATAGGAGAGAGAATGTAAAAGTTAAATGTGTGGTAGGGAATAGGAGAGAGAAAGTAAAAGTTAAAAATATTTAATAGGAGAGAGAATGAGTGGGAGGAATAGTAATGGTTTTTTTGTAAATAAATGGAGATGATAAGGGTATAAATATATGAAAAACTTTCCATTTAAGGAAAGGGACTCTTGGTCTGGGACGGACCAAAAGGGAAAGTAGGACTCTTGATCTGGGACGGAGGGAGTATAATTCTAATTGAAAATACTTGAACTAAGATAAATCTGCTAAGTTGACTCATTACCAACTTAGGTAATTAAATACTTTAATTCATTGAGAACATCTCTCAATATCCTAACACACTCCCTCAAGTTAGAACATTTACAAAATAAATTTTTAGCTTGCCAAAAAGAAATTAAAAATCGGGAAAGATTCATAATAATAATAATAACTAAAAAAAATGTCCGCAACAACAAAAATTTGAAAGACATCCGCATATTTTTTTTCTTCAATCTCGTGCACAAATTATGTCCGCACATGTTATATTTTTCTTCAATCTTCGTTTTTAAAGTGAACGGCGGATAATCATCATTTTTATAGTGAACGACACTTAATTATCGTTTTTATAGTGAACAAAACTCAATCAACGTTTTTATATTTAACGACACTCAATCAACGTTTATATAGTAAACGACACTTAATTATTTAGAAGATTCAAGTGATATTAATATGATTAATCATCATTTTTAGAGTAAACGACACTTAATCATCGTTTTTATAGTGGACAACACTAAATAATCCTTTTTATAATGAACGAAATGTAATTATTTATAAGATGGAAGTGATGTTAATATGGTTAATCATCGTTTTGACACTTAATCATCGTTTTTATAGTGAACGACACTTGATCATCATTTTTATAAATGACAACACTCAATAATCATTTTTATAGTGAACGATATTTAATTATTTAGAAGATGGATGTGATATTAATATGATTTGTAATGGTCGGACCTTCACATATAGTGGTGGCCGAAATATGTAAGGCAGAGATAATTCTTGCTAAAGAAAAGGGCAAGAGATTTTTTATTTTATTTTTTGATAAAAGTTTAGTACCTTGGTGTGGATAAAAGATTGATTGGAGCACGGATCATGATCTTTGTTGTTGAGATGGTGATGACTCTATTTGATTATTAATGATACTACATGAAGGAGACATTAAAGATTAGTTCACCATGTCACAATTCTCTCCTCAAAGAAAGAATGTGACAATGATTATTTAAAGTATAAAGACATGATTTCAATATCTAAACCATGCTTTGATACCATGACAAAATAAGGAAAATCCAAAATATATTATGTATTATTTATGTCTCAAAATTTACATAATCTAGATAACTCATATTTATACACAAATTATATGGGTCCTAATTCTATTATGATTTTAACAAATATCTCATTATTCTAATAGTAAATATAATCTTAATTGCAAATGCTTATAACTAAGGTAATGTTGGATTTTTGATATATGTGGTATGGAAGTTCATAGATCCATGACTTTGGAGTGTCTTGGGCTTGAACTGATTTTTTGGCTAAGGGAAAAACAACGTCAAGACTCTGCCAAGGAGAGCGGCCGCGCCAAAGCCAAGGGCGGCCGCGCTGGTCTCCAGAAACTTGACGGGAATCGCTTGTTGCTCAGGGCGGTCGCGGTTGCTGACGAGGCGGCGCGCTAGTGACGGATTGGTGTTTTTCCGGGCCGACTAAAGCAGTTTTTAAGCCTTTTTAAGGCTTAAAACCCTAGTTTACCATATGTTTAAATACTCCTCTTTCTCCAGCCGAGTTTTACATGATTTTAACAAGAGAAAACTCAATTCTCTAGTTTCTTTCATTATTCAATTACTCCGAGTTCATTAGAGATTCGTTCATGAGATTCAAGGCGATTGAGATAGGACCGCCGGTGATTACTTACCTGTGTGCTGATTTGTGGTACGTAATCCGTGATCGTTTTATCCTCGGAGAAATTTGCCTGTACCTGAGTTGCACCAATTGGGGGCAATATTTTCTCTTAGGACAGTCTTCCTAAGGCGACTCGATCAAATCACGATAAGTTTTCTAATCATTTGTTTACTTGTTTCTGTTGTGTTTTCCTGATCCTGTTTCCTTGCTGTTGGTTTTGCTATTGGCTTATGGGTACGTTCTTGACTTGATCAATAAATCCCCTACTGTTGATTAAATTATTTGTTTAATCTGTGGTGCTATAAATTTATTTCCAACAGTCTAAGAGAAAATAGTTTTATTTGATCATGTCTGGTAGTTCCTCTAGCTCTCCCTTTAAGTCCCTAGTTGACACCTCAGATCTTCCGGAAAAGTTCGGTGGCAAGAACTTTAAGCGTTGGTCTGAACGCATGAAGATCTCGGTTGCCAATCAAGGGCATGCCCGGTATCTGTCATCTAAATGTCCCGCTCGAAAGCCGATGATGATGCGCTAGTGCGGCCGCTGTTAAAGCTGTGGAAGGAGGAGGACGATGTTGTTCGAGGATGCATTCTCGTCGGCTTTGTCGAATGCACTCTTTGATGTCTATTGCTCTGCTCCTCTCATTTCTTTGCGTCATTTGTGGGAATCGCTTTCCACGAAGTACGCACCGATGACTCCGGTGTGAAAAAGTACCAAGTGGGTAAGTTCTGAATTATCGCATGAGTGAGGGAAAGTCGGTTACCGACCAAGTGCACGAACTCCAAATCATTTTGCAATCGCTCAAGGATCTTGACATGGGACTTCCCGATAAGTTCGTCGTGGCTATTATTGAGAAGTTTCCTCGATCTTGGGGGAATTCGGTATGACCCTCAAGCATCGTGCGGAAGCTTGACACTCAATGAGCCGATGAATGCAATTGCGATTCGGGAGGTGCATAATGGTAACCAACCGAGCGTACTGTGGAGGCCGCCTTGCTAATATGGTGACCGGTAAAAGCAAGTTCAAAGGAAAAGGTGTGAAAACTCACTCTAAGGATAAAAAAAACCATGATAAGATTAAAGTTAAGAAAAATAACTTTAAGAAGCCAAAAGCAAAACGAACCTGGAATTGTGGAGAAGGTGGACACTTTTCTAGGGACTCGCCCGTCCAAGAAAGGAAAAGGACCACAAGGCTCTGGCCGATGACTATCCCGCTGTCAACATGGTGTTGGGTCCGAAGGATTATGATGATCCCGACTACGACGCACCCGGAGTTGACGCTCGACTCGCAATGTTACAAAGTATGTAACCTCTTATCTGAAATCTTTATTGTCTATGAACCCAACGAGTGGCTAGTTGATCGGGGCAAATGTGCACGTTTGTGCCGATAAATTGCTATTTGTGTCTTATCGGCTGAGCGTGGTAGATCGGTGACGATGGGGAACTCTAGTCTTTGCAAAGGTGCTTGGGACTGGACGCGTGGACCTGAAGTTTCCTAATGGGCGCATTCTTACCTTGCATCGAGTGTATCACGTTCCTGATATTCGTCGCAACATTATTAGTGGTTCTAGTTTAGTTGGGAAGGATTTGAGATTTCGTTTAAATGTAATAAGGTCATAATTTTGGATTCTGGTAGTTTTGTGGGGAAAGGTTATTCCTCGGATGGTTTATTTAAAATTAGAGTTGAAACTGATGTTTGTTCGCACAATAATTTTAGTTCTATTGATTATCCTGTTTCTTATTCCATTGAATATTCAAATGTTTGGCATGGTCGTTTAGGACATATTAATTATGATTCTGTGAAAAGAATGATGAATTTAGATATTATTCCTAAACATGCTATTGATAAAAATTCTAAGTGTCATGTATGTGTTGAAGCTAAATCTACAAAAGGTCCGTTTAAGTCGGTTGTGAGAAATTCTGAAATTCTAGATAGTTCATACTGATATTTGTGAATTTAATGGCGTGTTGACCAAAGACAAAAAGAAATACTTTCTCACCTTTATTGATGATGCTAGTAAATACTGTTATGTCTATTTGCTTAATTCTAAGGATGAAGCATTGGATAAATTCATTATATTTAAGAATGAACCAGAAACACAAACTGGCAAGAAACTTAAACGGTTAAGGTCTGATAGAGGAGTTGACTATGAGTCTAACCCATTCATGTATTATTGCCAAGAGAACGGAATTGTACATGAAGAGACTCCTCCCTACACCCCTCAATCAAATGGTGTTGCAGAACGTAAGAATAGAACCCTTACTGATATGATTAACAGTTTACTCATAAGTTCTGGACTGCCCAAATATATGTGGGGAGAGGCTTTGAATACGGCTTGCCATATTCTGAATAGAGTCCCTCCTAAACATAGAAAGGAAAGTCCGTTTGAACTTTGGAGAGGTCGACAGGCTAGCCTGAAACACTTAAAAGTGTGGGGGTGCCTTGCAAAGGTACTTGCACCCGCACACAAAAGGAAAAAGCTTGGACCTAAAACTGTTGATGCTATCTTTATAGGTTATTCTGAAACAAGCTATGCATTGAGATTTCTAATTATCAAATCTGAAATTTCTGGCATAGATGTGAACTCTATAGTTGAGTTACGTGATGCAACATTTTTTGAGGATGTGTTTCCTATGAAAGACGGACTTCCTAAAGAATCTAACCCAACCACTAATTCCATTCCTGCTCAAGTAGAGGAGCTGACAAATGTGGGGGTTGATTCTAGTGCAACTCATTCTGACGATGAGATTGAACCAAGAAGGAGCAAAAGGGCAAGGACCACCAAGGATTTTGGAAGTGATTTCATCACTTACAATGTCGAGGGTGATCCTCTAACCTTCAAAGCTGCTATGGCTACTTCTGATGCCAAGCAGTGGAAGGATACTGTTAAGAGTGAGATGGATTCTATTGTCTCTAATGGGACATGGGAATTGGTCGATCTCCCTCCTGGTTGTAGCACGATAGGATGTAAGTGGGTCTTCAAAAGGAAACTGAAACCGGATGGAACCATTGACAAGTTTAAGGCTAGGTTAGTGGCTAAGGGATTCAAGCAAATGGAGGGAATAGACTATTTCGATACCTATTCGCCAGTTGCTAGAATGACTACAATCCGAATGCTTATTGCATTGGCCTCTATATATGATCTTCCTATCCATCAGATGGATGTTAAGACCGCTTTCTTGCATGGCGATCTAGAGGAAGAAATCTATATGGATCAACCTGAAGGTTTTGAGGCCTCTGGCAATGAGAGAAAGGTTTGTAAACTTGTTAAGTCCTTGTATGGACTCAAACAAGCTCCTAAGCAGTGGCATGAGAAATTTGATAAAATTGTCTCATCGTTTGGTTTCATTACTAATGAGTTTGATAAGTGTGTTTATAGCAAAAGTATTGGTGATAGTAGTATTGTCTTATGTCTGTATGTCGATGATATCTTGTTGTTTGGAACAGATATGAGGATAATTAATACTACTAAGGAATTCTTGAAAAGTAAGTTTGAGATGAAGGATATGGGAGTAGCTAGTGTTATTCTTGGCCTTAAGTTGACTCGTTCAACTAGTGGCATAACCATATCGCAATATCATTATACTGAAAGTATAATTGAGAAATTTGGTTATAAGAATTGCAAAGTAGCTAAAACTCCATATGATCCTTCAGCTGCACTTACTAAGAATGAAAGTGGAGTACCGATGGCTCAGTTGAGATATTCTCAAATTATTGGAAGTTTGATGTATCTTTCCAATTGTACTAGACCGGATATATCCTACTCGGTTACTAGGTTGGCTAGATATACTCAATGTCCAAATAAAGCACATTGGGAAGCTCTTGATAGAGTTCTCAAGTACTTGAAGGGAACGATTTCCCTTGGGCTGCATTACGGTAGATACCCATTCTGTTCTTGAAGGATATAGTGATGCAGTTTGGATTGCCTTTAACTCAGGGAGTTATGGGCATGTACGGGGTATGTTTTCACCTTAGGCGGAGGCTGCGGTCGCACGGAGGTCGACCAAACAAACTCTGTTGTCTAGGTCTACATTTGAGGCCGAACTAGTTGCCCTTGACACTCTTTGGATTGGAAGTTGAATGGCTTCGAGGACTTATGTACGAGTTGCCCGTAGTCGATAAGCCCACGCTGTTATCTGCGTACATTGTGACAACACCGCCACAATTGAGAAAGCGAAAAGTGTCGACAATCTGTTGTAAAACCGGAGACACATCCAAATTAGATTAAAATCTATAAGGGATCTTGTGTCTCGGAAGGTGATAGTTGATTATGTTGGTACCAAGGATAACACGGTGATCCTTTAACCAAAGGGCTAGAATTTGCTCTAGTTCAAAAATCTAGGTTGGGGATGGGTCGAACCCCGTCTCGATTCATACGCGGTAGCAACCCAATCTACCTGAGTGGAGATCCCACAAAGGAGATTCAATGTGGTAATAACAAGCTGTGGGGTGAGTCGGAGCACCTAAAAGTTAGATTGACATGTTGCATGTCTGAGTCTATCCCCTGAATAGCCTAGAGGTGCTCGTGGCTGCTAATAAAGTAAAAGTTTGGAACTTTGAATGGGATCAAGTCTTTTAGACAAGATGTTAGCAGTACATCTTTTGAGATGCCCAGCTAAGTGAGTGTTGTTGTTGGCCGCAACTAGAGGAATTCGGGTTATTCCTTGAAAGCACTCATGATAGAGGATCGGGACGTATGGCTTATAAGCGTCAAGTGTTTGATAGAGGGCCTATCATAGCTTCTGTCGTGTATGTTACCAGCAAAGGCCTCTACATCCAAAGGCATTAGATTCAAGACACCCGTTCATCTGATCCTGTGGAGGTTTGCGTTGGATAACATAGGTAGTGGTTCAAGCCGGAAGGTACCATTATTGAAAGCATGGCAATGGACAATCTGTACACGTCATATTTCTATGAACTTGTGGGGGATTGTTGGATTTTTGATATATGTGGTATGGAAGTTCATAGATCCATGACCTTGGAGTGTCTTGGGCTTGAACTGATTTTTTGGCTAAGGGAAAAACAACGTCAAGACTGCGCAGGAGAGCGGCGCGCCAAAGCCGAGGCGGCCGCGCGGTCTCCGAACTTGACGGGAATCGCTTGTTGCTCGGGGCGGTCGCGGCTTGTTGACGAGGGTGGCCGCGCTAGTGACGGATTGGTGTTTTTCCTGGGCCGAATTAAAGCAGTTTTTAAGACTTTTTAAGGCTTAAAACCCTAGTTTACCATATGTTTAAATACTCCTCTTTCTCCAGCCGAGTTTTACATGATTTTAACAAGAGAAAATTCAATTCTCTAGTTTCTTTCATTGTTCAATTACTCCGGGTTCATTAGAGATTCGTTCGTGAGATTCAAGACGACTGAGATAGGACCGTCGATGATTACTTACCTGTGTGCTGATTTGTGGTACGTAATCCGTGATCATTTTATCCTCGGAGAAATTTGCCCGTACCTGAGTTGCACCAATTGGGGACAATATTTTCTCTTAGGACAGTCTTCCTAAGGCGACTCGATCAAATCACGATAAGTTTTCTAATCATTTGTTTACTTGTTTTTGTTGTGTTTTCCTGATCCTGTTTCCTTGCTGTTGGTTTTGCTATTGGCTTATATGTACGTTCTTGACTTGATCAATAAATCTCCTACTGTTGATTAAATTGTTTGTTTAATCTGTGATGCTATAAATTTATTTCCAACAGGTAACACTTCTAAATTGGCTCGTTAACAACTTAGATAACTAAATAACTTACTTAAGAATGTATCTCAATATCCTAATAAAGCCTGTGATTTCTCTAATTGGTTGGGGGGCCTTCTATAATTTGTGTATTCTCGTTGTTGTTGTTATGAACTTTTCATTTGGTTATCTCAATCAAATACCCGGCGTGAATTTTTGTTTGTGTATCACTAATGGTGGATGGATTATGGTGGAAAGCTTCGCACCACTGCGATCCTTTGTTGAATTTTGTTAGTTGGGTGATGACCATGGACATAATTTTTAGGGTGGCAGAGAGTGAGTCTCTTGGTTAGTATTGTGCGGTTTGTTGGGTTGTTGATTTGGGATACAAAAAGATTAAATTTGCGGTGTATTCAAAGATTGTTTTTAATGAAGCGCTTTCAGGCTCATATCGTTCTTTTGAGTTTGACATCCTTCTCAATGCATGCAATGATATGCTTAATGCAAATTATTATTTTTTAAAGCATTTAGTTCATTGAACTAAAATGATATGGTCGATTTTGTTTATAGGGATTTTGTTAACGAAAGCCACATCACTAGGGTTAAGCGTTGTCACATGTGGATTGTCAATTTCTAACTTTGTGTGGTTGCTAATAAAATTTTGTTGTTTGCACAAAAAAATAAAAATAAATAAAGACTTACTCCCTCCGACCCGTTTGATTGGGCAATTTTTATGTCTTGCACGGTAATTAATTAAAGTGATGTAGGAAAGAGAAAAAATGTATATTGAAATAAATGTTGTGAGTGAAAAGAGACGTAGGAAAGAGAAAGTGGAATAGAGAATAGTTAATGGATATTTATTGTGAGAGTATGACAAGTTGGTCCTACAAATAAAAAAGTAATAAAAAAAATTCTATTTTTAGGTTATGCCTTTTTAAATAAAATGCTCAAAAAAAGAAATTTGTGCTCTTCCATTTCAAACGGGACGGAGTTTGCCATAAGACGTACACTATCTACTACACCCGTACCACATCCTTATCCAACACTCTCCAAACTGTTGTGCCCCCCCATATCAAACGTGGCATTCTCCAATTCGGCCAACTCCAAGACTTAGACCAAAGTCCCATGTTCTAAACCTACTACGTTAGGTGTTATTCCTAACCGGATAAGCTTCATCATGTTAGCCTTTTAAATTTTCAATTTTCAATTTTCGTCAATATTGAAATAATCAACAATAATACTCCCTCCGTCCCAATAAATGCTTCACCCTTTTGTTTTGGTGAGCACGCAAATTATGAAAATGAGAGGGAAAAAAAATGTTGTGAGTGTAATTTAAAAATAGGAGAGAGAATTAGTGGAGAGAATAGTAAATTATAATAGTGTTGTGAGTATTAAAATAATGTAGGAGAGAGAATAAGTGGAGGAAATAGTAAAGATTTTTTTGTCAAAAAAGAAAAGGTGAAGCTTCTAACGGGATGTCCTTTTGGATAATTAGTGAAGCTTTTAGAGGGACGGAGGGAGTATGTAAACAATTAATATTTGAAAATTCGAAATTTCGCCGTTTTTCCCTTTCGGAGATGCGTTTCTGACTTCGTTTCAAATTCCACAGACGAGAAAACCCAACCGCTATAAATTCACAACCCTACACATCTCTCACTCTGTCCTTAATTTGAATTCAACAAATTGATACGGGAAATTATCAAATCTTATAAATAAATAAATAAATACCGTCTTGCTTTCTTTGATCAGATGAAAATGGTGGATTTGGATTGGAAGGCGAAAATGGTGTCTTCTGATATTCCAAACAAATCGCCCAGGCTTTCTAATAAGCTTTCCGTTTTGGTTCCGCCGCCGGTTCGGGTTGCTGAATTAACTCCGGCATCTGATTCAGATTGTTCGGGTTACGAGAATTACCTGAGGCTTTCTGAATTGAAGAAGCTTTGGAGCACCCAGGAGTTTCCGGGTTGGAGAAATGAGTCGGTTCTGAAACCGGCTATACAAGCTTTGGAGATCACGTTCCGGTTTGTTTCTATTGTGATGGGTGATCTGAGACCGTATGCTAACCGGAGGGAGTGGAGGCGGCGGCTGGAGTCGTTGACGAATAGTCAGATTGAGCTGATTGCTTTGTTGTGTGAAGACGATGAGGAAAATACGGAGACACGGGGGACTGCGCCGGTGATTGATTCGAGCGCCTCAGGCGGTGCGTTGGCTCGCGATGGGAGCTGTGTGTGGAAGCTTCCCGATGGAGATTCTGGTGCGACGGTGGTGAGCAAAATAAGCGAAACCAGCTTGTTGCCTCGACTCGCCACGTGGCAGAAGTCAGAGGAGGTTGCACAGAAGATTCTGTACTCAATCGAGTGCCAGATGCTGCGGTGTCCTTACACTCTCGGGCTAGGGGAGCCGAATCTTTCCGGCAAGCCGAGTCTGAACTACGATGCCGTTTGCAAACCGTCGGAGCTACACTCACTCAAAAAATCACCGTCCGATCAGATGAATCTGAATAATTACGAGAACAAAACGCTCTACACGTCACACCAGATCTTAGAATCATGGATCTACGTATCGCAACAACTTCTCATTCGAATCGTAGAGAGAATCCATTCCAGAAGCTTCGAATTCGCCGCCGGTGACTGCTGGTTGCTCGAGAAAATATGGAAATTATTAGCAGAAATTGAAGGCTTACACCTACTCATGGATCCGGATGATTTCCTTCGATTAAAAAACCAGCTCAACCTTAAAACATCGTCCGAATCAGGATCGGAATCGTTCTGTTTCCGATCTAGACAACTGATTGAAATCACGAAGCTCTCGAAGGATCTAAAGCACAAAGTGCCTTACATCTTGGGAGTCGAAGTGGATCCCATGGGAGGACCGATAATTCACGAGGCGGCGATGAAATTGTACCGGAAAAAAGAAGATTCCGATCGGATTCACTTGTTACAGGGATTACAGGCGGTTGAGTCGGCGGTGAAGAAGTTTTACTACTCTTACAAGCAGTTGCTGGTGATTGTGATGGGGAGTTTGGAGGCGAAGGGAAACAGAGCGTTTTTGAACGTTGATCCGAGCGATGCGTTGGCCCAGATATTTCTGGAGCCGACGTATTTTCCTAGTTTGGATGCTGCAAAAACGTTCTTGGGAGATTATTGGAGCCATGAAAGGAGAAACAAGTGAGAAATTGTGGCGGTAACTCGTTAATGCATGGGGAGTTGGGTGAAGAGGATGAAGGGAAGACACTGTTCAAGAAGGATATTAGGTTGACGTTGACTATAATTGGAAAAATAGAAAGTCAAATGCTAATTATTTTGTTGTATACAATAAATACATTATTCTTGTAATTGTATTTGTATTTGATCGTGATGTACGAACTTAAATACTCCCTCCGTCCCAATCTAAATGTTCAATTGACCAAAAATTAATAAGTTTGACTTAGACATAAATGCAAATTTAATCATTCTATTTAAAATTTAAAAATTATTATTGATAAATAATTAATTTATTTATCAATAACAATTTTTAAAATTTCAATAGGATGATTAGATTTGCATTTATGTTTAAGTCAAACTTATTAATTTTTGTTGACTTGAATATTTAAATTGGGACGGAGGTAGTATAATTCTTTTTTATAAGTCAATTGTTGATTTTTATCCGCACTCCATTTTTCCTTTCTTTCTTGAGAATTCTTGGAAGAGACTTGTACGAAACTTATTATTCATACCACAACATTATTGAATATCCTCGGGATACTATATCTACCTAAAAATTATAAGCTCAACACTACAAACACTATTACTATTTCTATTTTTCTCTTTTAAATCATTAATATTACCACCTAAATTAACAAAAATACACCCAGATCTCAAGCCATTTCAACAAAAGTAAAAATCAAGCCAAACAATTTTCTTGTACATTCGAATCACACAAGAAGTCTGCCCTGTTTGATAAACAGTAGGCGGGCATTTATGGGCCTGCAAGATAAAGGGTCGAGGAATTGATCACAATCAAGAGTTGTGCATTTGATTTGAGCCACGTTTTCTTCGAGCTTAACCTAGCTTAACCTGTATATATTCCCCATTAATTTTTCTTCGAAATCAAAATTGGGGATTTGGATAAATTATGGGTGAGGGTAGTAATAGTTGAAGGAGGATGTGTGTGAAGAGCTCTATTGCAACGACAATTTTTTTTTTTTGCTGCTTATGGATCGACTTGTAACTAAAGCACAAATGTGTTTGATTGGTTTTATTGAGTTTGAATTGGGATATAATAATGAATTGTTGGATTTGGAATGGATTTTAATGATGGGTTACAATTGTTTTAACACAAAATCTAGGGAGAAACGCGTTTCTCCATAAGTTATGGAGAAACGGGTCCCGACATGTCGCGCGACAATGAGCTAGATAGCCAGAAACCTATGAAAGTGATATCCAGAAACCTTCAAATGAATATCCAGAAACCTTCAAAATGTTTACGGATATACATTTGAAGGTTTGGGATATCGAAAACCTTCAATAGCAATTTCTGGATATGCCCTAACACATTTCGGATATGCACCTAACAGCTTTTCTGGATATGCATCTAACAGTTTACGGATATACATTTCACATCCTTACGGCTATCAAATACAAAGCTTCGAATATCAATTGCAAAGCCTTACATTTTATCAAATGCGAAAACTTACGGATATCCGAAGCTTTTGGTCTTGGCCTTGGGTTTTTTTACGGATATACATTTCACATCCTTGGGCTATCAAATACAAAGCTTACGGATATCAACCGCAAAGCTTCGGCTATCAAATGCAAAGCTTGGATATCCGAAGCTTTTGGTCTTGGCCTTGGGTTTTTTTTTTCTGGTTATCAAATGTAAAGCTTCTGGCTATGAAAAACACGTTTCTCCATAGTTATGGAGAAACGCGTTTCTCAGCAGACGCACTCTTGTTTTAAATATGTTTGATGTGAAATGGATTTTTAATCTAGAGGTTGAAGATGATAGTATATTGGTCATTTCAATTAAAGTTATTTTTGTAATAATTCATACTGCGAGGAGAATTTAGTAATGTTGCGGGGGCGAATAACAATTCTCTTCTCGAAACAACTCAATAACTCATGCTTGATATTGCTTAGTAGGTTCATGTAAGCAGGGCAAGGGCAAGGGCAAGGGCAAGGGCAAATTGGTGTCAACACATTTTCACATTTTATGTTGGAACAGAGTATATGTATAATATAGAAAACAAGCAACAATCACACAACACAAGAATATACATGATTCACCAACTTGGTTACATTCATGGGCAGAGGGAGAGAATATTATTATATTCTGTAAATCAAACGATTACAATCTCTAATCTAATACACAAATTCTTGGCAAAGAATTACTGTATGTACAAACCCTAGATCTAGAGAAACAGATAAGCAAAATGAACTAACTACATTATTGTTGGAGGTAGGCTTATTTATATGCCCTACTTCTAACCCTGCGTGGTTTTCAGCCTTAAACCAATTTCTACCGCTAATGGGCCTGATCCGGACTATGCGCGCGATCGCCCCGTCTCCAATTTGGCACCCGCGCAATCGCTCCCCTCCTGGGCGTGATTGCCCTCTTTCGGCAAAAATTTGGCGCGGTCGCGTGCCTTGTGCCGCGCGATCGCTCCCTCTAGCCGTATTAGGAATTCTAAATTTTGTTTGTTTAATCCCCTAATTTTGGCGTCCCCAATTTAGATGGCACCAAACCCAACAAATCTTCACCTTGACATCTAACCTCCAAATCATAAACATATCTCCCCCTCTGCCTCAGATGCTATCTAATAGCTGCGAACATTCAGTAAGTCCAAATAATGTTGGAACTTGCTAGTCGGAACGGACTTCGTGAACATGTCCGCAGGATTGTCCGCATTACCCACTTTCTTCACCTTAATCCGCTTCTCACTTCTCAGAAAATGATACCTCACATCTATGTGCTTAGTCCTCTTGTGATGAAATTGATCCTTGGCCAAACAAATTGCACTCAAACTGTCACAAAATATTGTAGCCTGATCTTGATATAATCCAAGGTCGTTGATCAAACCCTTTAGCCTTATCCCCTTTTTAGTAGATTCTGTTAATGCCATGTACTCCGCCTCTGTAGTATACAATGTCACCGTATATTGTAGAGTAGCCTTTCAACTGACAACTGACCCACCAATAGTGAACACATAACCGGTCATAGATCTTCTCGTGTCAACATCCCCAGAGTAGTCTGAATCACAATAACCCTCAACTACACATTTTGTACCACCTCCATAAATGAGACCAACATCTGATGTACCCGTAAGGTACCTGAAAATCCTCTTCACTGCTTGCCAATGTTCCTTAACAGGATCCCACATGAACCTACTAACAACACTAACAACATAAGCAAGATCTGGTATAGTGTAAACCATAGCATACATCAAACTACCAACTGCACTAGCATAGGGTACTCGAGCCATGTACTCTTTCTCCTCATCTGACTTGGGTGGAAAGGTAACCGACAGACCTGCATTCGTTGCACTCGGAGAATCTAACGGCTTTGTTGTAGACATGACAAACCTCCTTAAAACTTTCTTGATGTAACCATTATGGGATAACAACAGTTTCCGTTGGCTTCTGTCCTTGTAAATCTACATACCCAGAATTTTTTTGCCGCACCCAAATCCTTCATCTCGAACTCTACATACAGTAGACCCTTCAACTTCTGAATATTTGTCTTTTTGACAACCGCTATCAACATATCGTCAAATTAAAGAACCAGATAGATGATCGAACCATCCTAACTTATTGTGATACACACAACAGTCATGCGCGCTCCTTGTGTAGCCAATCTCTGCCATATAGCTGTCAAACCGCTTGTACCACTGCCTACGCGATTTCTTAAGTCCATACAATGACTTCTTCAACCTGCACACATAGTATTCTTTTCCCGGAACTTGAAACCCATCTAGTTGTGTCATATGAATCTCCTCTTCCAACTCTCCATGTAAAAAAGTTGTTTTCACATCTAGCTGCTCGAGCTTCAAATCCTGATGTGCAACCATTGCTAATAGTACTCTGATAGAAGTGTGTCTAACCACTGGTGAGAAAATCTTATCGTAGTCTACGCCCTCCCGCTGTGTGAAACCCCTTCCAAATACACGAGTTTTATACTTAACCCCCTCTGATGGTGACATACCATCCTTCTTCTTGAAAACCCACTTGTAAGTTACAATCTTTCTGCCCTCTGGCCTTTTGGTTAGCTCCCATGTCGAATTCTTGTGAAGTGACTCAATCTCGTCCCCCATAGCTGCATGCCACTGAGCGGACCCTGAACATGTAACTGCTTCCTTAAAAGTAGTTGGCTACGAAGCATCGAGCTATACTTCCTCGGCAACCTGAATTGAATAAGACACCATGTCTTCAAAACCATACCTCAATGGAGGCTTCCCGAAATTAGCCCGTCTAGATCTTTCTTGAGCTAACCCACGTTACTCGGAAACTGGTGATGAACTTTCTGGTGCTTCTGTTTCTGTCGGTAGATTCTGATGAACATCTAAATGTAAACTGCTCAACTCTTGAGTATCTTGTAGCTTCAGCTGTTTATCAATACTACCAATACCTGATACAACCACAGATCTCACAATAGGATTAAGCATAGAGTTTTCATCAAAAACAACATTCCTGCTTATTATTACCCTACCCTCTGATGGAGACCAAATTCGGTATCCCTTTACACTATCTCCATAACCCATGAATACCCCTTTACTAGCTCTCGGCTCCAACTTTCCATCATCCACATGATAATAAGTATTACAACCAAATGCCCTTAAATTAGAGTAATCAACAGGTTTACCTGACCATACCTCATTGGGAACTTTGAGACTGATGCCTGTATGTGGTTCGCAATTTATCAAGTAACATGTTGTACTAATCGCTTCTGCCCAGAACCGCTTAGACAGCCTTGCATTGGAGAGCATGCACCTTGCACTAGCAAACAATGTCTGATTCATGCACTCTGCTACACCATTTTGATGTGGTGTACCCCTAATAGTGAGATGTATAGAAATCTCACTTGCTTACAAAACTCATCGAACTCAGCACTACAGAACTCCAAACCATTATCTGTCAGGAGTCACTTGATCTTCTTCCCTGTCTGATTCTCTACTAATGTCTTCCACTGTCTGAATTTGGTGAGAGCCTCACTTTTATGCTTCATAATAATTACACAAGTCTTCCTCGAGTAGTCATCAATCATGGATAAGAAATACATGTGACCCCTCAATGATTCCTGACGTGAAGGTCCCCAACAATCCGAGTGAATGTAATCCAGACTACCATTCGTTCTGTGAATCCCCTTAGAAAACTTGCTTCGCTGCATCTTCCTAAGTACACAATGTTCGCAGAACTTCAGATCCTTAATCTTATGGCCACACAGAATACCATGATAAGCCAATATCTACATCCCTTTAATTCTCATGTGCCCAAGCCTAATATGCCACAACTTTGTCATATCCTTTTTTACCACTTCAGATGATGCAATCAATACTGACCCAGAAAGCGTCCTCACTTGTAGGAAATACAAGAAGCCCCACTTAAGGCCTCTCAGAATCACTTCAAAACCTTTGCAGAAATAAACTGCTCCACATTTACCTTTGAAACTTTACCCTTTGCTTTCGAGATGACTAAAAGATATCAGGTTCTTCGTTATCTGTGGAATATGCCTCAAATCGTTCAAAGTGTAGAACTTACCATCATGAGTCCGTATCTTGATCAAGCCAGTACCAACCACCATGCAAGTAATATTGTTGTCCATATGAATATTACCACCATCTACCTGCTCATAAGTTGTAAACCACTCTCTTATCGGACTAATATGATAAGAAGCCCCAGAATCAAGAATCCACGCATCCGACTGTTTTGCAGATTCTTCTATTACTAGAGCATAATTCCCATCATAGCTTCTCGTATCAACTGCAGCAACATTAGCTTCATTGCGATTTGGAGGCTCGCCTCACTTATTTTTATGACAATCTGTCTTCCAATGTCCCTTCCCCTTACAGTAATTACAAACATCATCAGGTTTCGGGCCCCTATTGCCAGAAGATTTCTTCTTCTTCTTCTGTTTACTGCTAGAACCCCTGTTGCTTTTCGCAACCAAACCTGCCATCTGATTATCTGTACCACTATTACCGCTTGCCTTACAACGTAAATCTCTAGTATTGAGCGAGGATTTCACCTCCTCTAGAGTCACCGTCTACTTACCATTAATACTAGAGTCAACGTAGTGCTTATATGATAAAGGCAAAGAAACAATAAGCATTAATGCAGCATTTACGCAGTTCAAGTAATAAAGATGTAAATCTATCTAGGTGATCCCTAATGGGCGTACCTTCCTGCATTCGGAGAGAATATAGCCTCTATTTCAGATATAGCTTGTTGGTCAATGATTGTGTCAAATACATGTCTTCCAACGCAAGCCACAAAACACCTCCGAAATCGGTATCTGAAATATTCGCTAGAACATCATCATCTAGACACTTGATGATCTTAGAGTGTGCCCTCTCATCTAGCGCGATCAAATTTGCCTCTTCCTTCTCTGTTATCTTCTTCGCTTTCTCCGAACCTTCTGTTGTTGCAGCCGCGACAGTATCGGTGGGAACGGCTTCTGCTTTGCCATTTGGATCCTGACGATCACTGATTGCAGCAGCCACTAGAGCCCACAAACTCTTGTCTCTCAACAATGCTTTCATCTTGATTTGCCGAAGAGAAAAACTATTCCTACCATTAAACTTGTCGACCGGTGATTCAATTCCTGATTGCACCTTCTTTTGCAGCGGAACAACCCTATAGATTTCTCAACCTGACCGGCTCTGATACCAGTTTGTTGGAACAAAGTATATGTAGAAGATTGAAAACAAGCAACAATCGCACAACACAAGAATATACGTTCACCAACTTGGTTACGTCCACGAGCATAGTGAGAGAATATTATTTTCTTCTGGAAATCAACCGATTACAATCTATAATCTAATGCACGAATCCTTGGCAAATAATTCATATATGTGCAAACCCTATATCTAGAGAAACAGATGAGCAAAATGAACTAACTCCAATATGGTTGGGGTTAAGATTATTTAAATGCCCTACTTCTAACCCTGCAACGTTTTTAACTCTAAACCAATTTCTACCGTTGATGGGTCTGATCCGGACTATGGGCGCGATCGCCCCATGATAGGGCGCGATCGCCCCGTCTCCAATTTGTTATACACGCGATCGCTCCCCTCTTGGGCGCTATCGCCCCCTTTCGACAGAAACTTGGCGCGATTGCGCAACTTGTGTCGCGGGTCGCTCCCTCTTGTTGTGCCAGAAATTCTGAATTTTGCTTGTATAATCCCCTAATTTAGAAATACTCAAATTAGATAACACCAAACTCAACTTTTTAAATTAATGATTAATATTAATTTGACAAAAATAATCTACATACCGAGTAATTCGTAGCTGCCCACCAATCAACGGAAGGATGTGGGTAATTAAGGTAAATCCAAATTCCTTTGTTACTCCCTCCGCTACAAAATGTCATGTCATGTCATATATTATGGTCTCGTGTAACTACCTCTATATCATCAATATTCATACTATATATGAACCGGTATTTAAAAATATTTTTGACATTTGCATTTTTACCATTATTTAAAAAATATTTTAAATATACTAAAATCACAAAATTCTCATAAAGTTTTGATCATAAATATTGCTAACAACAGTTAATTGGTGAGATTTTCTTGTGCACCCAATGTTAAATACTCCCTCCGTCCATTTAGTAGGTTCACGGTTACTGTTTACACGTTTATTAAGGAGGGAGTATTATATTGAAAGTGTTGTGAGTATGAAAGTAAAATAGGAGAGAGAATGAGTGGAGAGAATAGTAAATTATAATGGTGTTGTGAGTATTAAAATAATGTAGGAGAGAGAATGAGTGAAGAGAATAGTAAATTATAGTGGGGTAGGGTTAATATTTTAATAATATAAAATTTTCATTTTAGGAAAGAAACAAAGTGTGAACCATGTAAATGGACGCCCAAAATAGAAAGTGTGAACCATGTAAATGGACGGAGGGAGTATACTAAAACCACTCATTAACTAAAAAAACAATTAATCTTTGCCAACAGTGTGCACCCGTTATTTTGTGAGATTTTTTTGTGCCATATTTTATTTTTATTTTTTTTTGAAAGATTTGGAAATGATTAACGAAGTAATCTGTATATTAAGGTCTGTGAGACTGTGATTTCCAACTGAGTTGGAGAGTAACATACTAAAATGGCTGAGATTCAGCCTAATTATACAACAAGGTATGTGATAGTAAAATAAAGATACAACAAATAACCTACAGAAATATGCTAACAAAGCTTCTCTTCCTGAATACCTAAGTAACTTCATTTTACAAAAAACTTAGGAGCTGATAAAAATAGAAACCAATACTAACCAAACAATACCAGCTGTAGATCAGCACGAGAACGTGTAATTTAAAGACAAGTTCCGATGAATTCACCAAAACCATGAACCACGACTATCGACGGCCTTCACAGTTGTTGATACCAGAGGCATTCCGCCAAACTCAGATACAAATCTATTAACACATTCCGTTCTTTTTTCAGTATGCCCTCCTAAACTGCTGATCCCGGTTGAACCAATCTCAAATATCTTCCCTGCATTTGCACACCAATTACAATTATCAGTAGTTAATTCAATTTCAAAATCTTACTCCCTCCGTCCTAAAATGAATGTTCAAAAAGTTTTCAAATTTGCCTTTATCAAGAGCCAATTTGATTTTATTTTTTTGGACATTCAAGTAAACAAAAGATTTCAACATTTGTATGTTTTTGTGTTAGTTTTTCTATTCTATGAGTATTCTTTTCCCATTTTTTAAGTACTTCTATACTAATTCATGCATGCTCAAGTAACAGTGGGCTTCGATGAAAAGAGGAGATTGTTGGGGACATGTAATCAATCCCACTCTAAAATGGAAGGGACAAACACATGTCAAACCAAATCCCATTAGTTTAAGCTTCTGTCAAGTGAATAATTACCAGACCTACCCCTTTGGTATGAAAGCACAATAAAGTTTATGCCTTGGTAAACACTACAAAGGAGATGCTTACTACTCCCCTCCATCTCATAATAAATGCCGCAGATGACCAGTCAAACTTTTTAAGGAATGCTTTACTTGTTTTTACATTGCATGTACGATTGTTCAATATCAAGCATCACACTTTCCATTTCACGCGCACAAAGACAAAGAGGTAATATTGAACTTATAATTTTTTGAACTGTAAGAAAGGACCCCAGTAATATCTTCTCAAGTGAAATTTCCAACTGAGTTTCGGCACAGCAGTGGATATACAAACTACAAAGTGACTTTAAGATCTCGGATGTAAAACAAAAGTAATTACTCCCTCCGTCCCAAAATGAATGTCCACAAAATTTTCAAATTTGCTCTTGATCAAATTTGAATCTTCTTTTTTGGACATTCATTTTTGGACGGTGGGAGTATATCAATTAAATTTCACTATCATGTACCTTTTGCCCATATAGGGGGAGCGTCTGTTGCATTGGCAATAAGGAAAGACATTGCGATATCTTCACAATTCCTGGTGGATTCAATCAAAGTTAGTGAAAGTTCCAGTGTAAAAACCATACTGACATGATATGCAGACCAAAGATAATAAAAAGTAAATGATAAAAGGAGATAAACAGGTTGGGGGTAAGTACCTGCTCTTGGCTACATATTCTCTAATGGATGCAGGCATCTCATTAGTGTACAAACTCAAATACTTCTTATGGAAAAATGCTGCCTTCGAGAGTACCATACTGTATGTGCCCATCCACCAAACGGACCACCACCCTCCATAAACATAGTTATCGGCATTGCCTTTCTGCATACAAGTTACTTTGTTAAAACAAGAAGCTGGCAAATCACTTGGTTCTAGATAAAAAGTGAATATAGATAAGATGCAAAATACTGAAAAATATACTAGCAAAAGTTCTTTTTCTTTCCTTTCTGAATTAGTGAAATCCCCTTCCAAACAACAGTTTCATCCTCACTAAATTCATAACTCTCATGCAACCAACAGAAGATCAAAACGTCAGAAGGGAAGACTATAACCAATTCTTGATATATGTACATGGACCAAATACTTGCTAAAAGGCAGAGGGATTAGTAGCCTAGGTATATGCTAAAATGTAAGGCTTTTATTCACCGTAGAGGATTTTATAGTACTAATAGGTCCCTTAATTTTTCAGCCCAATTTGAGGCACGCACTAGGACAAACTAAATTAGGTAACATGGAGGACCTCAGCGAAATTACATGCTCTAATACCATGATCATGTTAAGTACATGTATAAAAAGGGCAGCCCGGTGCACAAGCATCCCCGCGCAGGAAAGGTCCGGAGAAGGGTCTCATATCAATATCCTCATAATATGCTTTAGGGATAGCGAGCAAACTTTGGCACAATTGTGACTGTGCAGGTTCTTCTACTTTAAAGTTATTTAGTTA
Source organism: Adenophora triphylla var. japonica (assembly GCA_022495995.1). Lineage (NCBI taxonomy): Eukaryota > Viridiplantae > Streptophyta > Magnoliopsida > Asterales > Campanulaceae > Adenophora > Adenophora triphylla. The sequence goes on along the minus strand of JAFEMH010002520.1, from coordinate 72,254 downwards.
TCATTCCCTAATGACTCTATGTTGGACTGTAAATTAAAAGTTTCAGGAGTTTCAGGCACAAATAGAATTGAATAACTATTCTTGAGTAAGTGGGGAGAAACTGGGTTGGCTAGAGAGGAAAACCAGATAAAATTGAGTAACTATTCTTGAGTAAGTGGGAGAAACTGGGGTGGCTAGTGAGGAAAAGGGTAAGATCGTATCATTATTTGATAGTTTTATTGATGGTTTTGGTGAGAAAATACAGAGCAGGGACTAGAAAGACGAAAATACATAGTAGAGACTAGAAAGACCAGATAGAATTAGTCTATGATAGACAAACTTCCCCTCCCCTTAAGACACGCACACAAAAAATAAAAAATAAAAAAAATACAGTCAAACCCTGACAAACTGTTTAGTGATATACTCAGTCATAATACTTGCAGATAAAGATGTCTTCTCTCTAACTCACACAATCCAAATGAATTTGCATAAACATAAATTGAAAACCAAGTAAAAGATTTGGCATAAACAAACAATAGAATTTGATGACGCCACAGCTTTTCGGGGTCAGGAGCGGTTCAAGGATATCTGGCTAGGATATATTTGGTGGATTTGTGTACCTAGATCACAACACAAACAAGCACCGTTAAGGTCAAAGTTGGATGTTACTCCAACTCAGGCCCTCGGGTGTGAGAGTAAGAATACTGAGTAATAAGGCTTTGAATACCTTTGGAGTGTGTGTGTGTTTAGGTTAAGAGAGTAAAAGAGCTTACTCAATTGTATATGGAACTTACCTTGCCCAAGGGGGTAAAGGCCTTCTATTTATAGGCAATGCCATGGTGCTTGTTGAGGTAAGCACGAGATCACCTCAGGGGGCACTTTGGTATTTGACCGCCTACACGTGTCCGCAGCCTAATTGGCCCCGTCGTGAGGGAACATTGACCGTCTGTGGGACATGGCCGAAAGGGACATGAGCCGTGTAGCCGGCTTAGCATTAAATGGAATAGTAGGCGCGCGGACCGAGCCGCATTGAATGCGTGATGGGGAGCCTGGCAAGTGGCCCGTCGTGAGCGCAAGCTAACTTGCTCGCAAGGCTTCGACATCAACCGGGAAGAAGATGTGCCCGCGGCCAACGCTGCGCCCGCAGCCAAAGATATATGACGCGAGCACGGCTTGATGCGGCATGACTCATGCGGCACGTATACGCGAGTGTGGTTCCAAGGGTCCTCGACGGGACGAACCGAGGAGGGACACGGTCTTGACCACAAGGGCCTATTTGTCCGCGGTCTTCCCTCCGCGGTCTAGAACCGCTACGTCACCGGTTCCTTGGGCTAGGACCGAGCGCGGCCCGGTCCAAGAGATCCGGGCTCATCAATGGCCCCTAGCTCCAAGTGTGATTATTTATGGTCTCGAGTGAGGAGCTACTAGAAGCTCGGTCACGCCTCACTGCTCCTCGCGCGAGCACCAGCCAATGTAGCGTTTCCTTGCTTGTTGCTTGGCCCCACGGATCAAAGTGGAACGTTCGGGAGGCACCAAATGAGTGACACGTAGTCCTCGTACGGCGTGCCTCCCTAAGCTAATGTGGGCCCTCGCGTATGAAAAGACGGGTTAGTGGGTACGTCGTGGTACGTGTCGCTCACCCAAGGGGGGTAATAAATGCAAAAGGCATTTAATTTTTGAATTTTCAAACGTTTGGGAAACGGTTCAGTGGTCCGAGGTAGGATTTGTGGGCTAATTAATACGGGTTAACGGGTTAACCCGCATAGGTAGGCCTTATAAATACCAAACCCTTAAACCTCAAACCCTTTTTACCGTTTCCAAACCTTCGTAGAGCTTTTGAGAGAGAAATCTTCTTTGCGAAATCCAAGCTAGTGCTTTCCGAATCCCTTTCTCAATCCTTCTCTCGTAAGTATTGGGTGCTTTTCTTCTTCATCTCCTTCTATTTTTCTTTTCTCGAGTTTTGAACGAGATGACCACTCGTGAATTGGGACCCCGCCGTCCCATAGAATTAGGAGACGGGAGCACTCCAGACCGTTTGTCATTTGTAAACGGACAGGGGGATATTTAGGAAGGTAGCATGGGCGGCTTAGATTATCCTCGAGTGCTTCCAAGATTTCGCGAAAATCCCAATGGGGCCTTTTGTCCCACCCCTGGCCAAGGGGAGGCCAAGGATGGAGGATAAAAAGGAACGGTGATGTTTTGGTGTTGGGGAATACCAAGAGGGCCGAGAAATTTTGTGGATGGGGGTTTTATGCAGTTTCCCCGCGAGAGAGGCTCGGCTCGAACGCCATCGAACTAGCGAGGAGAGCGATTCGCGTCCCCGAAGTAGCTCAGGATCGGGAAAAGTGCGAACCGACGGATCCCGAACAAACCAATGCTGCGCGGCACCGGCATGACTTGAATGACCCTTTAGATGTTCCGCCCATAAGGACCATCTTTCCCCGTCGTGCCCGCGCCCTGTGGCGAGGACACCGAAATGAGCAAACAGCGAGGAACTCGAGCCTCGAACTTTGAGACTACCGAATCCGGCGAGGTTGAATCCTGAGATGGCCCCCGCCCGGGTGACCCCACCGTCTCTTTGGCTCCTCGAGCTCTGAGACCGAAGAAGATGACTCAAGGAGAGGGGGATAGTGAGGGTAGCGGGGACCTCCAAGAAGGCCGCCGAGACCACTAATATAGTGGATGCCTTCGAGAGCTCGACTCCGAGGAGGAGGAGGGAAGTGATTGTGGCCCCCGCCCGAAACAAAGGCAAGAGGCCGCTAGGGAGGCGAATCCCGGCCGCGGCCGTAAGAAGGCCAAGGAGGCGGCCACCATTGATTGGGAGGAGGACATATACGAAGTGTATAATGTGGACCGCAACGCCTACCGTGTCCGCACCTTAGACATGTTCATCTCAAGGATAAGGACAAACCGCGGCCGAGACATACGATGTCCGCGAGGACAATAAGGCCTGCATTTTTTATGGAGCCTGGGCCAGAACGGATCGAGGCCGCCCTCGGACCCCTTCTTCTATTTCTTTCTCGGAGTTCAACTCCCGCCCGCCTACGCACTCCGACTCCCAATGCCATCCGGCTATTGTCTCCTTTATCGCTGGTCCTGCAGATTCCAAGGCTATGAACCTACCCCCGGCCGGGCTTTATGCTTACTACCGTAACCGCATCGCCCGCAATATTTTGAGCTCAAGGCTAGGAATTATTCTACCCGAACCTTCTCTCCTCCCTCAAATAAATTTGACCAACGGAACCAAAGGGACATCTCGTCATCGAGTCCAGTTTCGATGGCCCTTCTCAAAACCCTCAAATCCGGCCCGATGAAGGTGGCCGCGAGTAGCTATCCGCACCCTTCCTCTCGCGATACTCTGCGCCGCGCCCCTGTAGAAATACCCGGCCCAAGATTTGGAGAGCGGGATGAGCCCGTATATGACGTGGGCGCCATAGTGGAGGATGAGCTCTCTACCGATCTACTCTGGGGTGGCTCCTCGCAGGGAGTGGCGCCACATGCCCCTGCAGTAGTAATAGAGCCTCCGCCCGCGACCACGATTGGCGGGTGCACGAACATTACCCGCCCGAGGCGCACCGTCAGACCCGTATGCCGGGCGCCGAGCGCGATCCCCGAAATAATTGGTCTCGATTCCACTATGAAACCTGCTTTTTGCCAATTTACTTTGCTTTTGATTTTTTGAACCGCTTTGCTAACCATCTTTCTTTCCCTCCAGTAGATCCTGGACTGCGTACAATTTCGATGGCTCCTCCACTAAGCGCCGCCCAACCGAAGGCCAAGAACATGAAGGCTAACAAAGAAGCCGCCACGAAGAGGCAGTAATGAGATGGGAGGGTTCCCACGAAAGGACAAGACCGTGCCTGTTGCGAGCAGAAAACCGGGGATACTCGCCGCTCCCAGATCATTCTCAAAACCGGGAACCCGCCTCCACCTCCCCGGGGTCCTCCACCACCCACCGCCGTCCGGCGTCGTCTCCTGGCCGCACTATTGCCTCCGGCATAATCGGGAGCAATCCAAGAAGAGACCCGAGAGATGCGGATCGGCGCACGTGGAGAGGTCTTCCAAGACCCAGAAAGTGGCGGATACCTCTGTTCGCAGCCCGCCGTCGACACCGCTTCTACCACTGTCGCTCCCACCGGGGGGACAATTTGCTCATAGCCTACCCGATCTCCCTCACCGGCCACCCGCGAGGAGGCAATGGGAGAAAAGGAAGCAGTGGGGACGCGCCCGCCATTACTCGGGGTGGACTCAGATGCCCTGGGCTCGCCCAAAATTCCCGTGGGCATTGGCCGATCAACCGGCTCTTCGCCTCGACTTCTACCACCAAAGCGGCCGAGAAGGAGAACGTGACGCCGATGGGGACATTGGGCCGCCACTTACCGAGGTAGGGACCTTTCTTCCGCTCCCTCACTTAGCCTTCGAATTTCCACCTATCTCGACCTTCTTCCTCGCAGTGGGCAACAAGGCCACGAGGCTCAGGGAGACTCATGGCACCTCGTCCGCCGAGCTGGCCAAGAACACCAAGGACCTCGGCGGCAAACTCCGCGAACCGGAGCAGCCCGTGAGAAGGTGGGCACTTCCGAGCTCCCTCCCGGATGCCAAGGAAAAGGAGCTCACCACCAAGGAGTCCGATCTCGGCGGCTTCCAGGAGAGGGCGACTGAGCCGGAGCAGAGCCTAGAAAAGGCCAAGGGTCGGGCGAATGAGCTCCGCGGCACAAGACCAAGCCGGAGCAAAGGAATGAAGAGCTCGCAACCAAACCGGGAGCCGCGGAGGAGTCGGTAAAACTCCCGGGAGGCTAAGGCCGATGAGCTCTCCGAGAAACTCGCTACCCCTTACGCAGTTTGAGCCGGGAGAGGGAGAGGATGCCGGCCGAGGCTCGCGAGCAAGCCGTAGAGGAGTATAAAAACTCGACTCGTTCACCGCGGAGTGCTTGGCCCAAGACGAGAGAGTGTCCGGACACAAATCCGGAACTTCGCGGCCACGGCATGTTCTCCGGTGCAGGTTGGCCGTAATTGGCTCACTGGTTGCATCGATACGGAGTGTGCCGGGCACGCGCTAGTTCCCTTTTCCGAGGAAGAGGTCAAGGGTTGGATCTCTCCGCAGCGGCCTCTCTCGCCCGGCGGGCCGAAAGTGACGCCTGATCGATCTCCGAACTGGATGCTCTGCGCCGGGGACAACCCTTTATCCATGGGGATGCCACGGCTCGTATTCTTCCAGGGGACCACTGAGATCTATTCCCCTGGCGGCAGCCTCCCGCACCAGCCTCCGCCGAGCAACAAGCCGCTCCTCATACCGAGGTGACCCCGAGACTGGGGCCGCTTCTCCCTAACTCCAGGACTCGGAGCGGCACAGGGGTGCGGCCACCGAGGAGCCGTGAGTGGGCACCGATGGAGCGGCTGCCGAGGAGCCCAAGGAGAAAGCTCCTCGGTATAGGATTTTTGTTTTTTCTTGTTGTAATAGATTAGGACCTTTTTGTAATAGTGTAGGAACCTTGTAAATATTTCCTCAACATGAATAGAAGAATTTTTTTCACTTGGCTCCTTTATTATTTATCTTAATTGCTTGTCTCGTAGGCTATTTTGAGTAGTTTGGCAATTTTCGAGCACCTCAAGACTTGCATTCTTGCCTATTACTTTTCCAGCGTTTTTGACTTGCAATTAACTTTATACTCTCCTTACGCGGGCGCAGCACTTAGTAGGCCCTCTCGCCCGCATTTTTGAGTTTTCCTAACTCTTTATTCAAAACCCCAGGCTTTTCGTGAGAGTCGCCTTATTCTTCTATGATCGCGTTTGTTTAGCCTTGTGGCAAAGTTAGGGGTCTTGACCCACTTTGTCTATTTGGCTTTGTTAAACTAGTTTGATCACTCTCATCCATTTACACTTATTCCCGCCTCATGAAATGGTGTAAGTCAAAAGTAGCCAAGGCAAGCATACTTTCATGTGGCATGCGTAAGGTGGCCGTGAGGCTATTGTCCGCGCAATGTAAAGGTAGGAGCATATTTTAGCATAGAGGCCCTTTAACCCCCTGGCATCCGTATCCCCTTATCGAGGTTCTCACTTATTTGACCCTTTATTCAAAACTCCCTAAGGTTTTTCGTGAGGGTCTCGTGGCGATCCGGTGAACGGGCTTATATGTAGGCCTTTGTCACATACAGTACGCGAGTAACGGCCCTAACGAGGTCCTTCGCGCAATTAGTGGGTCCTGACTTCGTGTCATTGTCCCCACTAGAGTCCGTAGGCACAGGCATCACGGCCTTGCACCTACGTTCATCTATATCCACTTATTCTTGGTGGTGTCACGCGAGCAGGAGGGAGTCCTCCCCGCGATCACAATACGGATCGTAATGGATCTTTGTACATATATAGGCATGCGGATCCTTAGATCTTTGCGCATCAGTAAGTAGGAGCTCATATGTTGGCTCTTGAACTCACTGGCATCCGCGCGCGGGCATCCACCTTAGCTTTTTGAGGTTTGGTGGGAATTGGATTTTTGCATCAAAATATGATGATAACTTCTCCCTTATATATATATAGTCTATACTCCTTCCAAAAATTACAAAGACTTCAAAAGAAGTATCTCTTAAGGTGGTCGCTATTCCAGGAGTGCTTAAGCTCTTCTCCCTCTTTCGTCGCAACATTATAGGTGCCCTCTTCGACTATCTTTGTAACCTCATATGGACCTTCCCATTTCTGGGACGGCTTGTTGAAACTGTGTTGGGTCCCTTGGACCTCTACGCTTCGAGTACCCGGTCTCCAACTCGAAAAACTCCTTTTATTTACTCTTTTATCACGGTGCTTCTTCGCTTCTCGTTTGTAGTTCACCATTTTTTCATGTGCCCGCATTCTCTTTCCTTCGAGATCGTCAGTGTCACACCTTCGTTTGCCTCGTTTGAGACTCGTCGAAGTATGTGACTCGCATGCGAGGTAGGGCTACCTCACCTGGAGCCGTTGCCTCGACTCCATACGTGAGCGAGAAGGGAGTTTCTCTGTTGAATTTCTTATCGTGGTGCGACTGACCCCATGCGATCCGGAGCTCGTCCAACCAACGTCCTCCTCGTCCTTCCAAATTTTTCTTTAAGGCGGTTAGGACTAGCTTGTTCGCGGCCTCGGCTTGACCATTTCCACGAGGATAGGCAGCTGCGGACTTACGGTGTTGCACCTTCATTCTCACACATTCGGCGGTGAATTTTGCGGAGAATTGGGTGCCATTATACGAAATTATTGCTTCGGGGAACCCCAAATCGACAATAGATGTGGTCGTGGACAAAGCGATAGTGTTATCCTCGGAAATAGTGGCGAAGCCCTTTGCTTCCGTCCACTGGGTGAAATAATCCACGGCCGCCACGGCATACTTGATGCTTCCTCTAGCGAGTTGGAAATGGTCGATAAGATCTATCCCCAGCGTATCAAACGGCCACGATGGTACTACCAAAGTCTGCTCTGTTGATGGTAGTCTAGTGGATATCCGCAAATCTACGGCACTTATCACATTTTCTAACATACTCCTGCGCATCCCTTCTCATTGTGGGCCAAAAGAATCCTTGGAATTTGATCTTGTGCGAGAGGGTGCGAGCACTGGATGTCCGCCACAAACTCCTTCATGAACCTCATAGAGTAAGTTGGTGACCATGTGAGTCTTAACACATCTTAGTAAAGGCTTGGTGAATGATCGCCGAAAAAGCACCCCATCGAGGACGAGGTATTTCGCGGACACCGTTACGATGGCTCTAGCCTTTCTTGGATCCTCGGGGAGGGTTTGCTTCTCGATGTAATCCTTCATTTCATCCACCCAGTCCTTACTTGATCCTCAATATTGTTTATACGTATTCGATCTATAGCAGTCTCTCAGTGAATTCAATACGGCAATTTGTCTCCAACTCACCAATTTCTTGCTCGGTTATTCTTGAGAGGAGGTCGGCTTCCACATTGTCCTCTCTCATGACTTGGTTCGGCTCATAGTAAGTGAAATTTTTGATGAGGGTTTTGCGAGGTCGCGATCTTGAGTTAATCTTGGGTTGATAGTATCATACTCCCCCTAATTTGATTAACTATGAGTGAGAGTCACTATTGATCTCAATATTCCGCACTCCCAAGTCTCTTGCCAATTCCATGCCTGCTTATAATCGCTTCATATTCGGCTGATTGTTTGATGCCTCGAACTTGAATCTTAAGGCCCTCATAAATTTCTCCCCGCGGGTGCAATCGAAGTATGCCCGCTCCGCTGATTAACTTGCTCGCGGAGCCGTCCACATATAAAGTCCACGCCTCTTACGGACGCTCCCTTGGTTGAACAATTTCGTGCTCGGGCTCTTTGGGTCATCTCTCGATTCCGCGCTTTCCTTTTTCCGAGGTCGCTGTCCGCCAATTTGAATGATGATTCTACTACAAAATCAACTAAGGCTGCGCTTTGATTGTCTTTCTCGGGAGTAGGTGATGCGGAACTCGGTGAGCTCTATAGACCAAGCTAGCATTCTCCCGAGGGACTCGGTTTATGTAAAACCTTTCTAAGCGGGGCCTCGGTTAGTACGGTTATAGGATGTGCGAGAAAAGTAGGCTCTTAATTTTCGAGCAGATACAAGCAAGGCGTAAGCTAACTTTTCTATATTAAGATAACGCCCTTCTACGGCGGACAGTGCCTTACTTACATAATAAAGCTGGTTTTGGGAGTTATTCTCCTCCCTCACAAGAACATTGCTCTTGCCCGGATCGATGCGGCTAAATATAGAAAAAGCTCTTCTCAGGGCACCGGCCGCTTTGAGTAGAGGTGGCTGCCCGAGGTATGTCTTGACTTCTTCAAAGCTGATGGCACTCGATGCTCCATGTAAATTCATCAGCTCTCTTCCCCCTTTGAGAGTTTTGAAGAAGGGGAGGCATCTCTCTGTGACCGCGAGATGAAGCGGCGAAGTGCGGTGATGCGACCATTGAGTTTTTGTACATCCTTCACGCAGGCGGGAGGTTTCATGTCTAATAGGGCTGGATTTTCTCCTGGATTAGCCTCTATCCCTCTTTCGGTGACCATGAATCCGAGGAACTTGCCCGCCTCGACCCCGAAAGCGCACTTAAGGGGGGTTTAGCTTCATCTTGTTATGGCGCAAGTTTTTGAAAGTTTCCTCCACATCGAGCTCGTGGGAGTTTTCCTTAGTTTTTATGACCGTATCGTCGATGTAGGCCTCAGTTTACGCCTAGTTGGTTTTTAAAGACCGGATTGACCATGCGGCGATATGTGGCTCTGCATTTTTTAGCCCAAAGGGCATCATAGTGTAGCGGTATGTCTTGCCGCGGCAATGAAGGCTACGGAGCGGACATCTTCGGGAGCCATCTGGATCTGGTGGTAGCGGAGTAGGCATCAATGAAGCTTAGAACCCCGTGTCCGGCTATAGAATCCACCAATCTGTCTATGCGAGGAAGAGGGAAGCAATCTTTGGGGCATGCCTTGTTGAGATCGGTGAAATCAACGCACATCCTCCATCTGCCATTGGATTTCTTAACCATGACCACATTGGCCGGCCACTTGGGGTAGGAGATCTCCTTTATTATCCCCGCTTTTAGCAACTTTTCCACCTCTTCCTTGATGGCAATCTCTTTCTCCGGGAGAAATATCTCGGATTTTTGGTGAATGTTTTTGAAGGAGGGGTCATCGTTGATTTTATGGAGGATCACGTCCTCGCCGATGCCTTGCATATCTTCCACCCTCCAAGCGAATACATCGCAATTTGCTCTAAGGAACTCAATAAGTATCCTTCTTTCCTCATTGTGAATTTCCATTGACCTTAGCTGTTTGCTCGGGGAAGTGGGGATTGATTACCACCTCCTCGAGCTCGTCGTTAGGTTGAAGGTCGCCGATTTCACGATTGTGCAGGAGTCAATGACAATAGTTGGGGGTTGACTGAGCTTCGGTCGGTGTTGCCATTGAATATATGATATCACGGTCAATTTCCCCCTCTATTCCTCGATCAATATATCCTCCTCATCAGGGCGGCCAAGCTGCTTTGATTTTACGCTCATCTTGAGCTCCACCTTTGTGGAATGGAAAGAAAGCATGCCAATTGGTACGGGTGGCGGCGGGAGTGCAAGTGGCTTTCCCCTTTGTTGATTTGTCCTCGCCTTTTCCCTCTATTATTTTGTCCTTGCCCTCTATCTGCGGGCGGATGTCACAGCCTTTCTGTTCTTTCCTTTTTCCTCCGGTGCTTTCGGAGGAATCTCCTGGGCCGGTTCTTGATGGTAGCAACCCCGCCCGGGGTGTTAAATTTCACCCTTTGGTGGGGACGGACGCAACTATTCCCAATTCGGCTGAGCCGATTACGCCGAGAATGGCATTGTATTGGGAAGGGAGATCGACCACCATGAAAGTTATCTTGGCCGTCTTCGCGTGGGTTTTTCTCCAATAGCTACGTCAAACACAATCGTCCCTTTACCCTTACAGGCGTGGTTTGTGAAGCCTTCGAGCATGCCCGCATAGGAGTGAGATGTGCTTAGTCATTCTCATTCCAATCAAAGTATGGTAGTAAAGTATGTCGCGGGCGGCTCAGGTATCTACCAACACACGGCTTATGTTTGCCGGTTGATTCTCATTCGAGGGTGAGTGGGCATGTGGAATGAAAAAGGGTGGAGGCAAGTTCACTCCTTTTGAACCCAATTTCCAGCTCTTCCTCGGGGCCGGGCGGGGATGGAAAAAACCTTCTCTAATGTCCGAATTTGGAGAGACAATCGCCTACTAGTGGGAGGTTCCTCCCCGATGAAGTTAATGTCGTAGTCCCCAAAATCGTCATCATTATTATCTCTTTCATTCTGTACGGTCCCCGCGTGTGTCGTGCCCGCCGATCATTGTTATTGGGGGCGTGTTGTTTCCCTTAACCCACTTGGTTAGCTCCCGTTATTAATTTTCTGTTTGGATTACTCGCTCACTGGAAACAATCCTCGATTCCGTGCAGGTGGTCGTTGTGAAACTCACGAGAATTTAAGTCTACTCCTCTCATTTGGCTTTCGGCATGGGGGAGGAGGAGGAAAGTACGAGGCTCTCATGATCACCGCCACCCTGGTCGGTGAGCTCTGTATAAAGCTGTTTCGGCCACGGCCTTTGAGCCTTTCGATCCGGCCTCTGTTTTTGCCACGATTATTGGCACGAGCGGGCTCCCGGGGTGGTCTCCTGGACTTGGCTTATCCTTTCTTTCGCGAAGCTCGTGGAGCGGGCACACTAGGCTCTTCGGCGGAGCAACGGCCGATGCCCTTTCATACATTTCCTCCATCGATTTAGGTTTGCTGAGGCAAAATTCATTTTGAGGAAGGAGTTACGAGGCCGCCTTCAAAACATAGTCGATGTCCCTCGTCCGGGTCCACAATCTCCTCGCTCACCTTCTGAACCGGGATATATAATCTTTTGTAGGCTCATTTGGTGCACCTTGACACGGACAAGATCTGTCTTTGGTCTAGCGGCACACGCTCTCCAGCAAAGGCATTGAGGAAGAGGACTGAACCGACTTGAATATCGGATACACCGTGGTTTCGGTGGCTAGCATTCAAGATAGGGCCTTGCCGGTGAAGGTCGCAGCCAAAGCTTTGCACATCACCGACTCATCCGCGGAGAATAAAGCCATCGGCCCTCAAATCTTCCCATATGACTCTTGGCATTTTTGGATCCGTCATAGGTGTCCATGCAGGGGTTTGCCCTTACGGATCGGTGCCGCGCAATTTTATCGCCGAAGGCGTCCATGGTGCGGCCACGCCTGGCGGCCTTCGATGGGTTTCCCACATCTTCTGCATGAATTCCACAAACTCGGGGTTCGATCATCAACCTTTTGCTTTTTAGCTCGTGGAGTCACGCGCCTTCTCATGGCCGGAGCCAAGTGGTCTGGCTTTGGGACTTCGCACGGTGATTTGACTGTGCCTCTTCCCCCTTTCCTCGCTATCATCTACATGCACCACGCTCCGTCGGCCGGTGTCCGCGCTCGAGGGTGGGTCGGCCGGTTTGCCCGCGGCTTGACTAGCAAGCGAGTGTGCGGAGCTCGTTGGGAGAACCTTTGTGACCCTTGAGGGAACCTGTAGCCCTCCATTGGCCTCTATTTCAAATATTTCCATCTCCGCGTCGTTGATGGCTACGGCTTCCGCGACTCGGTTTGGATTTGGAGGCTAGGATTTCCTTCCTTCTCGGGATACATTGCAGGGAAAGTGGGGTGGTCGGATTGGTGTTTTTTATGCGAGCTTGGGGAGTTTTGGGCTAGTGTTTAGTAGGGCTTGGGCTTTCTCAAAGACGTGCTTCCTCGGCTAACCGGTGGAGAGCTCGTTGAGTGGGGATTTTGAGGCCGAGAATGGGCCCCCATTACATTGAAGACGAGTTGGTTTGCCTTTCCCTATGTTATTGGAGGGTTCGGCTTGGTTTTCCTCCTCTAGGGTTAAATGACCAGCATTTTTTAGAATTTGAGACATGTCACAGAAGGTGAAAATAAGCGAAAAGAAGTGTCTTTTGACAATCGGTTGTTTAGACTACGGGGTGTGTACGAAAACAAAAGTTTTAAATGGGAAAAACTTAGTGACGTAAAATAGAAGAGCCTTTCTAAGCCTTGAATTTGTTTAGACACGTGAGGTGCCTTGAAAACAAAAGATTTATAACGAGAAACGAAAGAAAGTCGATTTCCTAAGAATGGAACCACCGATGACGCCACAGCCTTTTCGGGGTCGTGAGCGGTTCAAGGATATCCGGCTAGATATATTTGGTGGATTTGTGTACCTAGATCACAACACAAACAAGCACCGATTAAGGTCAAAGTTGGATGTTACTCCAACTCGGGCCCTCGGGTGAGAGTAAGAATACCGAGTAATAAGGCTTTGAATACCTTTGGAGTGTGTGTGTGTTTAGGTTAAGAGAGTAAAAGAGCTTACTCAATTGTATATGGAACTTACCTTGCCCCGAGGGGTAAAGGCCTTCTATTTATGTGCAATGCCACGGTGCTTGTTGAGGTAAGCACGAGATCGGCCCAGTGGGCACTTTGGTATTTGACCGGCTACACGTGTCCGTTAGCCTAATTGGCCCTGTCTGTGAGGGAACATTGATCCGTCTGGGGGACATGGCCGAAAGGGACATGAGCCGTGTAGCCGGCTTAGTGCATTAAATGGAATAGTAGGCGCCGGATCGAGCCGCATTGAATGCGTGATGGGGAGCCGTGAGTGGCTGTCGAGCCGGTAAGCTAACTTGCTCGCAAGGCTTCGACATCAACCGGGAAGGCGGCGTGTGCCGCGGTCAACGTTGTGCCCGCAGTCAAAGATATATGACGCGAGCACGGTTGATGCGGGCATGACTCATGCGGGCACAGATACAGCGAGCAGGGTTCCAAGGGTCCTCGACGGGGACGAACCGAGGAGGGACACGGTCTTGACCACAAGGGCCTATTTGTCCGCGGTCTTCCCTCCAGTCTAAGGAACCGCTACGTCGGCTTGGTTCCTTGGGCTAGACCGAGCGCGGGCCCGGTCCAGTAGATCCGGGCTCATCAGAATTGATTTTATTTAATGAAAACCCGCAACGGAAAATAGGACATGAGAAATTTGATAGCAGATAGATGTAAATACTTGAGAGACATAAATACATAATCATGTAAAAGGAACGTGGACCTAAAATGTGCTCACCAGACTGATTTTTCACTGAGCATAGTCTCAACAAGAAAACAAGTTGATTTAGCTATAGAAAACTTGCGGATGTCCAAAATACAATAAACAATAAAGAAAAACCTCTTTGAAGTTGTGACTATGAGATATGGAGCACAAACATAGATGATATTTCTTATTTCACTTTGTAATCACTTTAATGGCAAACAAAATGCAGTAGCCAGAGAAGAGACTACTTCTCTGCAGTATCTTTTTCCATGGCATTAAAATGACATTAAAAATGGAACTTGATAAACATTTCTGAATGACATCGATTTGTACACCAAAAGCATCAGTATTCCTATCGCGTTTTGTACCTATATTCAATTTACGATGAAAAGACTTGCAGTATATGAAACAAATACTTACCGATCGATCGATCCAATGTATACGGGGTACAAAACCCACCATTGTATCCGGTGCACTTCGCCAAACCGTAAATGCAAATTCTACTGATGAGCAAGGAAATATAATATCATCATCAATTGAGAAGACCGCGTCCGTCTTTAAACTTTTGATTTCTTTGAATCTATTATTCAAACTGTCTTCCTTATTGATATCAAAGGCCAACTCGATTCGATGACCATCTCTAACCTTTGACCTTATAGCACGCTTTAGAAATTTGATAAGACGCGCTGAAGGAGGATCAGGTTCACTCCATACTATATGTATAGAATCCAGCCCAGGACATGATGCATAATGAGAAATGGACTGCTTTAGAAGATCATTTCTCTTCCATGTGTTGATCAACAGAGTATAACCTTTCCTGTACAAGATGTGAAAGGAGTGTAAATAAGAGATAGTATGATATTTTCTCTACGTAGTCGAAAAGCATCGAGATGTCAATCTGGCTATGAAATCAGTACATAATTCGTTAATTTTATTTTATTTTAGACACAACCATGCATCAGATGCCTAAAATTTTCAGGAATACATCTAAAGCCACGAGTCTGCATCTCGACAGATTTGTTGTTCATGTGTCACTAAGAGGGGAAAAACTTGTGGACAATAAATTCATCCCAAGCTTCAAAAATATATCAAGACGCTCTAGTTTACTAACAGAGAGCAGCTAAGATGAACTATCATTATGAGCTGAAATGCATTATAGCTGAAGTGGAGTGCACTTCTTTCAAATGCAGGCCAAAGCAACATTTACCATGCAATGCAACAATATATTTTAACCTAAAAGAACAATAAATTTTGTCCATATTTAACCAATGCTCATATTACGATTATGGTATGGACAATTATCTTAACCATAGGAATGGGCTGAACAATGCCAGATTGCAATAGAATTTTTGCAGTAACACATGTAAATAAGGCACTAAAAGGAAAAGTAAACCAATGGTATAAATCTTATAAACTCCCTATCAAACTGCTGGATTGAAAATGTTTATAATTTATAAAGTTCATTGTACAAGAGGCTGGAATATGGTGCCCCTTCCTCCTAATACACAGATACAGAGGGCTTCTAAGAAGTTTTAGTACAATCTTACTTGTGATTATCCAACAATTAGCCACAATAACTACATTGCACATTACAGAAATCACTTCCCTTCCCTTACAAAGATTTAGCACAATGATCGACAGCAGTAACCTTTAGGTTTCGGAAGTTGTGACCAAGGCCCAGCTGGTTAGTGGTTGTGCTAGGCTGCTAGCCAAGTAAGAATTAACTCGGGATGTAATTCGTGAACGTCATTAGGGTTCGAGAGCTTATCTTAGCAAAAGATGAAGTGAGTCAATTGTTATTCCAAGTAAATTTCATCTTCAAGGTTTTCTTATTCTCATTATTGATTATCAAGTTTGACAACCAAATTAGAATTCTAAGATATCTACACTGACAAATCCTTGTAGCAAATGGAGTCTAATGACAGCAAGACTCTCTTTAATTCCCTGATTTCATTTAAGCTGAACTTAGAATCAGAATGAAAATTTTTATTGGGAAAATTGGACATCAGAAGGTGAAACACTCTTCTCACTGTATTATTCCCTATTCCTACAAAGAATGCACCACATAAAAAGGTAAATAGTGGTGGTAAATGTAGTGTAACCATACAGAAATTGACAAGATGTAGAGCATCGGAGGTCAAGGAAATGGCCTGGCATAGGAAAATATCTAAAATTTCATAAATTCTGCAAGTTGAAAACAGTTTCTCTTGGCAACTCTCGATGCTCATAATATTGAGACCTGTGTTAGTACCCCATTTGTCCCACATCAACTTGGAGAAAATAATTGATCCTACATAAAAGGTTGGATAACCTCACCCCTTAACAAGGCCTTTTAAGGGGATGATGGCCCAATTCTAATAAGTTCTAATTAGTCCTAAGGGAACATTAAGCTATGCATTTGTTACAGAAAATTTGCTAACTGCTGAGGTATACTCCCTCCGCCCACAATAATCTTCAATTTTAGTGTTGGCACGGGAATTAAGTGAATGTGAATGTGGATAGTAGGGTAGGAGAGAATAAGTGGGTAACTGTTGTGAGTATGACAAGTGGGTTTCATTATTTAAAAAGTAATAAAAGTTTTCCATTTTGGTATTTTGACGATTATTGTGGGACGCCCAAAATGACTATATTTGAAGATTATTGTGAGCGGAGGAAGTATACTTGTTAAATATCTATTTAAGGAAAAATATTTGGTAGGATTGGCATTGAAAGCATCCTCCCATGCACAGGCACTTTGAATTTAAAACCTTCTAAAACTAGATTATAATCAAGTGAACGGAAGGCACTCATCATTGAGAACTTACGTCAAAATACGCAATACATATATTTCCAAAAAGTCCCATTGATGTTTCCTAAAAACTCCCTTAAACCAAGGTTCTAAAAAGCGCTAGGCGGATGCTAGGCGGCGGAGCCGGGCCTAGCGCCTAGGCGGGGACTAGTCGGAATTAGTCGGGATTAGTCGGGGCCTAGGCGGGTTTTAGAACTAGGCGTTGGAGAAGGGCCTAGCGCCTAGGCGGGGCCTAGGCGCCCTTAGGCGAGGTCTTTTAGAACACTGCCTTAAACAAAGCATTTTTTTAAGGGGAAGAACCCAGATTAACCTCAAATTGATCAAGCATGCTAAAATCCAGAACATAAACCATGTTATCAAGATCTAGTCTAAGCAGCAACAAATACAGAAACAATAACATAACACTACATATGAAGATCAAAGCATAAAGCATGCAATAAGTTAACAGCTCGAACCGTCTGCAAATTTTCACCTACACCTGCAACTCCAGCTACTCTATCTAGTAAACATAATATGACTAATATGCATTGCGTTCGGGTTCAAATTTGGCGCATTAGAAATCAATAATGTCTAGAAACAACAAAAAGTCTCCAAAACAAGGATTCTTAAAGCAATCCAAAAGACAAAATTACTCCACCTTTTCCAAAATTAGACGACACCAAAAACTATCATAAGCATTCTGGTTTCCTAAATTACTTGCCCATTAAAAGAAGCTTTTAGATTCCATTCTGTTTAGGGTTTTTTATTAATCTTAGAAGTGTACTATATAAATACTCTATTATCTCTATTACGCTAATGTAATCTATAATATGTAATCTGAATTCTGTCTCCATAACAAAATATGTTCTCCTCTCCTTCTGCCCGTGGAAATAGCTAACATACCATTAGTGAACCACGTAAATCTTTGTGTTTTTTATTTGCATTTACTGTTTTCTGTTTCGTTTTTCTGGTCCGGTGTAACACAATACTTAGATCATAGCCAATTGCCATATACTTCTTGAATGCTAGTAGTTAGGAAGACCTATCAAGGAGGATTAAGACCCACTTCCACTACAAGATTTCATCAATCCTTCGATATTAATAATGGAAGCTACCAAATTCCATAGATATGCTTATTAGATTTTCCAAATAATAGTTCAAAAGACATTTACCTAAACTGAACCGACTAGTGAGCAAATTATATAGCGCCACCATGCCTAAACTAGGAACCATCTTACTAGAGTATAAAAGTAACAGCAATCTTACTAAAGAGTAACAGTGTCTCCAAAATATAAATGCAAAGAGCAAAAGAAGATCAAAGCCTCAAAGGCCACCCTGCCAAACCATTTCCAGAATCAGTAACATAAGTACTTCCCTCCCAAAATGAACTGACAATTTTTTTTCTATGACCAAAATAGATACTCCCTCCGTCCAATAGTAAGGTTCTAACTGTCCTTTTTTGGTATGTCCAAGAGTAATGTTCTTAGTTGTTATATTCATTAAAATGGACAATGTGACTCACTTGTTACACTCACAAGAATAACTTACTTACTATTCCCTACCAACTTTCTCTCTCCTACTTACTTTTCATGCTATCCTACTTACTTTTCATGTTCAGAACATTTATTTTTTCTTAATCCCTGTTAATTTATTTTTTCTTAATCCCTGTTCAAAGTCAAACTGAGATAATGACAAGTAAATCAGCAGCAATCAACAAAATGGAAAACTATACCCGGTAAAATGATTTAAGGAATTAAATTCAGCATTTAATTATCCAGCTAGTAGGAGAGGATTTAATGCAGATCATCAATTAATTAAACTATCTAAAGTTAATCATCAGAAGATATTACTATTAGCTCGTGGAGCACTGTTACTGACCTCGAAATCCGATCAGGAGGAGCGATTTGATGCTCCCATCCCAAAATCGACTTTGTTCGGCTCCCGAGCGCGATCAGCGTGAACAAGAAGCAGCAGCCGAGTAATAATCGGATCTTGACGGATCCAAATGCGGAGATCGCAACCTGCCGGAATCCCTGAGCCGTACGACGGCTAAACAAGCCCGTCGTCCTAGCCACCATACTGTAGTGTCCCGGAGGACGCGATTCAAGGACGAGTTAACTCAGTCACCGTTTTCAAATCCTACACATGGATGAATCAACTATTAAATTTTTCCGACAGACTCAGGCCGGTAAGATAGGGGTCGATGTTAACGGAGGGATGTAGAGTATAACGGGATGAATTCGATGTATAAATGGACGGTGGAGATTTAATTCGGTGATTCTCGATTCCGTCGACGCAAAGATGTCCGTATCTGGCTTTTGTTCAAAGGAGAGACGGTATGTTTGTCTTCGTCAAATATGACAGAGGTGTGAGGGTGCACAGTTGGAAATTGGTGCCAGTTAACTTTATAGCCGTTGGATGAGGTTTTTTTTTTTTTTTTTTTTTTTTAAGTTGGATGAGTTTTTGGAAGGAGCTAATTTTCCACTTTATCCTTAAAAAAATAGCATATCTAAGTAATAAAAATTATTTCTTATTTGAAATTTAAAATTTATTATTGTATCATTAATAATATTTTAATGACAATTTTGGGATATTATTGAAATAATTACATTTTATTTAAATTATTAATCAAAATATAATTAAGTTAATCAAATATAGCAAGAATAGTGGGACGGAGCCTGTCGAAAGGTATTAATCAACTCAATTAGTAGCGCTTCTAGAGACCACTTCTTCAACTTCAAAAGGTCTTTCTGTCCAAGTGCAAATAGTTCGCATTTTTATAAGTGATTCGAGAATGAAAGACTCGACATAATATGATAGCGTAGCCAAGTGGTAAGGTGACGGGTTTTGATCCCGAAGAGAAATGTAAAAAACATTGACCAAGAAAAAGAAAGTACATACTTCATCTTCCGTATCAAACTATTAGTTATTTTTTTTCTTTTGGACTTCTCATACTTTCTTAAAATTCCAGTGACTTATCGCCCTTAAAACAAAAATCTTTCTCTCTAACTTTAGTTTTCATACTAATAACACTTTTTTTTTTTAATTTTCGGACATTCAATTTTAATAATCAATAAGAGTGAAACAGAGGAAGTATGTATTTTATGTTCTAAATATGAACAAAAATAAATATTTATTTGGACCAAAATAAAACAAATTGACAGATTTAATTGTAGTATGGTGGCTTCAAATTCAACATGGGTGACTTTGAATTAATCCAAAATAGGTGACATGACTCATTGAACTTCAGCAACGTTCACCGGGTCATGGGATTGAAATATGGAGCATACTATTCTAATTAGTTATGTGGAATAGTTTCACTTTATTTTTACTATTCAATTAATTGAATTTTAATCGGGAAAAATTCTTTTTTAACCACAATGTTCAGATCATATTCCATCAAAATCCAGCCCAAATAAAAAAAGGTTGACTCCTTTGTTATTCCAAATTAAAATCCCTTTAAACCCCATTATACCATGAAACGGCCAAAATTAAGTTAACACCGTTAACTTTCGTCTGGGTCTTTTACTAATTTAACTCAATTTCCCATTTTCATTTTGATTTCCATGGCGTCAATCTCTCCGTCCCCAACCTTCCTGGCAACACTCCGTTTCGATCAAAACCCTCACCAAATTATCTTCAATCGCCCATTTCGCCGCTACCTCAATCCCCTTCATCACCGAGCTCTCCCTCACATCTCCTTCAATTGCCCATTACCCCTGTTTCAAACAAACCCATTTCAAATTCTTCAAACCCATTTTCTCCTAAATTTGCAAATTCGACAAAATGAAAACCAAAATCTACAAAATTGAACCCAAGGATCTACAAAACTGAAGCTAAAATCTAAATATTTGAACACGAAAATCAGCAAAATGAAAGCCAACATTCGTAAAAATTGAACCCATTTTGAAGCTTTAATCTGAAATTTGCAAAAACAATACAATCTGAAATTGAAGCAAAAATCTAAATATTTGAATTGAGAAGAAGATGGCATTGTGATGGAGGAAATGGGAGGGGAAAGGGGGAGGTGAGAGAATGTTTAAGGGCGAAGGTCAGAGAAAAGGGAGAAGAAGACGGGACTGTAATGGGCATAAGGAAAGAGGGTAAGGAAAAGGCTTTATGGGGATGAGGGTTTAGGTAGGCTGGAGAGGACAATGGATTGGTGTAGGGAATGGGTGTCGGAATTTTTGAAGATGTTGCAAGCTGAGAAAAATATGTATAGTTTGAATTGGGGGAAAAAGATGGTTGTTCATGTATTTTTTGAATTTTTTCTGATTGCAATGTTAATTTATGCTATTTTTTAAGTTGAATTTTATGATTGTTTCTCTCTCTCAAAGGTCCTATATCACTTGATATAGGACCATTCAAAGGTATTATACCATCATTTTAATTGCAGAATTTTGGTTAATTGATTTTTTCTATATCCTAAAATATTTTTTGTTAATTTTTTTTATACCAACGTATGAAGGAACTGTAACAGGCTTATTCCTGTAGTAATAGGCCTCTAATTGGTCCTATAGTAATTGGTATAGGACCTGCCAACATCATACACAACTTTATAAGCCCTTTAATTGGTCCTATAGCAATTGGTATAGGACCTGTCAACTTCATATACATAGCTATTAGCCCTTTAATTGGTCCTATACTAATTGATATAGGACCTGCCAACATCATATACATAGCTATTATCCCTTTAATTGGTCCTATAGCAATTGGTATAGGACCTCCCAACATCATATATAAAGCAATAATGCCTTTGAAAGGTCTTATACCATTTGCTATAGGACCATTCAAAGGTCTTATAGCTGTGTATATTATGTTTCCAGGTAAACAAACCAATCAGAACTTTTAATTTCAGAATTTTGGTTAATTGATTTGCTCTATACCAACAAGTAAAAGACCTCTACTTTTTCGTCTACCACAAACAAAAAACCCACTTTGAGACCTTAAAAATATTTGGAATATATTTAACCAACATTTAACAAATATACAAGTAAACTGTTCAACAACAACCAATTTTTATCATTCCATCCCAAAAGAAACTAAGATGTTTAAATTCTGAATGATGAGGACAATGTGGACTTGCTAAAATGTCATGTATCATTTTTTCCCTATACGTCGAGACAACATCGTCTTCATATGTCTTGCTAATTACTCCTTTATCAAACATCTCCTCTGCTTCCATTAGGACGATTATTCCACAATCCAAACTATCATATCGCTGTTGTGGAATGTCGCCGCATTTAAAATCTATGAAATTTGCCACGTCCTTTTGAGTCTCCTCTAGTCGTTTGTACATTGCCCTGACATGATCAAACTGAAATTGAAAGAAAGGAATCAATTATTATATGTGAAATCAAACACCAGGTATCAGATTTCATACAATTAAAAAAAGAGATTTGAATGGTCATATAGCAGTTGGTATAGGTAAAACAAGTGGACATACAATGAAATGCATAATAGAGCAGGTCCTATATCACTTGCTATAGGACCATTAAAAGGTCTTAAAGCTTTTGTATATGATGTTGCCAAGTCCTATAGCAATTGTTATAGGACCATTTAAAGTTCTTTTAGCTGTGCATTTGATGTTTCCAGGTCCTATACCGATTCTTTATAGGACCATTTAAAGTTCTTTTAGCTGTGTATTTGATGTTGCCAGGTCCTATACCAGTTGCTATAGGACCATTCAAAGGGCTTATATCTGTGTATTTGATGTTGTCAGGTCCTATACCAGTTGCTATAGGACCATTCAAAGGGCTTATATCTCTGTATTTGATGTTATCAGGTCCTATACTAGTTGCTATAGGACCAATTAAAGGCCTTATATCCGTCTACCTCTGTGAGGAATTAGCATGCTTATTTTTGGTTTAGGACATTCAATCACTAATAAAGTTTTTCACAAACTCAGATAACGCATTCCATCTGAATATGCATATGACTCACTTTCGTAATACTAGCTCAATTTTGTACTATCGAGCCGAGTACATTCCATCCAATCTAACCATTTTAGATGAGTTTGTGAATTACAAAATAACACAATAAATTCAAACAGTAATATTGGCAGGGCATGAATTACAAAATAATGAACAACAAACAAATAAAAAACTATAATATTGACAGCACCAATAAATTCAAACAAAGTAATAAAACGGAACAGGGCATGAATTACAAAATAACACAATAAATTCAAACAGTAAACCCTAAATTACAACAAACAAATAAAAAACTATAATATTGACACGATCACACAAAAATGAACAGATTTGGATCAAACAGAGGTAAATTGAAGAAATTACCACAGCGTGAGATAGATTGACGATTGTCCAAGCCATGCCAGGGGAGCAACCGAAGACGGAGAGAACGACGATTGTCCAAGCCATGCCAGGGGAGCCAAGAATTGATGTCTTGATTGATTACGATTTGATTACAGAAATTACGGAGAGATTTTAGGAAAGTAACATCCGTCACCCTCCGTTAGCTATGGGTTTATTTGGGATTTTCATCTCAAATGGGTTAAAATGGGTTATTGGTTTGGAAGTTGGGCCTTTGGGTCCTTAGCTCTTTTAATCGTTAAATATGCATCAATTTAAGCATATTAGTGAAAATCAAAATATTGTTATTAACAATATTTTTGTAGTGTATTAGTAACAAACAAACTTTGATTTATTTTTTTTAATTTTTTTACTATATATTTATTTATTTATTATTATTTTATTATTTTATTTATTTATTTATTTATTATATTTTTTTTCCAACAACCTTTTCACACGTTGACATATGAGAATTCATGTTAGCCGACCCTAAATTATTTTGGGACTAAGGCTTTGTGGTTGTTGTTGTATTAGTAACAAACTTTAAATTTTTATCAAGATATATATTTTTTTCTTAAAGTTTTATGTCAAAATCTCACAAAAAAACGCATTTTTCCTTAATTTTAGAAAAAATGTGTTTTGATTTTTTCGCTAGTGTCAGCGTTAGAGTAACAAATTGTCAGTATAAATAGTGTCAGTGCATGTATTATTAAGTGTCATTGTAAAAAAGTGTCAGTGTTATTGTAACAAAATGTCAGTGTAAAGAGTGTCAGCCCAGTGTAAAGAGTGTCAGTGCATTTATTATTAAGTGTCAGTGTAAAAAAGTGTTAGTGTTAAAAAGTGTCATTATTAGGCTCCGTTTGTTTCACGAAAAATAACCCCCGAAAAATAATTTCTTGGAAAATATTTTTCGAAAAATTAAAAATGTTTTTCGGAAAACATTTTTCGATGTTTGGTGAATCTTAAGAAAACATTTTTCGGAAAACATTTTCTGATGTTTGGTAGTTTCATTAAAGTAACTTTCTAAAGGTAAAATCAATATAAACAAAGAAAATGAGGAAAATATTTTTCGAAAAACAACTTCCTTAGGTAGAGGTAAGGAAGTCATTTTCCTTAGAAATCAAGCTCATTTTTCATTGACCCGAAATATGTTTTTCGTTGACTTCATTTTTCGGTGTTTACCAAACACCGAAAAATGGAAAAAACATTTTCCGAAAAATATTTTCCCCCAAACAAACGGAGCCTTAGTATAGACAAATGACAGTGTGAATATTTTCAGTGCATGTATTATTAAGTGCCAGTATAAAAGAGTAACATTGTATGGTAAAAAAGTGTCAGTGTGAAAAGTGTCATTGCATGTATTATTAAGTGCCAGTATAAAAATGATTTTTTCTTAATCTTAGAAAAAAATGCATTTTTTTATAAAATCAACTCAAGTTTTATTTAAATTAGTCAAACTAATTATCAAATTAAAGTGAAATTAACTTTTGAGAGGAATATATTACTCATAATACAAATAAGGTAGGCTTAAACTAGGATTATTTCCCCAAGGGCCCTCCATCAAGATGTTATTCTCTTTTAAAGAAATAACCTTTCTTTTATCTCACAAACAGATTTTTCCAGAATCATAATTTCTGACACCCTCACACCTATGTGCTTTACATGTGACATATTAATGAAATCTCTAAATGTCCAAAATGCCCCCTTAAAACAGAAAACACCTTCTCCATGCCCTCATCTCCCCATTTCATCTCATCCTTTCTTTCTATAAAACTCTCTCTCTCTCTCTCTCTCTCTCTCTCTCTCTCTCTTTAAAAACACACGCTAAACCCTAGCTTCCCATTCCCAGAGCATCGGCGTCGTCTCCTTCCACTAACGTCGACACCAGCCTTCTACCTGCAGGTGTCGTGTTCCTTCTCGCATTCCCTCACTCCGGCCTCTTTCTTCAACGTTGTCTCCCTTCCCCTACGCTTCATATTTTTCGGCTAAAAATGACATTTTTCGACGATATATTCCTCTCTCTTCGTTCGGCCCGTCTCTCCATTGTATCCAATGATTGAAGCGTCGCGAGTCAAGCCTTATATCCTTCAATCGGCACCGATCTGTTCTCCAACATAATTTGATCTACGAATCTACACTAAACACATCGATCTGGCCTATCTCGCTCCTTCTGGCAAAATCCATCCAAACTCCAACGAGTTTGCAATTAAGGAAGTGTTAATTTCGTACCTTATAGCTTGGTTGTTTAGAAAATTACTTGTAGATCATTGTTGAATCTTATTGTAAGTGGATATCCTTTCTAGATTTAAATTGTATTATATAGTAGAATTGAATTGTTACTTAAAGTTCATTGTAGGAAAATGAAGATTAAGATGCAGTATCTCCGGTAATGTAATTAGAAAATAATATGAAATGCTAGTATTTTTCATTTTCAAAGTTTAATTTCAACTTTGATGCTGCCAAACGAAATGGTTGCTCAGGCCCAAAGCTTTGCTGAAAAAAATGGATACTCCAGTTGCCTTCTCCGTTGAATCCTACACATAAAACACACGTGAACTAGGCCAGGGGCGTCTCCGGTTAAAGCCCCTCCGACGCGATGTTAAGTACTTGTTGGTGTATAGAAAAGAGTACAATGGAAACTGCAAAAAATGGTATTCAAATGTACTTGAAACTTCATTTTCAGGTAAAGAATGGTGTTTATATAGTACCTTTAGTCATGTGCCTTGCATGTGCCAGTGACCACGTGTCATCTTCTAATTGTATGTGAATAAGCACTCAAAGTTAGTGAAGACGCCATCCTTTTCTGATAGATAGCTCATCATGTGTAACTGATTTTGTGGGCCCAATTGTCCACGGAAGTAACATCTTTTGTTGCTTCTAGAGAATTGCTATTAATTGATATGTCGCTGCTGGGCAACATCCTCGTTTTGGGCGATTTCTTTTCTCATGTCCTTGTTGTCGCTTATCCATCTGCCGCCATGTGAGATCTCATCACTGGATTATCTCGCCTTTATAGTGATATAGGCTTAACTGGGTCCTACGTTGGACCTCTTATTTCTCAACTTGTTTCTCGCTTTTTCAACAAGTCTCCTTCGTGATATATCTTAGGCCTATTTCTTTATCTTTGGTCCATCTCAGCATGTTGGACCTTATGCCAGTTACACAGGCCCAAACTTATTTTCTTATGATCACATCAAGCTTGTATTTATATGATGTGTTTGGGAGTTGATGTGATTGTGAAAAAGAGATTTGGGCCCAGCCAAATAATATGAGGCCCAATACGACAATTGTGGATTAAAGATCTTGATAATGGGCCCAAGTTAGATAAGGGCGATTGGCGACTTCTTTAAGTGTATTGGCGGGAAACAAGGCCCGGCAAGAAGCCCGTTGGAGCCCATCACTGTACGAAAATGGTATAATCTCAAGGCAGGCATCCCGCATCAGTATATTCCTATCAGAAAACAACCAAGGGTTGTTGCCTTACCAGGGTTGCCGCTTATAGGCGACATATGAATCGGATGCTACAGTCCAGAAGTTGTTGATGTCGTTAGGTTTGGGGTCCACAGAATCTATTTGTGATGATGAGTAACATGTCTAGTAAAAGTTGGCGTCTCCACTTGCTTACTTAATGGATGATCGACATGTGTCCAAGAGCATGTGACTTGCACATGACCTAAAGAAGTATATAAGCAACATGAAAAAATGGGATTTGGTAAGTTCTAAGTACATTTCTGCAAATAGAACCACCAGTTTCCATTGATACTTTCTTTGTTTGACAAGTTCTTGCACTGAATCTCACGCCGGAAGGGTAACGTCGGAGACGCCCTCGGCTTAGTTTACGTGTGTTGCATGTGCAGGAGACAAACGGAAAAGTAGCCGGAATATCCTCAGTCCAGTCACTCACTCAACCCGATGCAACTCATTTTTCTATGATAGCATCAGGAGTACCAAATTATGGATTACTTTTATGTAAATGTTGAGTTGTAAATAACAACTTGTAATCCCCTTTGATGTATAAAATATGTATATTAATGTAAGATTTTTGTCAACTCGTAGCAAATATTTATTTATTTTTTTTGACATTCAGGTTCTCAGCTTTGCCGGACTAAGTCCTGGATCACTAGCCACCGGCCCCTCAATGACTAGCGGAGATAAGTATGTTTAGTTTATATCATGCCAAATTTTGGTTTATTTGGTTGTGGTGTCATGTAGATATCAAGTACTCCCTTCGTCCCTGTCGAGTGGAGATCAAAAATTTGGGCATACAGATTAAGAAAAAGTAAGAGAGATAAAAAATGAAAGGAAATGTTGTGAGTATGAACAATTAAATAGGAGAGAGAATGAGTGGGAGGAATAGTGATTTGATTGGTGTTGTGAGTGTAAAAGTAAAATAGGAGAGAGAATGAGTGGGAAAAATAGTAAAGATTTCCTTCCATTTTGGGCGATCTCCATTGGGCTAGGACGGACCAAAAGGAAATAAGTATGAAAGTGTGTGATGTCCCACACACTTGCAGTCAAAGGTTGACTTAATTTTAGATTTGTTACTTTCTTATCTATTTAATTTAGATAAATATTATGTATATTGTATTTATATAAACTAACCTACTGAAAGAAATTTTAGTTTATTTTTAGTGTGTAGTTTATTTATTTATATAGGACTCTCACACAAGGAAAAAAGTCTACAGGGAAAATGATTGCTTGAATGGCTAAGGAGATAAAGAAGACTAATTGAAGATGATTACCTCAAGCAAAGCTTATCCTAATCCATGGACTGCCTTGCCTATATATATGAACATCTCGGTTCATTATTTCCGACGCCTAAAGCCCGACCATATTTCTTTGAAGCATTGAAGCTTACGAAGAGTCCGATTTCGTGTGGTTTGACAAGTTCTTGCACCGAATCTCACGCCAGGAAGGGTAACGTCGGAGACGCCCTCGGCTTAGTTTACGTGTGTTGCATGTGCGGAGACAAACGAAAAGCGGCGGAATATCCTCAGTCCAGTCACTCACTCAACCCGATGCAACTCATTTTTCTATGATAGCATCAGGAGTACCAAATTATGGATTGCTTTTATGTAAATGTTGAGTTGTAAATAACAACTTGTAATCCCCTTTGATGTATAAAATATGTATATTAATGTAAGATTTTTGTCAACTAGTAGCAAATCTTTATTTATTTTTTTTGACATTCAGGTTCTCAGCTTTGCCGGACTAAGTCCTGGATCACTAGCCACCGGCCCCTCAATGACTAGCGGAGATAAGTATGTTTAGTTTATATCATGCCAAATTTTGGTTTATTTGGTTGTGGTGTCATGTAGATATCATGTACTCCCTTCGTTCCTGTCGAGTGGAGATAAAAAATTTGGGCATACAGATTAAGAAAAAGTAAGAGAGATAAAAAAATGAAAGGAAATGTTGTGAATATGAACAATTAAATAGGAGAGAGAATGAGTGGGAGGAATAGTGATTTTATTGGTGTTGTGAGTGTAAAAGTAAAATAGGAGAGAGAATGAGTGGGAAAAATAGTAAAGATTTCCTTCCATTTTGGGCAGTCTCCATTGGGCTAGGACGGACCAAAAAGGAAATAAGTATGAAAGTGTGTGATGTCCCACACACTTGACAAGTCAAAGGTTGACTTAATTTTAGATTTGTTACTTTCTTATCTATTTAATTTAGATAAATATTATGTATATTGTATTTATATAAACTAACCTACTGAAAGAAATTTTAGTTTATTTTTAGTGTGTAGTTTATTTATTTATATAGGACTCTCACACAAGGAAAGAAGTCTACAGGAAAAATGATTGCTTGAATGGCTAAGGAGATAAAGAAGACTAATTGAAGATGATTACCTCAAGCAAAGCTTATCCTAATCCATGGGTGCCTTGCCTATATATATGAACATCTCGAGTTCATTATTTCCGACGCCCTAAGCTGACCATATTTCTTTGAAGCATTGAAGCTTCTGAAGAGTCCGATTTCGTGTGAGAGCTTTTTGATAATTTTGTATTCTCTTTATGTTTTTTTTGTAACCGGTTCATATACGGTTTACAGAGACAAAATCTTTGAAGGATTCTTGCTTGATTGTTCTCTGTTTTGTTTTTGCGAAGTTGTTTGGTTATTTTGTGTCTTCTCTTAGTTTCTATCGTGTAAGTGATTCATAAGTTATTTAATAAGAGAAGTTTTTATTGTCTACAGCAAATTGATGTAGATAAGTGTTAATTACTTTGTTCATTTTAATTTTATTCTCATTATTTCGCTGCTGTTTTCTGTTGGTGCTAGTACTGGTGCGATAGCATCAGGACTCACATCAGTCTATTTTATGTTCCTGTGCACTTCCTAGCCGCCCCGTTTCTTTCAATTGGTATCAGAGCCACACTCGATTACACTGTGTGAGATCCAAGAAAGAGTGGTCATTATGGAAGGACACTTGAATCAATTGGAAACTGAAGATGTTGCCCTTTTAATCAAAAAATTTACTTCTTTTCTGAAAAATAAACGGGACAACAAGTTTCCTTCTAAACCTTAAAATACTTTTGAAAAACCAAAAGAGGATGCGAGAGTAGTTTCAAGAAACCCACTAGTTTTGCTAAGAATATATACGAAGCTTGTTCAATGTAGAGCTGCAAAGACTTTGGGCACTACGCGAATGAGTGTGCCAACACTCACGAAGAAAAAGAGAATGAGCTTTTGTGCGACCCTTAGTGATAGTGAGGACGATGATGAAACGGCGAACTTAGTTGTCATTGAAGTCTCGCCTCCTAGTCACGAACATCAGGCGATGTAGCTTCGGATGTAGTCACACCGGTTATCACATCTTCGACTACGAGGTCTCTTTGCTTTAATTCTTCCCTTTCTGAAAAAACAGAGAATGAAGAAGTATGTGATGGAAGTCACCAAGAACTTCTTGATGCTTATGCTGATTTATTCGCCGATTGGCAAAAACGTGTTGAAAAATTGGCAGTTTTCGAAAAGGTAAATGGGAAACTCTCTACTGAAATTTCAACTTTAAAAGGTGAACTTAAAGATTTATCCACCGAAAATGACAACCAAAAAGATTCAATAGCCAAACTTGAGGTCATGCTTACTAAACGTGTCATTGAACTTGAGAAAACCAAAACGGAACTCACAGAGGCCAAGAAAACATTTGAAAAAATGAATGCTGGAAAGGCAACTCTTGATGAGGTTCTTAATGTGGGTCATTTTTCAAAAACTGGTCTCGGCTTTGAATCAAATTTTTCAAATGAAGGAGAGAGTTCCTCAAAACCTAAGACTTTTCACAACTCGAAATCAATACCCAAGAGAAAAAGATTTGTGTGCCATTACTGCTTCTTACCAGGACACATAAGACCTTTTTGTTATAAAAGAATTCACGATCTGGGAAAAGATGCTCCTCAGATGAGTGGCCGGATGCACTCACATCACCACTCACATTGCCAGAAATCAGGTCAGTTCGTGTGGATGGAAAAGAAGAATGAGGAATGCAAGGTAGTTTTTACCTCTCTCAAGAGCAGCATTGCAAGCTCATGGTACTTTGATAGCGGGTGCTCAAGGCACATGACAGGTAATGCAGAGTTCCTAACAGATTACACCACTGTCAAAAGTGGAAATGTGAATTATGGAGGAGGATCCCAAGGTAAGATTGTTGGTAAGGGTACATTATGTGTTAATCATATGCCTAAATTGAAAAATGTCTATCATGTGAAAGGCTTGAAAGCTAATCTTATTAGTATAAGTCAACTGTGTGATGACAATTTACATATCAATTTTGACAAACATGAATTTAAAGTGTTTGATAACACTAACCAATGCTTATTCACTGGAATAAGGTCTCAAGATAATTGTTACAAATTTGGTGACAATTTATCCTGTCTTAGCTCCAAAACAAATGACCTTGAACTATGGCATCAAAAGTTAGGACATGCTAGTTATAGAAAAATGGAAGAATTAGTAAGATTTAATGCTGTTAAACACTTGCCCAAACTTGATTTTAAACAAACAAGTGTATGTGGACCTTGTCAAAAGGGCAAGCAAACCAAAGCTACTCATAAAAAGGTTGATCAAAGTTCTACTTCTGAGATATTGGAATTAATCCATACTGACCTTATGGGACCTATTGAGGTTGAAAGCATAGGTAAAAATAAATACTCATTTGTTTGTGTAGATGATTTCTCTAGGTATACTTGGGTTCTATATTTAAAAGAGAAATCTGATGCACTTGAAGTGTTTAAAGTATGGTATAAAAAGGTCAAAAACCTATATGGTAAGAAAGTGATTAAAATTCGATCTGATCATGAGACTGAATATGAGAACACCTTGTTTTCTAAATTTTGTGTCTCAAAAGGAATAACCCATGATTTTTCAACCCCAAAAACTCCTCAACAAAATGGGGTGGCCGAAAGAAAGAATCGTACTTTGCAAGAGATGGCTTGTGTCATGCTAAGTTCTAAGAACATCTCTAAACCATTTTGGGTTGAGGCTCTTAACACGGCGTGTCACATAGGAAATATAGTTTACTTAAGAGTTGGATCAACCATGACTCCCTATGAAATCCTCCTTGGTATAAAGCCTACTCTTAAATACTTTCATGTTTTTGGATGCATATGTTATGTTCTGAATGAAAGAGACTATCCGTCTAAATTTGACTCTAAGAATGATAAGGCTATATTCCTAGGGTATTCCACAAATAGCCGTGCTTATAGGGTTTATAACCTTAGAACCAATACTGTTAT
Organism: Adenophora triphylla var. japonica; assembly: GCA_022495995.1. Classification (NCBI taxonomy): domain Eukaryota; kingdom Viridiplantae; phylum Streptophyta; class Magnoliopsida; order Asterales; family Campanulaceae; genus Adenophora; species Adenophora triphylla. The sequence goes on along the minus strand of JAFEMH010002520.1, from coordinate 40,881 downwards.
GGAGTCTATTAATGTCACTTTTGATGATACTGCTGATTTGAATATAAAAACTCTTGAAGATGATATCTCAGGTTGCGTGAAAATGATGGAAATCACCCAAAATACAGCTAAACAGGAACTGCAAACAGAGATACAGAAAGATGATGCAGGTCCTGGTGTGATCACATCACCACCTACATCAGGACCAGATGAGTCTACATCAAATTCAGAAAATTTGTCAAACGATTCGGAATTTGTATAGAAGGGAACCTGGACAAAATTAGAGACATACCTAGCAGGATTCAAAAGAATCATCCAATCACCCAAGTGATTGGTGATGTTAATGAGAAGGTAAACACAAGGGAAAAGCCACGGGTCAACTATCGAGAACTGGCTGGATTGAGTTGTGTAAACTCACAGGTAAGCAAGGTAAGCTCTTGCTGTTTCATTTCTCATCTTGAGCCTAAGAATGTTAATGAGGAAATGAATGATGAAAATTGGATTATGTCTCAACTTCTTTGGATGAATCAGATGATTAAAGATTATGGTCTTAAAAGTGATATCCTAACTGTTTTTTGTGATAATCTAAGTGCCATAGAAATATCAAAAAATCATGTTCAACACTCACGTACTAAACACATTGACATTAGACATCATTTTATTCGTGATCTTATTGAGCAAAAAATTATTAGCATGGAATCAATTAGCACTGAAAAACAGTTGGCTGATATTTTCACCAAAGCCCTTAATTTTCAAAGATTTTCCACTCTAAGGAAGTCTCTGAGTTTGTGTGCAAATTGATGGTGTGATCCCCCGTGTGGTCACATCATAACTAACACCTGTATACTCCAACTCTAACAAAAAAAAAAAACAAAAAAATGCATTGCATGATTTATCTCAGTGTGGTCACTTGTAATGCATCTTTGACTTGTCTCCTCTCTGAATTGTGAATTCTTCTTAAAAGTAGTCAACAACTGTTGACTCAAAATTTATCCTACTGGATGTCTCTTGATGGGTGCAAAAAAAATAAAAAAAATGGGAAACAGCTACTCCACCCATGGTATGAAGTCATTTCAATGTGATCAAAATGACATCAAGAGAAAGTTTGGGTCAAATTGAAAAGATTATTCGAAAGAGGGCTATCCATGAGAATAAAGAAGAGTGAAAGCTACCCATAATATATATTTTCACAAAAAAAAAATTATTATTATGTGTGGAAGCATTCTAGAGGCCAAGCAAGACAAGATTTTAATTCATTGACTTTCTTAGAGGAAATGCGTCCCCTGGTGTAATTACATTCTATGCCACATATACTGAGATTTATCCTTCACATGCCTGTACATTATGCATCATTTTCTTAGTCATAAATTTAGGTCAACCTGGTCCTTGGTGAAAATATTAAACAAATCTTTTTCACTCCCTAATTAATTTTGTTAAAAGATCTTGTGCTCAACAATATTTCTTATTTTTTATTTTTGATGTCCATGTGTTTAGGGGGAGTATATTGTATGTGGGATTTTTTTTTTTGTTTATATGGCAGGTACATTGTTTACAAAGAATTTTTTTTTCAAGATAATTGGTCTTATCCTTATCATCAAAAGAGTCCAAGGAAATTGAGGTGAGCTCAAATTTTCTGATGCCAAGGTATTTAGTCCAACTTAAAACTCTACCTCCCTGTGTGTCCTTCTACTAAAAGATTTTTTTATCATCTTTAATAAAATCCTGTCACCTTGCCTTAAATTTCCACCGTGTTTCTCTCTCTATTTTCTCTCTCTGTTTTTCGTCCTAAAAGGGCAATGACGTCTCCTTCACTTTTGGCAGTCAAAGCCAGCCTTTCCGATCAAAAAGGGGGAGAATATAAGCCAAGTTTTTAACTCAAATTTGCCGTCTTTTGTGTTTGTTTACTGTTGTTTAGAAACTATGGTGGTGTGATTGTTTTTGTTTTGATTATCTGAACATTTGATTTTTGTTTTGATTATCTGAACATTTGATATTTGTTTTGATTATCTGAACATTTGATACTTAGGGGGAGTGTTCAAATTCCTTATTGAAATTTTTGATTAGCTAGTATATGATCTTGGCTTATTATCTGTTTTGACCAGAAAGCAACAAATCAGGGGGAGATTGAAAGTGTGTGATGTCCCACACACTTGACAAGTCAAAGGTTGACTTAATTTTAGATTTGTTACTTTCTTATCTATTTAATTTAGATAAATATTATGTATATTGTATTTATATAAACTAACCTACTGAAAGAAATTTTAGTTTATTTTTAGTGTGTAGTTTATTTATTTATATAAGACTCTCACACAAGGAAAGAAGTCTACAGGAAAAATGATTGCTTGAATGGCTAAGGAGATAAAGAAGACTAATTGAAGATGATTACCTCAAGCAAAGCTTATCCTAATCCATGGACTGCCTTGCCTATATATATGAACATCTCAGTTCATTATTTTCGACGCCTAAACTGACCATATTTGCTGAAGCATTGAAGCTTCTGAAGAGTCCGATTTCGTGTGAGAGCTTTTTGATAATTTTGTATTCTCTTTATGTTCTTTTTGTAACCGGTTCATATACGGTTTTACAGAGACAAAATGCTGAAGGATTCTTGCTTCAGTTGTTCTCTGTTTTGTTTTACTGAGAGTTGTTTGGTTATTTTGTGTCTTCTCTTAGTTTCTATCGTGTAAGTGATTCATAAGTTATTTAATAAGAGAAGTTTTTATTGTCTACAGCAAATTGCTGTAGATAAGTGTTAATTACTTTGTTCATTTTAATTTTATTCTCATTATTCCGCTGCTATTTTCTATTGGTGCTAGTACTGGTGCGATAGCATCAGGACTCACATCAGTCTATTTTATGTTCCTGTGCACTTTCTAACCACTCCATTTCTTTCAAAGTATCCACTCGACAAGGACGGGGGTGTACACTTCAAAATTTGGACCCTTAAATTTGAATCTATTTAAGGTCAGATTTGGAATGTTTTAATACTCTCTCGTATGTATTAAGAAACTTGTCAATAGTTTCCACTTTTACTAAAAAAAACATTATTAAAGAATGAGTAAACAATTGCAATTGGATTGAGTAAGTAAAAAGTGGGGTAACATTTTTTTTTGCAATTACAAAAAAGGAATAGAATATAAATGTTCAAAACACAATTCATTATTTGTTATTTTGATAATAAATCAAAATATGACCCTTAATTATAAAAAAGAATGTAGGAGCTTTAGTCTAGGCCGTTCCAGTTAAAATTGCAAAATTTGTCAATTTTTTGTGTCCAACACAAAATTGCAGAATCCCACCCAAATGACAAATTTTTAATATTTTCAATTAATTAGGTACACTTAATACCCACAACAACTACTCAACTACTATTCTCTATTACACTTTCTTTACCTACCAAATTATCAACGCTCACAATAACTTAATATTATACTCCCTTCCGTCTCACTTGAGAAAGCACAAATTTCCATTTGAATGTCCCATTTGAAAATACTCACTGTCAAAATGGAAATATTTTAATATTTTCTTATTTATAATACTCAATTTTAATATTAACAATAATTATCTCCTTTTTATTTCATACCTAACACTCTCTGTTATCTCATTTTTAACACTCACAATACTTACCCTCTTTTTAATTTTCGTGCATAACTAATTTGATAAAGAATTTTTACTATTCTCTCCACTCATTCTCTCTCCTACATTATTTTAATACTCACAACATCATTATAATTTACTATTCCCTCTACTCATTCTCTCTCCTATTTTACTATTACACTCACAACATTTTCTACACCCTTAATTTGCGTGTCAAAGCCAAAATGGTGAACCAAATAATGGGACGGAGGGAGTATATGTTTTCTTAATTTTTGTGCATTACTTTAACTTTCTAACATCGGAGGGACCGAGGGAGTATTTGGCAAACAATAATAAAAAAAAATCAGGTAAATAGCAAGTAATGTGCGCAAAATTTATTAACAATAAGTACTCCCTCCGTCCCACCTCACTTAACACCCAAGAGGTGGGCACAAGAATTAAGAAAAAAGAATAAAATAAAAAAATGTGTGGTAGAAAATGAAGAGAGAGAATGAGTGGGGTAAATAGTAGTGTTGGTTGAATAAATTGAGTGGTGGAAAATAAAGAGAGAAAATGAGTGGCCAATATAAAAATATAAAAAGTAGGCTATTTTTGGGAGATGTCAAATGAGCTGGAACAATTCAAAATGAAAATAAATGTCAAGTGAACCGGGGCGAAGGGAGTATTTTGGATGGAAGTAGTATAATATTATGTTGATGTCAGTATATAGATAAAAGGTAGGATCTGTTAACGGGGTGGGAAAAATAGGTTGGTTGAAACGCGTACGTACTATAAGGATATCTACGATACGGAGTTAATCGAATATAATACTAATAGAAGTCCGTGTTCAAGGACACGTTTTATTTTTTTTATTTTTTATTTTTTTGTTAATTAAAATTTTTTTTAAGGGTAAAATGGCAAAGGGACAATTTAGTGAGGGCAAAATGAGAAATTTGGCATTTAGTACTGTTCACCCACGTTGCCATTATACTACTAGTAAAAGTCCGTGTCCAAGGCACGTGTTTTTTTTTTAAATTAATTTTTTTTTAATTAAATTTTTTTTTAAGGGCAAAATGGCAAAGAGACAACTTAGTGAGGGCAAAATGGAAAATTTGACATTTAGTACTGTTCATAGAAACTGTTCGCCCACGTTGCCATTATACTACTAGTAAAAGCCCGTGTCCAAGGACACGTGTTTTTTTTTTTTAATTAATTTTTTTTAAATTAAAATTTTTTTTTAAGAAAAAAATGGGAAAGAAACAACTTAGTGAGGGTAAAATGGGAAATTCAACACTTGATACTGTTCATGTTCATAGTACTGTACTGTAGCAAGTACCGTTCCCATTTATACTATAGATATATAGCAAAACTATTTAGAGGCTCCAGAAAAGGTCACGTCAAAGGCCACGTCAGCAATTCAATTTCCAACTCATTTTTATTCCAAGTAAGACTTGATTAAGGGCATTATTGTAATATTATTACTTAAAGTTAATTTGCAATTTAAAATAAAAATTCCCTCTTAATTAGAAGTTGATTGATTTAATCAGTTTTGAAATTTTGAAAACTAATGGTTACCTAAATTTAAGCACAATTTTTGAATAATTCAAACTCTTTAGGTGATAATTGTGGAGATATAATTATTAGTAATTTTCGAAATTTAAAATAATTAGTAATTTTTGAAATTGAAAATAGATACCAGACTAAATTTCAATTTAACCATAAATTTCAATTTAAATTAATTAGTAATTTTCGAAAAAAGACATGCCAGAATAAATTTCAATTTAACCATAAATTTCGTATACAGTTTCTAGAAATCAATAGAAATTCGAAATTTAAAATAATTAGTAATTTTAGAAAATTTAAAATAATTAGTAATTTTCAAAATTTAAAAGAGATGCCAAAATAAATTACAATTTAACCATAAATTTTGTATACAGTTTCTAGAAATCAATAGAAAATCGAATTATTTGGAAATAAAAAGTATTATGGGATTTTTACCAATAAGACCTTAAAATAGGGTGGAATTTATCAATAAAAACAATACATTTAAAATTTTACCTTAGGATCCAAGAGTTCAAATCAAAACGACCGTAGAGTCCCTTGCCCTATTTATAATAATTTAAATAACCAATCTACCCTCCCTCGCTCATTCCCTTTCTCTCTCTATGCGTAATTTCTCTTCTCTCCGCAATCCATTTCTCTCTCTGTCCGCAATTCCGGATTCCATGGCGATGGCGAGCTTCCAATTCCTCTCAACTATGGGATCATTCTCCAACAATTCCTCTCAACCGTTCAAGCCATGCTCTGCTCCGCCTTCACTCCCGTCACCGCCGATGTCCTCTCCAACTTGCCTGAGGTTCGACTAATCGTCACCACCAGATCCTACATATGTTGTTGCGAAACAGGCCTTCAATTCGACGTTGTCATCTCCAATCACATCCTCAACATGTATGCCAAATGCAGGAAGGTAAATTCTACCCACCAACTATTCGACGAAATGTCTGAACGAAAGTGACTTGGTCTGCTATGATTTCTGGGTATGATCAAGCTGGGAAATCTTTAATGGCTGTTGTAATTTTTACCCAATTGGATCTTGAGTCCAATGAGTTTGGGGCTATTTTCAACTGCCTGAATCCCAATAATGACTGTTGTTGCGGGTCTAAGTACTAGGGATCCATTTTTTATGCCATTTGAGAAGAGGGGTGTAAGTTGCTCATACTTCTCAATATCCGTGACTATTGAACAAAGTTCTATCTATCAAAATTAAGTGTTGTAGTCTGTTATTTTTCAAAAACTAGTTTTTTGCTCATCTTTTCACCTTGGTCTGAATGAAACTAGTGCATAGTTGTGATGTTGCTGTTTGAAACTTATTCTAACCTAGCTATGACTGCAGAACTATGAACTCATAAATCTGTATTAATGTTTTTCTCCCTATGTTTATTTGATTAGCCTAGTTCAGTAGGCAATTTGGTATCTGATTGGTTGGATGAAATATCAAAGATTATGGATATATATGGCATTCATTTGTCTGATTGTTATATCCTTAGAATCTTTTAGACAACACCATTTTCTTATATTTGATTAAATTTCTAGTTTTGCTCAAGAAATGCTTGTTGAGCACTGATATTTTGTCCTATTGTTGGACTTGTAGGCCTTGTATTTAAGAAGTCACGCATCTTGAAGTATAACATTGTTGACAAAAAGAACCAGATCTCGCTTTTGATATGCACAATGTAGTTTGGTGATCTGTTGTTGGGGATCATTAGACATACAAAACATTAGGAGTATAAAATGCATGTCTGTTTCCGATGCTTCTTTCTTAGGATAAAGATTTCTGATGCAAATGTTCTATCATCTACTCTACTGTAAATAACTAACTGTATAATGATTTTCACAGTTATTATGCATAACTGTGAATTCCATTTCACAGTTATTTTTGTGTCATTCCTTTAGGACAACTGTAGAACAAGTTTCACGGTTGTTGGGTTTGATGTAAAGAACTGTGTAATGATTTTCACAGTTATTGTGCATAACTGTGAATTCCATTTTCACACTTTAGGACAACTGTAGAACAAGTTTCACAGTTGTTGGGTTTGATGTAAATAACTGTGTAATGATTTTCACAGTTATTGTGCATAACTGTGAATTCCATTTCACAGTTATTTTTATGTCATTCCTTTAGGACAACTGTAGAACAAGTTTCACGGTTGTTGGGTTTGATGTAAATAACTGTGTAATGATTTTCACAGTTATTGTGCATAACTGTGTAATGATTTGCACATTTCCAAGCTGAGAATTATGGTTGTGCACAACTGTGAGGTCAATTTCTCAGTTATAGTTATGAGTGTTGAGGTCACTTTCTCAATTATTGTGCATAACTGTGTGATATATTTCTCTATTTTTATGTTATTCTTTTATAGAACAACTGTGAGGTTTATTTTACATGTGAAATATTTTTCACACTTCTAAAACTGTGAGGTCAGTTTCACATTTATTTATGAATGTGAAATGGTTTACCCGTTATTTATCAGTTGTTGATGATTGTTTGTGCACAACTGTGAGGTCAATTTCTCAGTTATGATTGTTGAGGTCACTTTCTCGGTTATTGTGCATAACTGTGTGATAGATTTCACTGTTTTTATGTCATTCTTTTATAGAACAACAGTGAGGTCTATTTCACAGTTGTTGAAAAATAATTTTATTTTATTTATAAAATTTAAAATATATGATGAGTAAACTTGTTTGATTCGTCTTGGCGATGCGATTAAAACAGTGATTTCGGATAATTTTTTCGACTTTTAGATTTTGAGATATTGTATTTTAAAAATTTAAGAGAAAAAAAAAAAGAAGAGAGAGAAAAGGAGAGAGAAAGAAAGGAGAAGAAGAAAAAAGTAAAGAGAGAGAGAGAGAAAGTAACGTAAAGAGAGAGAGAGCAAGTGTTGCGTCACTCACGCGTGTATGTGGCGTGTGGCGAGGGGCATTTTGGTCCAGCGAAATTTTAGGGACTTATTGGTATGTTTTGAAAATGTGTGATTTTATTGATCTTTTTCATTTATCTAAGGGACTTATTGGTCAAAGCCTCAAGTATTATTCATTTAACTTCTATCTAAAATTCAAACTTGGATGGATAACTGATGATTTTAAATTCATCTATATTAAAAACTGATAAGAGATAATTTGACAATGTATTATCGGTTAAGGATACAATTCATATCCTACTAAATATAAATAATTTGACAATGTATTTCTAATGGTAATTTTATTATTTACTTTATTATTATTTTAGCATATCCATCAATATCATGTGTGTTAATGTTAAGATCATGTGTTGTCATGAATGTTGTCCCAAGTGTTGCAAACCAGTGTTGCCACTGGTGTTGCCACAAGTGTTGCCATTTGGAATTGGCAACACTGAGATAGTTACTGTATTTTTCACAAATAAAAATGTGGAAATTAATGTTTAAATAACAGGAGTTAGTCTGCTTAAAATGAGCTGGAAAAGAGCATCAGAAACTGCCCAGGCGTTAGTTACGAAGGAAGAGGAGAAAATTAACAAATAAACATGTGTTTATTTGTTTAATTAATGACCAAGCAAAAAGATATTGTATTCAGCTATTCAGGGGGAGAACAAGTCAGAGTACAAGACATCCAGAGTTGAGAGGTACAAGCAAGAGAAGCAAGAGAAGACCTAGTCTCCTACAAATGAGGCGAGTGAGCTAAATTGGAGGAAACAAACTCAAGGCTGTTGCTGATCATTTTGAGTAGGCTCCAAGACTTTGTGGCCTATAAATAGTGCAGTTGTAACGACCCTAACCCTAGGCACTAGTTTTAGTATAATATTATATGTTTTACTATTAATGATGATATTATGTGTTCATTTTATCTGTAATTTATTATATTAGGATAAAATGATAAGGAAATAAATAATGTTCTAAAGTAAAAATAAGAATAGAAAATAAATAAAATAATAGATTGGAGTGGTGATAAAATGAGCAAATAAAATGTTTGGATTGGGAGGAATTATTTTAAATAAGTGAAAGAATTGTGTGGTGGAAGTATGGTGTGGGAAGGGGGGCCTTTTCCCTAAATTACTCCCCATCCTTCCCACAAAGTCAACACCATACTCCCACACCCTCCTCCCTCCATCCGGCCCCCCCTTCTTCATCCTCTTCACTCAACTTCTTCCTCCCTCATTCATTCACTCCTCTTCCTCCTTCTTCATTTTCTTCATACTCCCTCTTCACTATCTAAAGCCATGGAAGCTCTCAAACCCTATTATTGAAGCTAAGCCATTCTTCATCAAATTCAAGTCTAAGAGTAGTTTTGGAGTTGGATCACCTAGAGGAATCAATCAAGCTTTGAAGATCATCTTTCATCCTAAAATCCTAAGGTGAGTTGTTATGACCTCCTTTCATCTATGTGCTCATAATCTATCTATTGTTGTTCTTGGTGTTGTGATTGTTATTATATGCTTTGGAAATCTTCTTGGAGTTAGAAAATGGATTAATGACTTAAAAAGATAGTGGTTCATGGGAGTTGATTTAGATTTTTAAGGAATGGATGGAATTTGAAATTGTTGAAGTTAGGGTTCAATGAAGATGAGTTAAAAGGGTTGAAATGGGTAGAAATAGTAGTGATAAATAATCTAGGGTTACTTGGTTTTGGAGTTTACATGTTTGTTTGGGATTTGGTGAAATGAAGGTGTCTTGGGTGTTCTTGAATAATCAATGGTAGAGGGAAGGAAGAACTAGGGTTAAAGGGGTTAAAAACCTAAGTTTGGGCTGGCAGGAGGCTTGGGCGGTCGCCCGGGGCTGAGCGGCCGCCCATGCTGGCGTAAACTCACATTTCCTTGAAAACCCTCTTGGGCGGTCGCCCAAGAGGTTTGGGCGGTCGCCCAAGACCCCAGAAATCCTAACTTCAATTCCGAACTGCACTGCGTTTAGCAATCTTGTGATGGTCATAACTTAATCATATTAAATCGGAATTTGATGGTTCTTGGGTCTAAATTGGGTGTTTTTCTGAGTACTTTCTGAATGTGATGGTTTCATAGCTCAAGCAGTTATCCTTATGTCTCCCAACTCTGATTTGGTTACCGCAGGTCGTCTTGTACGTTATAAGTTGCGTGGAAATTGAATAAATCATAGTTAATTCATACGGACTCGAAATTGGATGGTTCAAGAGTCCAAATTGAGTATTTTTAGGTGATCTCTCAAATGGAATTGGTTTTATAAACTAAATATGTAATGATCATTTCCAGATATTCTATTTTACCATGTGACTATATTGTTTATCCCCTTTGTGGATTATTTGGCAAGTGTTATGTGGCTCCCCAAGTGTGGAATATTTGATAAGTTGTTATGTTATCCCAATGTGTGGATATGTTTACTATGTAGTTGTATGGTTATTCCATTTGTGAATTTATTTGTTATCATTCATATTTGTTGATGATACTATGCATAGTGTATTACTTAAATGTTGCATTATGGCATTGATTGGCATGAGTATACATTACCATGTTGTTATATTACTATCCCGGTTTGTGGATTTATCTCAAGTATCTATCATGTGCTTCGAGCGTGTTTATGTTCGGGTGGGTATGATGGATGCCAATCAATTATGGATTTGTTCTATAAGTGATTGAAGGTACATCATACCGGCGACCCTTCCCCACTCGCGTGCCACTGGGGCAGTGGGGCCGCGCTAACGATCGTATTGACCCAAAAGGCTTTACGCACTGTTGCGATCGTTATAAGGAGGGACGATATTATTTTTGGATATTCTAATATAGGTATCCTTTCTTATATGGATGGTCTGGGGTATGAGTCCTATAAGAGGTGAATGTGCTGGAGGCAATTCACCAAAGAGTGGAGTTTTACTCCCACGTTGTACGACTTATTGTTCAGACGGGAAAAGGTAAAATGAGGTAACGTAAGGTGTTTACCGCTTTCATAATGTGTTATGTGCTACCATGCTATGTGTTGCACTTTGTTTGGCATCTTGCTGCATATCATAATAGCTCATCGAGATTTATTCTCACCCCTCTCCCTTTACTATTTTAGATTCCGAGACAGTGACCCGAACCAAATGAGGCCGGGATATCATTGTGGACTTGTACTTTTGGGGCTTGTCGGTTAAGTTAGAAGTTGGCTATTAGGAGTATTTATTAAGTATTCCACTTTTATAATTTGTATGGACAACACTTTTACTAAACAATGTTATTCGTGGTTTTGTGTAATTAATCGATTTCGGTTCATTAAAGTTGTAGTTGGATTTCCTTTAAGTAAGGATATTATCAATTGATTTTTATTTGGAAGTTTGAAAAGTGGTATTCTTTTAAAGGCAAATAAATGTTTTAAAAATCAAGATGAATTTTCTTAGTTTGAGCTCCTTAGCTCGGGACACGTGTTAGGTCCCGGGTTGGGGTGCTCACGCTTGGTATCAGAGCTTAGTTTAGAGGTCAAGGGTAGATGTCTAGACTAAGTGGGAATGTGTGGAAATTGACGCCGAGTGTTTTATGCAGAGTCCGTTCTAATGGCCTAAGCAAGGATGATCACGGAAAGTTCTGGGAATTGAAGAAGATTTGGGTATAGGTGGAATTCGTGGATGAAGAGATGATGAAATTATTCAGAAGTTTGTACAGGGATATGGAGACTAGAGGATCGGCCGAATCGCCCGAGGAGTGTCAAAGTGATGGATGGGAAAGGTTTGTGAAGATGAATCCATCGAGTTTTAATGGATATCCGAATCCGTTAAAGGCGTAAAATTGGTTAGCGTAAATGAATAAGATTTTCGAGGTTATAGAAAGTCGCAACGAAGAGAAAGTTAGGTATGCCGTTTTCAAGCTTGAAGGTTCAAACTGATCGCTGGTGGCGTAAGTTGAAGGAAAGTTGGGAGCGGGATCATACGCCCGATTTGGGATAAGTTCACCTCCAGCTTCGAGGACTATTTTATTTCAATGGTTACAAGGGATAAGAAGGAGATTGAATTCTTAAGACTAAAACAAGGGAACATGACGGTGAATCGCATTCGGTCCGGTTTGAGGAATTAGCTAAGTGTTGCCCTCTATTTGGCATCGCATGAAGTGAAAAGGGTTCTGTAAGCTCAGGAACAGTGGCCGAGGAGTGAGTTTAGGAAAGAATTATGGATTGATAGTTTCATCAATTATCGCATGTACCTTAGATAGAGCATATAAGGTCGAGAAGGACATTGAGGAAAATAGTGGAAGGTCCGGAAGTGGGATTAGAAACAAGCCAAAGTATCTAGGACAAGGATCCAAAGTCATTAGAGGACTGCCCAAGTGCTTTAACCGTGAAGTTTGAGAGAGGAACTTACGGTAGCTTCTTCGTCTAGGCCAAAACCCAAACAGTATGGGATGATTTGTAAGTTTTGCAAGAAGGTTGGACATACCGAAGATCGGTGTTGGAGTAAGCAAGGGAAATGCTTGAAGTGTGGAGAGATGGGGCATTTTAGGAGGAATTGCCCAAGGTTTCGACAGGAGCGAGCTTCAGGCAGCAGTCAGCAAGGTGGACGGCAAAGAGGTGGTACCAAAAGAGATAACAAAGGGGAACCGAAAGAGAGGGTCTGTGGTCGAGTGTGTGTTTCGGATCCAGGAGAGATGGATCCCTCCGAGGTCACTAGAGGTATATTTCCTGTCTCAAAAGTTAGGGGTCATATATTATAGATCATGTTGCATATCATTTATGTTTGGCATCACATTTTGCTTATATGTGACATACATCGTTGAGAATTTGTTTTATTGTTAGAGGATTCTGCTCTTATGAGAGAATACCTCGAACCTTCTTTGGTTTACCACGATGGTGATGTGGTTATGGCCGAGCATGTATTGCCATTGAATTGGTACGATTATTAAATTATGATTTTGAGATATATTTGACATGTATGGTTAAGTAATTGTTGTATAATGGTAGACTATCATAATAAGTGAGTCTCCTTTTTCCATGCCAAAATTGTTTATGATGGTGTTTGAGATAGGTAAACCTTAATGTGAAATTCTTGTTATATGTGGGTAATTAAGGTGAAACTTTTGAATTAAGGTGTGAAGAGTAATTGGTATATGCTAGACTTGCATAAGGAGTCTTTTCCAAAATTTTTATGTGCTAGTTGTGAGTAAATGGTAAATGTGCTCCCGTCGGTATGTTTCATGTCTTGGTTCCGAGTAGGATAAGCAGAGTTGTAATCCTTATTTTGATGGTTTTAGGGTGATTAGAATTGATGGTCCCTTTGGTAATTAAAGTTTCGGGAAGATCGTGAAAATAATTTGAGAGTTGGGTTAATGACTTCCTTGTGAGGAGTCCCGGTATGCAAAGTTCGGCTAGTATGAGTTGACTCGAGAGGATTTCAAATTTTTGGGGTTTTGTAGTCTTAAACTCGGATGTTACCATGGATCTTGTGAGGGTTGAGTCCGTGATCTTTGAGTTGGCGTGTGCTATCGAAGAGAATTAAGGAATTCTTAAGAATTGAAAAGTCGTTGCTTTGGTTGACCTTAAAGGACGTGTAAATAGAGTAGGATGTAAAAAGGATTAATCATGTTAATACAAATGGAGAATAGATTAGTTATAGATTCGGCCCTTACATTACCTTGGGGATGTGAAAACTTTGTGAAAATTTAAGTGTGTATTAAAGGAAGATCAGGGTGTAGTGTTATACGAAATGGGAAAGTGATAATGTGTGCTTTGAGGAATTTAACTAAGATAAGTGAGATTTTCTTATCCTCTACTCGGGAGTAGCTACACTTGTGTTGCGTTAATTAAATAGGAACCTTATCTTTTGAAGCTTCCTTTGAGAGTTGTTACCGATCCTAAGAGTTGGAGGATGTAGTTAGTCGAAAGGAAGAGGTTTGAAGACTATCCAAATTCTGGAAGAGTAGGTTGTGTTGTGTGACGGATTTTCCTTCGACTTGAGAAATTTAATTAACCTTAGCGGGTTTGCGTATAATAGCAGTTATCATTCTAACATTGAGATGAAACCGTATGAATCTTGGTTCAGGAAGATATTATCGATCTCCAATTTATTGGGATGGAATTAGTAAAGTTAGGCCTAAGGTAATTTAGCGCCAAAGTTTGTTAATCCAATTGAAGTTCTAGAAAAGATTATGATTTGACTTATAGACCGACTTAGAGTAGCTTATTGAGCGTTGGAAGTTTTAAATGTAATGTCGTAATGTATTTGGTAGCTTAAGTTGTAATACTTTTATTTAATTGTACTTTCTTGAGGTCGTGGAAATTCGGGTAGTAGTAATTGTATGGTATTCTTGGGGTGTTGCGTCGTAAAATCGTATTATTAATGAAATTAGAAATCTTGGGAAGAATCATAGAAGTGAAGAGACTAATTGAGAATTGAAGTCCTAGAGTACTCGGGTTATGGGAAGGTATAGTAGAGTCATGCCATTGAGAAATCTAATTGGGAATATTAAGTTAGAAATTGTGAAAAGGTAACCTTTGCTAGTTTGAACCTTAGGGTAAGTGACAATCAAATTCGGGACGAATTTTCTTTAAGGGGGAGTGAGTGTAACGAATTCTAACCCTAGGCACTAGTTTTAGTATAATATTATATGTTTTACTATTAATGATGATATTATGTGTTCATTTTATATGTAATTTATTATATTAGGATAAAATGATAAGGAAATAAATAATGTTCTAAAGTAAAAATAAGAATAGAAAATAAATAAAGTAATAGATTGGAGTGGTGATAAAATGAGCAAATAAAATGTTTGGATTGGGAGGAATTATTTTAAATAAGTGAAAGAATTGTGTGGTGGAAGTATGGTGTGGGAAGGGGGGGCCTTTTCCCTAAATTACTCCCCATCCTTCCCACAAAGTCAACACCATACTCCCACACCCTCCTCCCTCCATCCGGCCCCCCTTCTTCATCCTCTTCACTCAACTTCTTCCTCCCTCATTCATTCACTCTTCTTCCTCCTTCTTCATTTTCTTCATACTCCCTCTTCACTATCTAAAGCCATGGAAGCTCTCAAACCCTATTATTGAAGCTAAGCCATTCTTCATCAAATTCAAGTCTAAGAGTAGTTTTGGAGTTGGATCACCTAGAGGAATCAATCAAGCTTTGAAGATCATCTTTCATCCTAAAATCCTAAGGTGAGTTGTTATGACCTCCTTTCATCTATGTGCTCATAATCTATCTATTGTTGTTCTTGGTGTTGTGATTGTTATTATATGCTTTGGAAATCTTCTTGGAGTTAGAAAATGGATTAATGACTTAAAAAGATAGTGGTTCATGGGAGTTGATTTAGATTTTTAAGGAATGGATGGAATTTGAAATTGTTGAAGTTAGGGTTCAATGAAGATGAGTTAAAAGGGTTGAAATGGGTAGAAATAGTAGTGATAAATAATCTAGGGTTACTTGGTTTTGGAGTTTACATGTTTGTTTGGGATTTGGTGAAATGAAGGTGTCTTGGGTGTTCTTGAATAATTAATGGTAGAGGGAAGGAAGAACTAGGGTTAAAGGGGTTAAAAACCTAAGTTTGGGCTGGCAGGAGGTTTGGGCGGTCGCCCAAGGGGGCTGAGCGGCCGCCCATCTTGGCGTAAACTCACATTTCCTTGAAAACCCTCTTGGGCGGTCGCCCAAGAGGTTTGGGCGGTCGCCCAAGACCCCAGAAATCCTAACTTCAATTACGAACTGCAATTCGTTTAGCAATCTTGTGATGGTCATAACTTAATCATATTAAATCGGAATTTGATGGTTCTTGGGTCTAAATTGGGTGTTTTTCTGAGTACTTTCTGAATGTGATGGTTTCATAGCTAAAGAAGTTATCCTTATGTCCCAAAAATCTGATTTGGTTACAGCAGGTAGTATTGTACGTTAGAAGTTGAGTGGAAATTGAATAAATCATAGTTAATTCATACGGACTCGAAATTGGATGGTTCAAGAGTCCAAATTGAGTATTTTTAGGTGATCTCTCAAATGGAATTGGTTTTATAAACTAAATATGTAATGATCATTTCCAGATATTCTATTTTACCATGTGACTATATTGTTTATCCCCTTTGTGGATTATTTGGCAAGTGTTATGTGGCTCCCCAAGTGTGGAATATTTGATAAGTTGTTATGTTATCCCAATGTGTGGATATGTTTACTATGTAGTTGTATGGTTATTCCATTTGTGAATTTATTTGTTATCATTCATATTTGTTGATGATACTATGCATAGTGTATTACTTAAATGTTGCATTATGGCATTGATTGGCATGAGTATACATTACCATGTTGTTATATTACTATCCCGGTTTGTGGATTTATCTCAAGTATCTATCATGTGCTTGAGCGTGTTTATGTTCGGGTGGGTATGATGGATGCCAATCAATTATGGATTTGTTCTATAAGTGATTGAAGGTACATCATCTGCGGTGACCCTTCCCCACTCTGTGGCCACGGGGTGGGGCGTATGCTGCTGTATTGACCCAAAAGGCTTTACGGACTGTTGCGATCGTTGTAAGGAGGGACGATATTATTTTTGGATATTCTAATATAGGTATCCTTTCTTATATGGATGGTCTGGGGTATGAGTCCTATAAGAGGTGAATGTCTTTGGAGGCAATTCACCAAAGAGTGGAGTTTTACTCCCACGTTGTACGACTTATTGTTCGACGGGAAAAGGTAAAATGAGGTAACGTAAGGTGTTTACCGCTTTCATAATGTGTTATGTGCTACCATGCTATGTGTTGCACTTTGTTTGGCATCTTCTTTGCATATCATAATAGCTCATTGAGATTTATTCTCACCCCTCTCCCTTTCTTGTTTTAGATTCCGAGACAGGTGACCCGAACCGGTGAGGCGGGGATATCATTGTGGACTTGTACTTTTGGGGCTTGTCGAGTTAAGTTAGAAGTTGGCTATTAGGAGTATTTATTAAGTATTCCACTTTTATAATTTGTATGGACAACACTTTTACTAAACAATGTTATTCAGGGTTTTGTGTAATTAATCAGATTTCGGTTCATTAAAGTTGTAGTTGGATTTCCTTTAAGTAAGGATATTATCAATTGATTTTTATTTGGAAGTTTGAAAAGTGGTATTCTTTTAAAGGCAAATAAATGTTTTAAAAATCAAGATGGATTTTCTTAGTTTGAGCTCCCTTAGCTCGGGACACGTGTTAGGTCCCGGGTTGGGGTGCTCACTGCAGTGGATCTTCATTGAAGATCATCCAATTCAGAAAACGCAAATCTGCACAAGAAGTAGAATTCTGCTCTCAAGTGTTGCCATTCAGTGTCGGCAACACTCTGTCCAACACTCGAGAATTTCATATAGATTTTTATATTTTTGTGAGGTTTTGAGTGTTCATTTTCAGAGAGAATTCGTGTATATGTTGTTGGTCCCAAAGGTGACAACAAGGGTGAAAATACAGCTAGAGGGGGGGGGTGAATAGCTGTTTAAAATTTTTCGCCCTCAATTTAAAACTAAACCTCTACGCTTACAAAACCTCTTGCAGTGTATAAGAAACTGCAAGTAGAGTTGTAAAATGCACAGCGGAATATACTTAGTAAAATGCGGTTTTGAGGAGGCGGTTTTGCAAGGCGGTTTTAGTGTAGTTTTCTGAGCAGTTGTAAAAACAGAAAATGTAGTTTGACAATGTTAACTCCAAACACAATCTCACAATAAAGGATAACTATATAAAGATCAAACAGAGAAAAAAGGAAGATAATCAGTAAGCACAAGAAATATAAATGCAGAAAGTAAGAACACAATATTTGGAGTGGTTCAATCGATAAACGATCTACGTCCACTACCAAGATGGTTAGTCTTGGATTCCTAAGAGAGATTTTATATTGAGTATTTGAGAGATTACAAAGTACAATAAAATTTTTTCTATGAAGAACAAATCCTAGACTATAACCAGTGTATCTCAAATGAATAAACTATGTGTTTAAACAAGAGAGGTGTGTGTGTGAGAACAAGATCAAGGCTCTTTAAATCTGTGAGATGTAGAGCACAATGATTCTTGAATGTGTTAAGGCTTGATTTCTGGGCTGGGGAATATTTCTTGAAGTATGAAGATGAAGATTCAAAGGACTAAGAATTTCTGGGCAGAGCTTCAACTTCTCATGAACACAACAATTTCTCAAGATTCAAGCAATCTTCAAATGGTGAAGATTAGGGGTATTTATACCCAAGCATCAAGAAACTAGCCGTTGGATACAGCTGTTGAAAGGACAGTCCTTGATGCAATCCCATTGGTCCACAGCAACTACTTTTGTCCTTTGGAACTGTTGATGCAGGTAAAGCTGATCAGACCTCAGCTGCAATCAAGGTGGTTAGGACATCTGTCACCTTTTCAAGATCCTTGCAGATCTTGTCTGAAAAGTAGTCACATGACAAGATATGGTAGTTGACTTTTGATATTGCTGACGTGGATTCCAACGGTCAAAATAGGTTCACTTCAAGTAGCCAATCATTGGAGCGGTTCTGGAGAAAGGCGGTTCCACCAGAGAAGGATTTCCAAGTGCGGTTTGCACTTGTTGTTCAAGCGGTTTCAGATGAAGGGAATCACAAGGCAAAAAAAGCGGTTCTGCCAAGCGGTTCTAAAAGGGCGGTTCTGAAACCCTTGAACTGCAATCCTTAGGTCCAAAGATTCTTGAGCCAGTCTTCAAGCCTAATTTTAACCTATTCTATAAAATGGACTTAGCTAAAAAATTGAAGTCTAAGCTTCATTACATAGGGTCCTAAAGTCCTTAAAATAAATAGGAGGTTATGGTATCAATCAAATCTAATACAAAATAGGAGGGATAAATTATGCATACCCAACAATCTCCCCCTATTTGATTGATGCCATTACCTACTACAGCAAAAGCAATCATTGTACTTGGTAAGAACATGTCCATAAGAATTAACATGGTAAGTCATGTCCCAAGTCAATGCACACACTAGCTTAAGCTATAGATTTCTATACTTTTGAAAGAATAAAAACTTACAAATTGAAGAGTATAGAAATGCATTCAGTGCACTTAAAAAGTATGAGTTTAAGTTCAAAGAGCAGTTTAAACTGAATGTTTAAACATCAATTCAAAAGAGTGAGTTTTAAGTTGAAAAATATTTGAATGAGGTTTAAGACCTTAAGCGGTTTCAATGTTCTACAAACAAGCAGTTTGAATGAACAAAGTTTTTGGAACCATGATGCAATTTCCATTAATTCCTAAGATGATTACAAGTACAGGAATGAAAGGAAATTACAAGATTACAAAAACAAAAATGAAGTAAGTTGGACAAAGGAAGATACAAAGAAAGTGCGGTCCAAACTTACCAAAAAAAATTACAAGGAAAAAGCGGTTTACTGCTGAGGCGGCTTGTTCACTTCATGATCAGCTCCACTAGGCCCAGCTCTAGATTGGTCAGGTGCAAACGCTTTCCTAAGTCTTCTTACTTCCTCTGCGGTTCTTGTGAGAGTAGCTTCAAGCTTCTTTAAGGCATTCACAGAATGAGCAGAGGTAGAATTTGTGGTACCAACCGCTTTGTTGTTTTGCTCTAGATTCTCCTTGATGATGTCAAGCTTCACATTCACAGAGGAATATATGGAATTGAAGATAGTGTGAAGTTCTTCTTGAACTAAAGCGGTTTGGGCTTGGATGGATTCCTTCATTGGGTCAAGATCAATGGTAACTCTCGAGAGGTTTTGGTCATGAATTTCGGCTTCAATCTTGCAATGAATCCGGCCTTCAGGTTGTCCAGGCGGCTGTTAAATTCATCCTGAATCTCATTCAGCTTTGCCATTGAGGCATCTCCAACACATTCCAGATTTACCTTGGAGTCCACCTTGAATATATCAATTTGTTCCAGTACATCTTCTCGAAGGGAATTCAAGGCGGTTTGGACAATCTGTGCCATTTGCGGTGCAGGTTTAAGGTGGAAACAAGTTTTGAGGTCAGGTCCCCAAGGTCCTTATCAATTGAATTGCAGATCTTTTCTTGAATTTCACTCAAGGCTTTAACCAATCCTTCTTCAACAGCGGTTTTGATAAGAGACGCGGTTTGATCATCAGGAGCGGTTGAGGAGGATGGAGGGTTTGCTGTAGATCTCTCCCCCTTAATGGCATCAAGCAACGTTGATTTAAGGGTTGCCATCTCCAGGGATTGAGACTCTACCTTGGCTTGAAGGACAAGGTTTGATTCAGAGAGATTTGAGAGAGAGGTTTGGAGGGAAGCATTGGAAGCGGTTAGGATGTCATTGGAAGCGGTCAGCTTAATGACATGACCTTGGTTTATTAGGAGTTGGCTTTGGATGAGGGAAAGGGTTTGAAGGATTTGGGAATAGTCAGAAGGAGGTGCGGTTGAGGTAGAAGCGGTTGGAAATATAGGAGGTGGTTGTGTTTGGGTAGTTTCAGGAGCGGTTTTGGTTTGAGTATTTGTTTGAGGAGGAGACTTTTGGTGGTTGGGTGATTTTTGTGGAGGAGGGGATTTTGAAGGAGAGTTGGATTTAGAGCGGTTAGGTGTAGGGGAGCGGTTTTTGTTAGGGGAATGGACAGGGGTTGGATCATCTCTAACTGACTTAGAGGTAGCATGTCCAGCAGAAGGTTTGGACTGCCATTGTTGATAGGCTTGGGATTTGGTAGGTGTTTGGTTGGAGTGTTGGGAATTTATGGAATGGGAATGTTGGGGTGAGTTGTAAGGGGTTTGAGAAGATAGGGGTGATAGTGATTTTCTGGGGGAAGGGGAAGGGGAATTTTGAGGAGGTGATTGAGGAGGGGAATTTGAAGGAGTGGGTGAGGGTTGGACAGGCTTGGTTTTCTTGAAGGGTTTCTTCTTAGCAGCCATTTTCTTCCTCTTAGGTTTCTCCCCCTGAGATTGTGCGGTTTTGTTGGGGGAAGGGGTTATGGATTTGGCTTTGGATGGTGATTTGGATTGAGAGTTGGCAGGGGATTGGACTGGTGATAGGTTTGGAGATTGGATAGGAGAGGTCTGAGGAGTTGGGGGCGGTTGAGTTTCTGGAGGCGGTTCTTGGGGTGAGGCGGTTCCGGCCGGGAGTTTTGCCCTTGGCACGATATTTTTCAGCTTTCGCTCTCTTGCCCGGTCTAGCAATCCTATCTTGGAGAACCTTCATCTGTTCTTTCACAGTCAATCCAGCCATCTCATCCCTAGCCTTTTTGGCTCTAGCCACCAAGTTGGGAATACTTGGGTCTTCCTCTTCTTCATCATCTTCATCCACCAAGTTCATGGTTTCAGGTTGTCTTTCCTTCTTCTTCCTTTTGCTAGTACCAGCTCCATCATCAGTTGTAGGCGGTTTGGTTGCGGGGAGCGGTCTTGGCCTTTTACGAGGCGGTTCGGCTCTTGCTTGGGGCTTCTCGGACCGCTTGGTAGTTTTAGTCTGAGGAGCGGTCGAGGGGTCTCTCAACTCATAGGGTTCCTTCTTAGGGTAGGTATCTGCATCATACAAAGATTTGTATAATGCATCTCCATTGGCATATCTGAAGGAGTGGCAAGCAAGTAGACCTAGGCAATCATCGAGCGATCCACCATAAGGTCTGGATTCTTGGTGACCATTTCATCCAAGTGCTCATAGTCCATCAACGGAGCGGTTAGGATCTGCGAAAGGTCTCCACCTCGATCTTCACCTTTGATCTTGGGTGATAGGTCTCAATGCATCCTTAATCTCAAAATAAAGAATTTTTGGCCGGTGAAGCTTGATTTCCATGAAGATAGCGGCCTTTGTACATCCATTGTTGGGATGTAAAGTTGTTGTGGTTCCCAGTCTTTCCACAAATGGTTCTCCCCACTAGATGACCAATGAAGTTCATCAGCTCACCAAAGTTCTTTCTGGGGATCTTCTTGTATTTCTTTGATAAGGTATCTACTTTGGCGATTTTGAGAGCAGCAGCATCTTGGATAACTTGATCAACCTCTAAGGGGGCACCACCAACTGTAAATCTGAAAAGTCTTCTTATATCAATGTAGTCAATGGAGAGCTTCATCCCTTCAACTACAGCGGTCAGGCAGGAAACTTTCTGGCCTTGCTCAAGAACTCTGGAATCCTTCTTAGCGGTTGCAAAGAATTGATCCACAAAAGATGGCACTATAAAATTCTGCTTCTTGGTGAAGAGCGGTAGGATGCCTGAAACTCTGAGCTTCCTCAGCAACTCCCTTCCTAGAGCATCTGTTTTGAGCTCTTCCTCATTCACTTCCCACCCAGGTAGGAAAGTAGTTGGATCCTATAAAATAAAATTTCAAGTGTTAGATCCATTTGTGTATTCATAGTCCACATGCGGTTTGAGCACCAAGCGGTTGAGCAATGGTGCGGTTTAAGAATTTCAAACCCCAAGTGAAACCATGAATACTCAACAAATAATGAGGATTTGAGAACAAAATTACTTAAGTACGTGGCATTGTAATCCAAACTTATCACACACTGCAAGCAGTGATTAGAGAGGAATTTCTTGGTTTCCAGCCTATATACTTAGTAAAATCTCAAAATCAAAGAAGGTAGGAATTTGACCAGCATGCGGTTTCAAAGTATTTGAAAAAGCGGTTTTAGAACATGCGGTTAAGGTTGAATAGGTGAGGAGCGGTTTGAAACAAGAAATTTCTAAGCGGTTGCATACAAGCGGTTTTAAACCAAAATAAAATCCAAAATTTCTGAAAAAGTTGTAAATTTTCTAAGTGTTGGAAAATATTTTCTCAGAATCAAGGCAACCAAAATATATGATTTTTCAAGAAAAATTCATGAGTTTTATGAAGAACACGAAGAACATTCATGAACATCAAGAACAGAGATTTTACAAAAACTTAACCAAAATAGGCAAATAATATATCAAAATGATCACATTGGGAAGGGAATTAACAATATATCATTAAAATCACAACCTTTACCCAGAATCAATCATAATCATCAAAAATCAAAAGTGGGTGTTCGAACCATATAAACTGAAAATCACAAAATAGGTGTTCATAGCATGGATGGATCATGAAATAAATTACATATAAGTAATCCATGTACAAAACCGAGCAAAACCCAACTAATTTCATTTAAAATGAGTTCAAAATCATCAAAAGTCATGAACAGGAGAATACGAACAGTTACATGCTTGTTCATCCATGGCAGATTTTGAAGAAATTAAAGATTAGGGTTAAGAATGTTACCATCTCCAAGATTGGTTTCTTTGCCCTAGCAGTGGTAGATGCTCTTTGCCTTTTTGAAGTTGAAGGTTTTGAAGTTGTTGCCATTGATGATTTAAATAAGAAAAATGAAGGTTTTTGTAAAGGGTTTTAGAGAGAGTGAGAGAGTTTGGTAGAGAGAGTACGTGTGCAGAGAGTTGGCAGAGAAAAAAGAAAGAATTTCACCAACTCATGCTTATATAGGTGAAGGGGTAGGCAGTTGGTTCAGAAAGGAATGATTGAAATATACCAACTGTTGCACCCTTTCACCTTCTGCACTTCTCTAATGACGGCTGTGTAAGTGCTCCAATTTGAGCTTGTTAGAATTTTCGTTAGAAAATTAACGAAAGTTATAACATTTCTAACAATTCCTAACTATCCTAACATTTCTAACAAAGTGAGGGTAAAATGGGCATTGTTATTTAAGGTTAAACCTTAAAAAGAATCTTAAAAAGAAAAACAAAAGAATAAAACCACAAATAGAAATCTTTGGAAACATAATCTGGCTGGTCAATTTGAATTTTGAAAAGATTATTCCTTGTGTCCAAAGCACAGACGGCAATTAATGAACAGTGCACGCGACTGGATCCATCCGCGCGGACATCTTTGCTATTTTCAGAGGGCTATAAATTGAGCCCTCCAGTCACAAAAATAAAGAAGGAAGAACACAATTGCAACGAACCTCTGGCGAAATATAGAGAGAAAACAGTGAGAATTCTCAAGAATTGTCACCTTTTTCTCTCCAATCTTTCCCAACTCATACTCATACACTCACTCTCATATTCAAGCCCTAAACACTCATACACTCAAGCCAAACACTCAAGAACACAAGGAAGATTGGTAAACCCTCCTCTTCCTAACCCTAAATCTCATCCATGCATGCATCTTCAAACTACAAAATGTAGTTCTTTCATCTTCTTTCTCTAGATCTAAGAAGATCACCATGGAAGACCATCTCCATGGATGATCTTCTACAAAGATCAACATTATTTTCAAAGCTTTTCTTTCTTACTTGCAAAAATGCACTTTCAAAACCCTAAAAAACCATTTTCAAGCACTAAATCTTGATTTCAAAGGGTAAAATCCCCCTCCCCAAGCAAATGAAATGCTTAGTCCTAATGTACCCCAAGGATGGTTTGGTATAGTTGATTCACCACTAAAATGTCTAGTGATCACTAACCAAAACCTAGGGAAATGGGGACAAGCATGGATGCAAAACCCCCCTTAAAATCATATTTTCTTTCTTGAGAAGTTGCTGTCCAGTAGCAAATTTCTCAGACCTCAGTCCATGGTCTTAATTTTTGGACACAGATGAACTCGGAATTTGGTGTTGACTACAAAACACTTTTTGTAGCCAACATCCAGAACTTTCCAGACATATTTTTACCTTATTTTTTGGGTGAGTAAAACTCCTCTTTTCAATTTTTCTTTCAGAGGCTAGTTCATCAGCTTCTGGGAATCCAGATCTCATATCTGAGGTTTCCAGAAGGTTTTGACCCCTCAAATCTTCTCCAAAATGGAAATTTCTTTCACACAAAGTTTATTCAAGGAGTCTAGAGAAACTTTCATTCTCTGAGTTCATCCAGATTATGAAGTTTTAGGACCCTTGAATCCATTTCAAAATCAGGTGTCTGCTGCCATTTTCTTCTGGCAGAAGTGACTTCTCAACTTCAAAAGGTTTTTGAGTACCAAATCTCAAACCAAAAATTCTCCAAAAAATCATGGGATCAGTTTAAAGTCTTAAAAAGACATCCCAATTTTTACTTTTTCCAGTTTCAACTTATTTTGGCCAAAACACCTACACACACACACACACAAATGATTTTCAGCTTGGAAGACTCGTTTTTACGAGGCGCGTCGGGTGCACACTAACGTCCTTCCCGACGCGTAACATGACCTCCGAACCTAAATCTCTGATCTCGGGCTTTTTCAAAGTTTTGGCCCTTCAAAATTAAAATGGCGTGGCGACTCCGTTTTCCGGTTTTATTTGGTTTTTCAAAGAAACGCGAAAATCGAATTTTTCCGCGAAAAAGGCAACACATCGTTACGGTGGCGACTCATGGGGACTAAGCTTTTTAATAAAAAATGGTATTCGGTATATTGGTGGAAACCACTAAATTTCCCGTTATCGCCTCCTAACACGAGTCGGGGATAAATTGTGGTCTAACAATCCCACGTACCGGTATCACCGTTTTCAAAAAAAAAAGCTTTTGAGGGTCAAGCTTCCGTCCCGGCTTTGAAAATCATTTTTGTGTGTGTGTTGATTTTTGCACAGTTTTCATGTTGTTTTGGCCGCCTCGGAGAAAGTCAAAATTTTTGACTGTCGGAATAATGTCCCTAACTGTCGGAATTTTCATGCTTACGTGCTTATGTGCTCATAAAAAAAATTCAAAAAAAAAAGATTTTCAAAAAATAAAAGAAAATTTCCAAAAAAATCATGCATCATATTTTTAAGACACATAAAAAAATCTCTATTTTACTCAGAAAAAGAATATAGACTGCTTGCACACTACGCGCACGTGACCGTACCTTTGCACACTACGTCCTTAACCCGGGAAATCCTTGTCGCGGTCCGTTTGGTCTTATTACGCCTCTCGGATGAGCACGGGACTACCCAAACATCCCATGGAGCCTCGTGTCGACCATGCACTTGTCCGTGACACACTTTGTCAGAGACCCGGTTGGTTTTTAGTGCAGTGCGTGTCATGCCCTGTCCGGTGTATAGACCTTTCCTTTCAAGCCTTTGTCGGCATACCGACTCAATATCTCTCGGGTCCCTAATCGGTCGCTAATCGGTCGAAGTTGCCGGTTTTCCGCCGCGGACTTTGACCAAGATATTGACCAGGCGCCTTGACTTCGGCTCGGCGCACAAATTATACACGACTCCCGGCATTGACAGAGTCATCAAGGATTAATGACTATTCCATGCCTAATTACGGCTTAGCGACGACAAGTCAAGATCAATCGTGGACGCTTATCAGTCAAATCATGCGGACTTTTTGTCGAGCCCTCGGACATGATCTTGACTTTCGACGTCAGCTTTGTCCGTAATTTACATCGAATGCTCGTTAAGACTCGATTACCCGCCGGACTTTTAGGATCGTTTTTCTTTCGGTCGGTGGGACCCGCTTGCCCTATAGGACCCTCGCAGGCATCCACCTGGGAGGTCGAAATACGGAGTGGAATACGAGGGGCTTATAGACGTAGTGACGGGGCCCGGCGATCCGGGAATCGAGTAGTTTGCGAAAAAGAAGAGCAATCTTTTCCAACCGATTAGGTTAATAAAACATGTTTTAAGTAAACGTGAACAAATAGCGCATGTTGCATGAGCCAAAAGCCCAAACACCTACCCTCCTTCCATTCCCGGACATACGAACCTTCGTGTCCTTTCCCATGACTCCGCACAAAGCTTGGTTTCGGGCACCGGGTCACCGTTTGATCGGTTAGGAAGAGTCAGCGCGTCGTCGGCTTCGCCGTTTGTTCCGACTCGGGTTTGAGAATGTCTGCATCGGCCGGTAATGATGGGGATAACGTTGCTCCGTCCTCCAAATCCCTCGAACAGACCGGTATTGGATCCGAGTTGGTAGAACAAATGAGACTTCGACATGAGGCTCAAATTGATGACCCTCTTTTGGGGGTAGTCGCAAGTCATGGTTTGACTATCAGTCTCAATTCCGATGGCACCTTTACCGCAAAGACGAAGAAGGTTCTCCTCCTCTTCTTAATAGTCCGGATACATCAAGATGCTACCCCAAGATTCCTATGTTTCCACCGCGGGACTCCTGCCGCCGACTTACGGGGCAAGCGGCCCCCAAACAGCGATCGGGGGACGAAAGAGTTCGGTATCTTGTCGGTTGTCCCCTCTCGAGTGATGATCCCACAAATATCGGCTGAGTGATGAAAATCGAGAACAGTTAAAGAAATATGGTCGGCCATCAAATCCTGGAAGAACGCCGGAAGCAGACGGCGAGCTGGATTGAAGAGGCCACGCGCCACTTTGGGACCTTAACAATATCCCAAGCGGCGGGGCTACCTTGAAGGACAAACATATGCCCGTTCCCAGGGACCTCAATATCTCTCATTATCCGGCGGAGTCAATCACTCGCTACCGACGGCAGGCCAGCGAATCCCCGGACCGGTTCCACTCAAAGTCCTTCCCGGCACCGCTCAACGAGGTCCCAAATCCGCCGCAGTAGTAGAACACATTTGGTGGGATATTTGTGGCTGTCCCGATTGCCTTGAAAGGGACTATCGGGATTGGATACACGAGGACCGTCCTCCTAAGAAAAAGAAAATTTCCTCCCGGCCAAAAATTGAAGGAGAGATTCGAGGCGGTGATAACAATGTGGGAACGCTCGGGGAGCCATGCAGGGGATTTGATTATTATGTACTCTACTCCGGTCAGTCTTCCCAAAGCAAAAAGGGATAAAAGAAGCGAGAAAAGCCTTGCCAACGACGGAATTGAGACCTTCGGATGCAGTGCTGCGAACGAAGTCAGCCCCCTCGGGGTCGACGAGTTCGGTTTGTCCGGCTCAGAGTATCCACGCGATGAAGAAAAACCGGCGCCGATGCAGCGCTCCCGCTCAATCAACATGTTATTTGGAGATGGCAACGCCACAAAAGGCATCGGTATAACCCGGGGGCTTCGGCAAAGACTGCGCCTCGCAAGAAAAAGGCACGAAGTGACCGACTTGATGACTCTCCATCCCGAGACAAGGACCAAATCTATGATCCTCACCTATATGGGAGTATGATCACCTTCTGCGATGAAGATTTGCCAAGAGATGTCTCCCAACACAATGAAGCTTTGTACATCACTATTCGGCTCAACACCATGTCTCTCCCTGGGGTATTAGTGGACAATGGATCATCGGTAAATGTCCTTCCCCTCGGCATGATGAGGGCCCTCCGCATAAATGAAAGGCGCGTGATCCCGTCTACCGGGATGTCAAAGCCTACGACGGTTCGTCTCGTCCCATGCAGGGACGGTGACTCTGGAACTGCAGTACGAAACCCAAATGGTGCCGCTGAAGTTCCATGTAATGGATATCCCCTCAGAGTTCGCGGCCCTACTAGGGCGCCCTTGGTTGCATCACATGAAAGCCGTAGCCTCCACTCTCCACCAATGCGTCAAATTCATCAGCCGGCGGGAGACCTTGAAGTCATAAGGGGTGACGGTTTCCTCATAGGGAACGAAGAGCGAAACAATAGCCAAGAACGCCCACGATCGAGCACGGGGCTACATCCTTGAGGCAAGTCTCGCCGGCATCCTTTGGAATCCGGCAATGCCAACTATGTCGACACACTCAGCGAGCGGACTCAGAAGAAGTTCGATTCATCAAATTCAATTGCTATTTCCAACACTTGGAGGCGTCTTGGAAGGAAATGCTGAACACCGCCATGATACGAGCACACAAGTCCCGGTCCTCAATCACGAGATTTGTCGGTGTTCTGCAAACCCATTCTTTGGCCTCGCCGGCGAGAGATTTTCATGATAAAAGTCGGCAAACAGACGGACTCGGCTCGAATCTATGAACGTCGTGTGGGACGTCCTCCTTGTTGAACTACACTTGAAGCCTTTCCGCTCGAGTATGGGACATGAGATTTTTCTAGTGCTCACGAGCCTTGATGCGTCCTTACATCTGGATTGAGCGATCGGATTGTGGCGAAACGGAAGTCCCAGGGGTGAGGAAGATCCCTACATCCACATGCTCGGTTTTCGGATGCCAAACACGGTTGATTACGGTTCGAGACAAAGAGATGATAGCAACGGCGAAGAGGGAACACGAGACCATGCCTTTCCCGAGTTGTGAAGCCACAGCAGCGATGCCGCTAAGAGTGGGAAACTCTCTCGGGCCCGTCCGCGACCAAGGAGGAAATGATCACCAAGCTTGGATTGGTCCCCGTCCTTCGTGTCAACCTTTGTAAAGTCCTCAGGAGTCTCTCATTGTTGAGTTCGGAGTCTCTCGAGTCGTCAGAGCGGCCTCACGCTGAAGACTACGAGTGCGCAGCCAACGTTGTATTCCCCTTCGTCTTCAATGAAATGATGAACCTTTACGAGTATCCCTTAATTGCCACTTTAACTAATGATGAATTAACTAATAATCTAAAAACGGTTAATAACGATTCACTAGATGAAGAGCGGACACATTAAATGAACAATATATCAAAGAAATCTTTAAGCGAGGTTGTCAGGAAGAGGAAAATCGAGCCCAGTTTGCCGAAGAGATTTTGACAAGTGTGAATTTGGGAACTACGGAAGAGCCTAAAGAGACCTTGATTGGTAGTTTCTTCGAAGGGGTGAAAGGGTTGCCACTAATCAGTGCTAAAAGAATTCGTGGATGTGTTCGCATGGTCCTATAAAGATATGCCAGGGCCTCGATCCTTCCATAGTTGAGCACCGAATACCGCTCGACCCGGAAGTCAAGCCGGTAAAGCGAAGCTAAGAAGAATTAAGCCGAATGGTCCTTACAAGTGAAAGAGGAAATAGAAAAGATGCTCGGGCGGGGTTCATCGGGGTCATTGAATACCCAACATGGGCATCCAACATAGTGACGGTGACGAAGGCCAACGGAAAGATCCGATCTTTGCGTAGACTTCGAAGACTTGAACAAAGCCGGTCAAAGACGATTTCCCCTGCCAAACATCGACATTTTGGTAGATTCCACGGCCAACCACGAAGTCAAATCTTTCGTCGATGGTTTCTTAGGCTCTGACCAAATCAAAATGGCGAGAAGAAGATCAAGCCAAAACGGCCTTCACACCCCTTGGGGCACATCTTGCTACACGGTCATGCCATTCGGACTAAAGAATCTTTGGGGCTACGTACCGGAAGGGCGGCTACGGCTCTGTTCCATGACATGATCCACAAAGAAATTGAGGTCTATGTGGACGACATGATAATACATTCCCGAGAGGATCGAGATGGCGGCACTTTGTTGATTTGAGAAAATTCTTCGGCCGCCTCAGAGACCACGGCATGAGGCGAATCCGGCCAAGTGCACCTTCGGTGTAAGACGAGGCAAGGTACTAGGATATATGGTGACGAACGGGGAATCGAAGTAGATCCCCGAGAAAATCAAGGCGATAGTTGAAATGAAGCCACCACGGACAACGCAGTAAAATCCTTCATGGGAAGGCTGCAATACATAAGCCGCTTTGTAAATCGGCTTACCTCGATCTGCGAGCCAATCTTCAAGTTGATGAAAAAGAATGCCTACAGAATGGACCCCGGAATGTCGGCTTGCCTTTGAACAAATTAAGGCATACCTTGTGAATCCCCGATTCTCTTGCCCACCACATCGGCAAAGCCACTCTTGCTATATCTAGCATCACGGATACGACAATTGGGGCTATGCTAGCTCAAGAGAAAAAAGATTCCAAAGTCGAAACGCCATCTATTTCGTAGCGAAAGCTCCAAGGAAGCGAACTCAATTACTGCGCTTGCGAGAAGACTTGCGCGAGGTTTGGTGCAGGTAGTGGGAAAATTGAAACACTACATGCGGTCTCACCCGATACATCTTGTTTCAAGGATAGACCCCATCAAATATACGTTCGACAAGCCTTCCATCTCCATGAGATTGGCAAAATGGTCGTTCTTTTTGGCCGAATATGACATCGCTTATGTTTCAAGGAAATCCATAAAAGGACGCATAATGGCGGAACATCGGCCGATTTCCCAGTGATGAGTCCAGGGACTGAACCTCAATTTCCCGATGATGGAATCTTCGCTCTAGAAGGAGAAAATCGGCGGCAACTCTTCTTCGACGGGGCGTCAAACAAAAGGGGAACGGGATAGGAATGCTTACGGTCGATCCTGCTTGACGAACACACCCCCATGCTTGATAAAAATTTGAACTTGAAGTCACCAACAATGACTGCTTGAATATGAAGCTTGCATAGGCTGGGTTGGAAGCCGCCCTTGAAAGAAATATCAAGGAATTGGAGGTGTACGGTGACTCTGCCCTCATCATCAATCAGGTCTCTAACAAATGGAAGACCGTGGATCCGGGTTTGCGAAGTATCATGCTTACATGGAAGAGTTAGTAACTCAATTCAAAGAAATCGGCTTTCATTACGCGAGAGACCGAAACGGGTTCGCGAGATGCTAGCTACACTAGCCTCTCTTGTCGAAATACACGAAGGAAAGTACATTAAACCATTCGAGTCGGGAGAAGAAAACCCCGCCTATTGCTTCGAAATTGAAGCGGAAGCGAGCGATCAATGATCCACAGGTACACTCAGTTTACCGGTACTGAAGGATGGCGAGGCCTCTTTCAAAAACGAAGATGGGGAATATAAAGAAGGAATCAAAGCAAAAAGTCTCTCGGCCACAGAGCGGCTCGCCTCCCATTATGTTCTTTTGGGAAACATGTTATACAAAAACGTTATCAAGGCCCCCTCTGCGATGTATCGGCAAACAGAGGCTACCGAACTCATGAAAGAAATACATGGTGGTACTGCGGCCCTCACATGAATGCTCGAGCTACGATGCAAATCATGCGAGAATGGGGTATTTTGGATCACCGTGGAAAGCGGCGCATCCGGTTTGTCAAAAACTGCGACAAATGTCGGCGATACTCAAATCTTAATCACTTGCCTCCTCACGAGTTATCTTGCATGACAACCCCTTGGCCTTTCGTCACTTGGGGAATTGATGTCATAGGCAAAATCACACCATCGGGCGATGCGGCCACGAGTTCGATCCTGGTAGCCGTGGATTATTTCACCAAGTGGGTTGAAGCGAGTCTACAAAATCCTCAATTCAAAGAAAGTCGCCCTCTTCATCAAAGAAAACATCATGTGCCGATACGGGTTGCCGGCGAAATCATCTCGAGATAATGGATCCCACTTCGAAGGGAATGTGAAAAATTCTTTGGCGGAATTCGAATAACCCGTCACAAGTCATCACCTACGGGCCCCAAACCAACGGAGCCGTCGAAGCGGCAAAGCAAGACTCTGGAAAATATCATCCGGAAAATGGTGTCAAGGCGAGATTGGCGAGAAGTTACACTGGCACTCTGGGGCTACGGAACATCGGTCGAACGGCAAGCGGGAAACACCTTTTGCCCTCGCATACGGAATGGAAGCCGTACTCCCAATCGAGTGGAAATACCCTCGCTCAGGTATCTTCTTTGGAAAGCCGGATCAACGAGGTCGAATGGCTCAGTCGCCATGACGAATTGGCCCTACTAGATGAACGCCGGTGAAGGCCATGGAACACATCCGGGCCTACCAAGGAAGAATGGCGAGCCTTCGACAAGAAAGTAAAGCATCGGGAGATCAGAGAAGGTGATCTCGTTCTAAAAGAAAAGCCCCGGTCCGTATCAACCCTCTCGGCAAATGGGAGCTGTATGGAGTCGGGCCATATGTCGTCCGGAAGATCTTCTCGGAGGAGCCATGCAACTTGCGGACCTCGACGGGAATCCCTTTGTACACCCAGTGAATGGTGACAAGGCTGCGAGATACTACGCGTAAAAAAAAAAAAAAAAAAAAAACAAAAAAGAGTGCTAAAGAGTAATACCCAACTAGGTTAGAAACCCGAAAAGGGCGGCCTAGGTAAAAAACGGGGTTGCACCAAAAAAAAAAAAAAAAAAAAAAAAAAAAAAAAAAAAAACACAAAAAAAGAGTGCTAAAGAGTAATACCCAACTAGGTTAGAAACCCGAAAAGGGCGGCCTAGGTAAAAAACGGGGTTGCACCAAAAAAAAAACAAAAAAAAAAAAAAACAAAAAAAAAAAAAAAAAAGAGTGCTAAAGAGTAATACCCAACTAGGTTAGAAACCCGAAAAGGGCGGCCTAGGTAAAAAACGAGGTTGCACCAAAAAAAAAAAAAAAAAACAAAAAAAAAACAAAAAGAGTTCACCGGTTTGAACTACGAAGACTGAGCTCCTCAAAATGAGGGAACGTAGGCGGCGGAAACGGTTCGGTCTAAAAGCACAAATAAAAGCCATACTTTGGCATCAATACAATTGATCGAGACCATGAAAGCGTCTCGAAAAACTCTAAAGCAATTCAAATATTCATTACAAGTTAAAAGCTCTTTGATGAGTCTAAGCCCGATTCATTCCTACAGCGGCAACTTTGCTAAAGGAAAACTAAGATACATAATCAAACTAATGTGTACGTCATGGCAAGAAAGGGATACTTGGAAACCTCGGAGTCACTCCAAGCCACTCGTCTTGGCCTCTCCCTTCTTCTTCCCCCTCAGAGTCTTTCTCTTGAGCAGGAAAAATGTCGGTATTCCTCCTACCAAGCTACGGTATAGGAACGGGGTCTATCAAACCGGCCTCTGTCGGGGCCTTAGTAGCCACTAGCGTCATCCCTCATCTCCTGTAACCTAGGCGGTAACATAGGAGCCCTCCTCTCTGTCTCTTGACGTAAGCCTCATAATCGGTCCACGGCGTCTCCGCTCTGTCATGAGGGTTGGCCCTCGCCTCGGCCCTCCTCCTCTCGAGAAGCTTGATGCGGTCCTCCGCACCTACAATGGCCTCACGCCGTCTCAAAATAGCCACTGAGTCTCTCCCGGATGCCCCTCGTACCAATCCAGTGCCAAGTGGTCGGGAACACCGGTCTCGGACGCTGAGAATGACCCAGGAGGAAAGGCATCGATACCTCCATACTCGGGAAAGAAATGGAAACACCGAGGGATCATCCATGGAAAGCAGGAGCCACCACCACAGTGGCTACATCATCAAAGCCCTCGAAGGAACTGCTCCAAGCCAGCGCCTAAGGACGAGGCGGAATGTAGAAGCTGGGTGAGAAAGCCCGGAAGCATAACCACATGGGACCGTCTGAAGCACTCTGCGAGTCTCCACCCGCCAATGAGGCACCAACCATCGATATCTTGATCTGGCGACCCGCCATCCAGCGTGCCCACGAGCCACGATCATCAAAGTCTACATCGACACCTCTCTGGCAAAAGTCGAAGGCACGATCATATCGAGAGGTTTCCCGAAGAACCCCCAAACGCTCCATCGGCCACGGGGTCAAGAGAAACGGGCTGCCGTGCATGTACCGCCGTCCGGTAGCTAATGCATCGAGAGCATGAAAAGTCTCCCCAAGAATCAAAGGAACGACATCTACGCCGGCGACGTGAGCGACGACATCCGGCGAGATCGATGGCAAATCCCGAAGGAATAGACCATGAACAAAGTGCCGAACATGCAAAGTGCAAAGGCATCCCGATAGGCGTCATCCACCAAGCCTAAGCCCCTAAATCTGTCGGGAAGACCGGAAATATCAAAATGGTCGGGACCGCGGATCATGCCTCGTGCTTCCTCAGGGAAAGATGAAGAAGGTTGCACAACTTGTCAACAAAGAAGCTCCTCAGGACAAAGGAATTGCTATCTCCTCCACCTCCAGGACCTCCAAGCAAGGCCGAAATTCTTCCACGGTCGGAACAATCTCGTTGAAGGAAAGGCAAAAGACATGCCTTCTAGTATCCCAAAACGAAGAAGAAGCCCTTAAGAGGTCATAATCCGGAACCAATTCTTTGAGAGACCACAAGCATCGTACCTTGTACCGTTCTTCAAAGAAAGACCTTCTCTCATGCATAATTTCCGGGACCAATCCTTGAACTTGTTGAAAAATGACATTTGGGACTCTTGGGACAATTTTGAGGGAGCTTTTCTAAGGCTTTCCATGGTTTTTCTCTCTTCCTCCCGAAAATGGTACATTTGAATTTGGAGGTTGAAGAAGATATTTGAATTTGAAATAAAGCAAGACCAGATCTGGACCAAAATTAAAGGACGGTGTCGGATCTTTGTCCCCATCCGCGCGGATGGGATTGCTTCCCGAAAAAAATTGCAACAGTCCAGTGCTACACCAAAAGGAATATTCCGTCCGGTTGCTCGAAACTTGTGCAAAAACCCTCCCCAAACCGGTCCATATACCAAACACCCTTGCAAAAAAAAAAAAACCAAGGCTCATGCAACACTTTGCATTCATATTGCATTGCATTCATAAAATAAAATCCTAAATTATTACATTCCAAAAAAAAAAGAGAGTGTACATAAAAAAAAAAAAAACACAAACAAACATAAATAAAATCCTAAATTATTACATCAAAAAAAAAAAATGTGCATGATGTACAAATCTAAATCTCAAAAAAAAATAATAAAAAATCAATCGGAGTCTCCGGCACCCGATGTCTCCCCCGGCCCCTCTTGCGACTCGGGCCCGCCTCGTCGGGAGCCACGAAAGTCTCGGGCTCGGAATCGTCCTCATCTCCCGAGAAAGAGGCTCGTCGGGACCAACCGGCACACTACGATAGGGTAAACCCGGATCCACTGAAGAAATCGAATCCGAAGGTGAAGGCGTCAGACTCACGAACATACGGAGACGACCCACCATGCCGCGGACGTGTCCACTGCCCGTGCGGATCCCCAAGAATGACGTGATCCGAAGGCGGTGCCGCGCGGTGATCAATGAGAGGAGAAAGAGGGGTCTCGGAAGAAGTCTCAGGGAATAGGAGAAGCCTCCCGTCGGACGGAGTGCCGGCCGTGGTCTCCTCGCCCTAGCACGAGGTGCCCCGCAAGCAACCATCCTCCGTATGAACCTCTTGGCTCCGATCACTTGCTTCGTCGGTGTCTCGACGACCACCTCAGCGCACACAAAAGCAAGCGTCAAAAAAAAAAGTGATGCTAGAGATGATGAAACAAAAGAAAGAAAAGAAGGGGAAAAGGTGAAGCCGTACCTTCGTACCGGACGAGGCCGGAAAGCTCGTGGAAGCCGCTCGGGTGAGGGATCTGCACCCTCAATCGGACCCCATCCTGGATGTAGGAAAAATCCGTCAGAGGGTACCGCGGGATCCCAAGCCCCTCCTCTCTCAAAACACGAGGCATCCTCGGCCTCCTCAGACGAACGTCGCATATGGCTCGATCGCCACGAAGTCAGAAGTCTTTGGCTGCTCAGTAATCATCCCAGTCACGGACCGATCGCTCGGATGCATCATATCGGCGGGAGGCTCCACGGTGTCCTCGAGGCGAGTTCACGCCATCTTTGGCGCGTCACCCTCTCTCCCGGATAGTAGGCGTCGCAAGTCGGGCCCTCAAAATCCTCCATTTGCCTTGTCCGGATCTCGGCGCCCTTGGTGCGCTACCTCAAAGCGATCCCGGGGGAAGAATATCATCCCCTCATCTGTCTCGGCCTCCGTCGAAGGAAGGCAATCCGCGTACACGAGAGTCGTGCGCCCCCTGGAGCTTATCTTCTCCGGGCATGCTTGGACCAAGGCTGCATGGCCGGATACGCCCGACGTACGCCTCGGGCTGCCTCCACACCGTGACGTGGAAAAACTCCAACGCCCATACTGCGAAAGGTAAAAATCCAATCAATCCGGTGCAAATAAAAGTGCGTGCTCAAAGGAAAGAGGGAAAGCAAAAGAGAGCTTATACCTCGAGCAAACTCGAAGCGGTACAAGGAGCTCACGGCCTTCCATTTGTATCTATCAGAGCGAAGTACGGCTCGGCCCGGCCGGCCTCCCCCGGGAAATATCTCAGCCGTCTCCATGTCCTCCAAGGACCTCGGCAAGGCAAAGGCGCAGTCCCCTCGGCATGCCCCAAAGAGCGTGCTCGAGAAAGGTAAACCGAGAGGAAGGACCTAGCAATGCGCTCGGCGCTAAACCTATCCTCCCGGCCTCGTAACTCGCGATGGTCTCCACTATCTTGCCGTAGACCACGGCATACTCCATCCCCATCCCCTTTTTGGGAATAGGGGAAAATCCAAGAAGAGCACAACGAGATCGGCATCGCTGTAGCCATCTCTCCGCTCAATCTGCGTCCATTGAAGGACAGGACCAGTGATCGCGGCATAGTCGGAAGGCGTAACAGTCGCCTCGCCCCGAGGAAGAAGTGGAAGGTGTGGGTCGCGTCCCACCGATCTTGCGCCGAGCAAACATCAAGCCCTTGCACTTAGGGAACTTGACCGGTCCCTCAAGCACTCGACAAACTCCCGAGCCCCGTCTCGACAACGATCTGTCTCGGACTCGGCAAAGCTCCTCGGCCCGCATTCGGAAGCCCAGGTCCCACAAGTCAATCACGAGACTCCACCGATCCTCGAGTCTTCATCTTGTTCGGTTGCTCCGTCACAAACGGTTTCCGCCCTGTAAAAAAAAAAAAAGAGAGAAAATGTCAAAAGATTGCCTTTGCATTTACATTAAAAAAAAAAAAAATTCGACAGCATAACAGCATACAATGAGCATAGCCCCATTTTTCTCGCATGAAAGAAAACAATTTGCAAGTCCCAATGCATTCATCAAAAAAAAAAAAGAGGATGCATTCCTACGGAAGTAAAAACTCCGTCCCATTTTCAAAAAAAAAAAATGCATACATGCATATCATCCATCTTACATGCGACGGGAGGAAAAATCCGTCCCACTTTTCAAAAAAAAAAATCCTAAACATACATACATCTCATATTGGCAAAATGCCCATTCTTTCCAAACAAAATGCATGCATTGCATCATCATTCATCAATATCAAAATTCAATTTCAAAAAAAAAATCATCATCATCAAGAACATGCAATATTCAATTCCAAAAACAAAAAAAAATCACAATTCTTCGAATTTTCACATGAAATTTTCGAATTAAAAAAAAAAAATGTGGCAAAAATGCCAATTCTTTTCCCAAGCAAAATGCACATTTTTGGGACACTCACAAATTCATTGCAACATTGCATATCATCAATATCAATATTCAATATTCAAAAAAAAAAAAAAATTCAAAAATCACCCAAAAATTTCAAGCAAGAAATCGACAAGAGGATCAAGAGGATTCGAAGTATACCGTTCGGAGATGCGGATCAGAAGCCCAATGTTGCCAAGCATCGGGGTAATGCTCCTCCTCGACCGATTGCGAAAGATTGTAATGCCTCCTCATCCGGACGAGCTCAATCGCCTCTCCGCTATGGGACCACGTCCTTGGCCTTGAAAAGCGCCTTCCCGTGTTCCATTGCTCAAAAAATCGAAGAAATCGGACGAATTTTGAAGCTCTAGGGCCAAAAATGTTTGTTCTCCTCGGCTCTCTCTCTCTCTCTCGTTTCAAAAAATTGAATGGGGAAGAAGAAGGGCGTTGGCCCCATTAATACCCACGACTTTCCATCCCTATCCGCGCGGATAGGTTTGCAAGAGTCAAAATGACCCTTTTGCCCTTAAAATTTCGGGACTGCAATTCGAGTCCCGAACTTGACAAAGTTAACCAAAGTTAACCAAAGTCGGCCCCTTGTCAAGAAAATTACCCCGGCGGTCAAACGTAAGACCGAGTGCCTGAGAAAGATAACGAGATCCGTATCTTTCATCAAAATTACCCCGGCGATCAAACGTAAGGCCAGTGCCCAGAGAAAGATAACGAGATCCGTATCTTTCATCAAAAATTACCCCGTGATCGAAGCGTAAGACCGAGTGCCACGAGAAAGATAACGAGATCCGTATCTTTCATCAAAATTACCCCGGCGATCAAAGCGTAAGACCGAGTGCCACGAGAAAGATAACGAGATCCGTATCTTTCATCAAAATTACCCCGGCGATCGAAGCGTAAGACCGAGTGCCCAGAAAGATAACGAGATCAGTATCTTTCATCAAAATTACCCCGGCGATCAAACGTAAGGCCAGAGTGCCACGAGAAAGATAACGAGATCCGTATCTTTCATCAAAATTACCCCGGCGATCGAAGCGTAAGGCGAGTGCCTGAGAAAGATAACGAGATCCGTATCTTTCATCAAAATTACCCCGGCGAGTCAAACGTAAGGCCAAGTGCCCAGAAAGATAACGAGATCCGTATCTTTCATCAAAATTACCCCGGCGATCGAAGCGTAAGGCGAGTGCCCGAGAAAGATAACGAGATCAGTATCTTTCATCAAAATTACCGGCGATCAAAGCGTAAGACAGAGTGCCCGAGAAAGATAACGAGATCCGTATCTTTCATCAAAATTACCCGGCGATCGAAGCGTAAGACCGAGGTGCCCGAGAAAGATAACGAGATCCGTATCTTTCATCAAAATTACCCCGGCTGATCAAGCGTAAGGCCAGAGTGCCGAGA
The DNA here is from genome assembly GCA_022495995.1 of Adenophora triphylla var. japonica. Taxonomy (NCBI): domain Eukaryota; kingdom Viridiplantae; phylum Streptophyta; class Magnoliopsida; order Asterales; family Campanulaceae; genus Adenophora; species Adenophora triphylla. The sequence continues at coordinate 1,674 of JAFEMH010002520.1, read as the reverse complement.
AAGATAACGAGATCCGTATCTTTCATCAAAATTACCCCGGCGATCAAACGTAAGGCCAGAGTGCCCGAGAAAGATAACGAGATCCGTATCTTTCATCAAAATTACCCCGGCGATCAAACGTAAGGCCGAGTGCGAGAAAGATAACGAGATCCGTATCTTTCATCAAAATTATCCCCGGCGATCAAACGTAAGGCAAGGAGTGCCACGAGAAAGATAACGAGATCCGTATCTTTCATCAAAATTATCCCCGGCGATCGAACGTAAGGCGAGGTGCCGAGAAAGATAACGAGATCCGTATCTTTCATCAAAATTACCCGGCGATCAAAGCGTAAGGCCAGAGTGCCCGAGAAAGATAACGAGATCCGTATCTTTCATCAAAAATTACCCCGGCGATCGAAGCGTAAGGCCAGAGTGCCACGAGAAAGATAACGAGATCCAGTATCTTTCATCAAAATCAAGCCCGGGTTAAAGCGTAAGGCCGAGGTGCCACGAGAAAGATAACGAGATCCGTATCTTTCATCAAAATTACCCCGGCGGTCAAGCGTAAGGCCGAGTGCCCCGAAAGATAACGAGATCCGTATCTTTCATCAAAAATTACCGGTCGACGTAAGACCAGAGGTGCCAGAAAGATAACGGATCCATCTTTCATCAAAATTCCCCGTGATCGAAGCGTAAGACCGAGTGCCAGAGAAGATAACGAGATCCGTATCTTTCATCAAAAAGGCAGTCAAACGTAAGACTCGATGCACCGAGAAAGATAACGGCAGATATCTTTCATCAATCATCCAACGGCAGTCAAACGTAAGACCGATTTCCCCGAACGAATACATCTGATTTTCCCCAGCAAAGTTAACTTGGAATCCCACGCGCCGTACGACGAGATCTTTCAGTAGTGTACTCGAGGCCTTCTGGCTTGATTCCCACTAAGGGATACGTAGGTAGCCTATCGTGGAATCTGACCCCAGGCAAGCGGTCACCCTCTCCTTCGGCGGACAAAGTCCAGGCGCCTGAAAGGCCATCTCCAATTAAGGTCAGGCGCCTAAAGTCCACCGAAAGCCATCATCATTAAGGTCGAGGCGCCTAAAAAGCCATCATCATTGGAAGGTCAGGCGCACTAAAGAAGCCATCATCATCAAAAGGTCCAGGCGCACAAGCCATCGTCGAGTCCCAGGCGCCTAAAAAGCCATCATTCAAGGTTCGAGGCACCTAAACATGCCATCTCGAGTTCGAGAGAGTACTTTCGCATCGTCATCCCAGTCAGAAGGTCGAGGCACCTAAAACGCCATCTCAAGGTTTGAGGCACCTAAGACGCTATCACTAGAAAGCGATAAATCGCAATCATCTGAGAGACCCCACAGCAGAGACCGAAAATGGTCATTCCTATCCCCAGCGGGCGGATACCCGTCAGACCAAGAAAATGGTCATTCCTACATCCTCCCAGCAGAGCGGATAGCCATCGATGGACCAAAAATGGTCATCTCTTATCCCCGGCAGAGTTTGCTTTCCAGTAACCGAAGCCCATTGTAGCCAGAACTCGCTCATCAGGTTCAGAGGCACCTAAAACGCCATCATCTCCAGGGTCAGAAAGACCCGAACTACGACCAGGCTTGATTCCCATTAGGGATACGTAGGTAGCCTATCGCTATGGTTCAGCCACCCGATCACTCGATCATC